>VZZY01022605.1:849705-897929 GCA_013400335.1 Eurystomus gularis
GGCCCGGGAGGGTCAGCACATGGGCGAGCCCCCGGGGCCGGGCGGGAGCCTCGGGAAGCGTGCGGGGCCCTGGTGGGTGCCAGCCCCTGGGCATGGAGAGGCTCCTGGAGGGGGGTGACTCCCTGGAGGGGTGCGAATCCCTGGAGGGGGGCACGCTCGTGGAAGTCTGCAAGCCCCTGCAGATGTGCAAGCCCCTGCAGATGTGCAAACCCCTGCAGATGAGCAAGCCCCACAGGTGTGCATGCCCCTGGGCATGGAGGGGCTCCTGGAGGAGGTCAAGTCCCTGGAGGGGTGCGAGTCCCGTGCCCTCGCCCTGCTGCACACCCTCACTCCTGCCCCATGCTCTCCCACCTGCCCTGTTCCTCCCTGCCTGCTGGAGCTCGATGGGGTGATTGCCAACGTGCTAGAAAGTATTGACTCTTGGGGTGTGTCCCCCAGTGTTATCACAGTCATTACTAGTTTTTCATGTAAATACATACACTAATTTATATATATATATATAAAAATACACACTATAGTTATGCAATGTTCAGCACAGATGGGGATCTGTGTTTAACTCCTGCGGGGTGCCAGCTGCAGCAGCAGTGAGGTTTTCTGCTCAATCTGTCTTTCGAATTCATTTTTTCGGATCCTTGGGAAGGTGCAGTCTGGGATACCAGAACACAGCCTTGTGACAGCAGGTCCGTGCACCTTCTTGAGGGCTACATGGGAAAGAATACCAACTTTACTCTCTCATTGGGGACCTCACTGTGCTGCAGCAAAAAATGAAGTATTTTCCTCATTTTATGACTTTATGGGGTGAGGCACAGACCAAATGCCTGTGGCAGAACCAAGCCACAGTCTCTTAGCTTTTCAACTCCAGCTCAACGCCTTGAATTGGCAAAAATATCCTCCACCTGCATTGCTCCAGAATTGCCAGTAACACATTTCACAGCCTGGCAAACATGAACCAGCCTCTTCCCAAGAGGATGTTCAGCCTCTACAGGTCACAGCAGCCACGGCCCAGCAGCAGCACAGAGGTCACCCCACAGGTGCTGCCTCACCCTGGTGGGCATCACCAAAGGACCTGGGGGTGCTCAGGGCTCTGCTCTCATGCACAGACCTCGCTCTTCCTCTCCACATTCTCTCAATGAATAATGAATAATGCATAAATACACACTCATCAAATTCCTAGATGCTATATTTATACAAATACATCAGGGCCAAATTCTGCATTAGTGTAACTTCACTGACGTAAAAGGCATTCCATTGGTGAAAACTCTGGCCTTAAGTATTTTTACCCAGAATAGATTTTTGGCAAACCTTACTTTACTGTTTTCTCTCAATTAAAAACCCTTTGTTCCCCCAGTAGGTGAAGTTTAGCTTGGTGCACTGCAAAGGGCATGAGATTTGAATACAGCTAAACTCCCAAGTCCTCAAAACTGGGCTTAAATGGAATTTGAATTGCTGGCCACAAAGATATGAAATTCCCTTACAATGTTTATTACTGTGAAAACAACCAAAAGTTACAATCTTAATTTTATCACTATTATAACCTACATATGCATTGGGACATATTAGAGGTATCTCTAAATTTAGTTTTCCATGTGCAAAGGACCATTTCTTTATATTTCAGTTAAAGTAGTTCCCAGCTTTCTCTAAATTGCTGGAGAGGTAGTAAAATTCCATATTTACCTCACGTGGAAATCAAATGGTGTGTTTCCCGGTTCTGCTTCTCAAGTTTCATCTGTTTTACTAAGCTCACAACCTTTCTGCTTCCCTAAAAGTCCCACTCAAGGCTGGGTGCGTTGCCCACTACACAGCTACAGGACCACGCCGTTAGCTGCTGCGGAAGCCAGCGATACGAAGGTGAAAGGTTTTCAGTGGGCTTAAGCAGATCCCAACGTGCTGCTGCTGGAGATGTCCAGCCACCTTCCCTGGTGCCAGCAGCAGCCCTCGTGCAGCTGTGTGCTGCAACACAGGGAGAGTCCAGCGCTTTTTCACATCTCAAGAACCCTACAGAGCATCTTACCTATTCAACAGAAGGCAACAGCGATCACTGTGAGGTGCAATGCAATGGAGATAATTGGGCAAGGTAAGTGTAACTAAGGCTTCTGTATTTCTTCCTGAGATTTCTCTGAAAAAAAAAAAAATATTGAAAATGCAGGCAGACAGTGCACAGTGCCTGGGAAGTGAGTCCAGGGCATCCAGGTTGAACCCCTGACCTGACCTCACTGATGCGCTGTGTGACAAGTTCTGGATGCACCAAACTTTTTGCACATGTCTAGATCCCCTTTATTCTCCTCATAGGATCAGCTGTGCTGGGAAACTTCAGCAAAGCCCTTGTGCATATGCTTAATGACTGTGCCTAGGCATTTCTGGGTGTCCAGCACTCTTGTAGAAGTCGCTGCCCTGACCAGGCTACTGGTCATCAGGTCACCCTGGACAAATATCCAAAGTCCTCTTTTTTTGCTCAGACAGAATTTCTAGACAGAGACAAAGGACATGCTAAAAACAAACAAACAGGATATACGATAGCACAAGTTCCGATGTCTCACTTCAGCACAGATCTATCACTGTACAATAGAGAATAAGGAGAAAACATGCAAAAGTCATTGTTACCTGGAGCTCCCATCTGGGCTTGTCCTTGGTGAAATGTGTCTGGAGCATCTTTTCTGAGCAGAGATTTTATCTGAGAGATTTTCTTTCCCAGGGTGATCACATTGTTTTACCCATGAGTCTGCAGGGAGGGCCTTGAACCACAGTCCTGCTTTTGGGATCCACTGGCACACTTTGAGGCTTAAACCCCAAAACTGAGAATTACTAGTTACGGTGGCAGTTGCCAACCTCTGGGTTGATTCAGCCACTTCCTCATCCCTCGTGATATCTGAATGCCCTTCTCAAGCTGTGCATTGATTTACTGATTAATTCTTCAAAGCCCCATGACAGCAAAAGCAAATTGACACGCATCTGTGTTGCTCAAGGTTTTGGAAACACTACAAGCCTTTATTAAGAGCAGGAGAAAGGCACAGATCTAGACAAATAAAATGACTTCTGATCACTTTTGGCTGCCAGCTTTTCATGAGAACCAGGAATGACTGTTTGTCTGGGACAGGCTTTTGAGGAAGACATTTTGTGCTGTCTCACGTCAGCATCCTTCATTTGGTACTGCAGCAAAACTGAGTCCCTGCTCCCTCCTATAAAATAGATTCGCCTTTTCCCCTGCCCCACTCTTTTTATGCATTGCTAAGAGATTTCCTTCCCTCTGTCTACCTCTTCACCAAGTCCTTTTAAAAACTATTATTACTTCTGTCCCTTGCTCCTGACTGGGGATTTTCCATTCTCTCTTTTGCCGCCTTTCAGGAGAGAACTTCAGTCAAACTGGTTCCCCTGCTCAGAGAACCTTTCTAGCATTCCCACAGCCCAGTCAAACACCATGGCTAATGTAAAGTTAAGATCCTTTTCATTGGCTTTTGTCTGATAGCTGCGCATTAAAGATCCAGTCAGGAAAGGCAAATAAACCTCAGCATTCAAGCCTTTTGAAATTTCCCTGGAGATAATAATAGCACTGCATTATAAAGTTAAAAAGAAACCGTAGGTTGAAGCTGTTCCCGAGTTGTTATGCCACGTAGCACAGACCCATTAAAGGTGGGAGAGGCAGCAAAAGGCTTCTCTGCTCCACACTCAACAGTTTACACCTAAGAATTGTTTGGCTCTGCCCACGCTTTGCCTTTCCACGCGTGGCTGTACAGAGGCTGATTTTTCCTGCCTTGAGTGTTTCCATCTTCCATATGTTGTTTGTGCAGCTTTGCGTTACAAATGACTTCTCATTTTTGAGGGGACTGGAAGGGAAAGAGTTTGAACTTCATGGATGGGCAAAAAGAGGGATTGTGCTTTGCTGTCTTTGGAGGTCACATGTGGTATTTTTGCCCCAGCCTCTGCTACTCCCCATTTACTACAGCAGCAAACTATTGGTAATCCTATGAGCCACCCAGCCCCTTGGCAAAACAAGGGTTAGTCAGGCTGAATTGATTACTTGCACATCTCCCTGTGACTAACCAATCAAGACTGCTCTTTTCCAATGAAAGCAAAAATTATCAGGCAAAGAAAAAACTAAAAGGAAGTTCGAATTCTATTTTGGGATTTATTTTTTTTTAAATTAGGCTCCTGCAGATGGATCCCTTCCCTGTGCCACAAGGCTGATGGCCGTATCCAGCCGAGCTCTGCTGGGCTACAGCTTTCAGCACCAGAACAGTTACATGGACACAGAGGGAACAAAAAAGCTGGTCAGACTCTCCAGTAATGTTATGATCACTTTAACTTAGCAGTCCTTGACGCTCGCAGATAAGGACTGCAAGTTCTCTCGGTACTACAGAAATATTGACACAATATGTTTATCCCTGACTGTGGTTCTGCAGGACAAGGTGGAAACTGCAACAGCAACCTCAGGACTTAATTTCTTCTTGCAAAGGCATCTGTGCTGCAGGGCCAAGAGTTCACTGATTTTATTTTTTTTTCATTCCTTCACTAGTTTGGAAATCATGTTGTCTTTTCAAGTCAGAGTCTAGGGGAAGATAAGTTGGAAGAAACTAATTTTAGGGGTTTTTTAATGTTAATATCCTTTGGACTATTAAAGTCAGTGGGGAGAGTTTTCGATTTTCTCCCAAACTTTCTGTTCATTAAGATATTGAGAGAGAAAGCGTCAGCTAACTTTCTGGCTGGTATTTCTCTAGGCCGTCTTTAACCAGCTCCAGCTCCAGCCTCAGGTTTCTATGCACAAACCCCTACAGGCAGAAGCACCCACAAGCAAAGCTGCACCTGCTACCATTATGAAGGTCCAAGGGAATCGGACCACCTTCTGCAGTGATATAGGTGTGCTGAGCATGTGACAGACAAGTTGTCTCATCACTGCCTCCCCTGGCTTGATGGTAAGATGAAGCCGAAGAGCTGGAGCTCAGCTGTTTAAACTCTGGTCCTGAAGCTGATGTCTTCAACATGACACACGAGGCTCATTGCGAGAGGTTCAAGAGCAAGGGGAACAGCCTAGCCCAAGCTAGCCCTCCTGAAGCTGACTCAGGGACAGGCAGGTCTGTAAATGTGACAAAACTCACTGACTCACTTCGAGGAGATTCAGCACCTACCTCTGCTCATCCAAGTTTATGAAAGCAAAACAGACTGGAAAACGTAGAGGAAGATCTGGGACATGACAAACATTGGCTTCAGTTCAGGAGTGGATCTGCAATAAACTGTATTCCCCTGCCCTCTCCTGGAAGGAATACGCCAGAGCTGGGTGTGTTTGTGCAGGATCCTTGTGCTGAGCACTCCAAGGAAGCAGCTCAAGGTGGTGAGATGAGATGGCGATTTTGAAGACAAAGTTTACAGGAATGAACAACTATGACTGTGTTGTGTCCATCGTGCATTGCCAACACCACATCTGCCAGAAACTGGCACACCTCTCAAGAGTATTTGAATATTTTCAAGGAAGAGCTGCCTGCCTGTCTGGCTGTTTGCATTGAATTGGGAAACAGAGAGGATGACCCAACTGATGGAATCCAGAGCTTCTCACTCACTGTTAATAGTAAACACAGAGCCTACATGAAAACACTGGCAACCTTCGCTCAGGTCACAGCAGATCATCGCCAGGTCAGAGATGCAACACTGCAGCACCAACAGATAGTGCTCCTGGGAGTACCGGTGCAGAACGGGCAAGTGAGACTCCATCCCTTGGCAAGCGATATGGTGAGAGCCCAGAAGGGAGGTTGACTCAGTCTCTTTGGAGGTTATAGAGTAGAAGCAGCACCAAAGTACAAAGTCCTCAAAATTGGGATGATCTAGGTCTGGGGCTATGGTCCTGAACCTTCAGCTGTCATGTTACTGTTAACCCTCCACACACAGAGTCCAGGGAATATGACCCATTTACATTGATTCACACGTGAATACATTAGAAAGTTTTGCAAAGCTTCCTTCTTCTCCAGAGCCATGTGAGTTACATTATTCTATTTCCTAAACACCAAACATCCAGGGCAATATTAGTCCTGTTCTACAAAGAGGACTGATTATCAAATTGCCGCTGTTGAGATAATCATGGGAGTAATGAACCACAAAAGCCAAGTGTAGAAACTCTACAAATAAGCCTATAGTTCAATAGTTACAGAATAGGACTATGAATCAGGAGCTCTGGAAGGGCAGAACCAACCACATATGCACTGTATAACCTCAAAAGCGTCTCACATGCTTTGAGTTTTCTTTGCAGTTGTATTTCACCATGTCTTTGTAAACCCAGCAAAGAGGTATGTCAAGATCCTCCAGCACACTGGGTAGGTGAATCACTTCCTTGCAGCTGGGGTGCTGCTCAGCATAGGGGAAAATGAGACCATGTGTTATAGACATGGTCTGTGAGCAAATGTTGAGGGGGCATTACCTTTTAAACCTTGGCTAATTGCTCTGTCTTCATGATGGAGGAGTCACTGAAGACCACGACAGACACTGCTTAATATCCCAACCAGTTCCACAACTAGTTTCTTTCCCTGCCCCACCCTAGTATAAGTCCTGTTTGCTGGGTTTGCAAAATGTTCAGTGCATTTCTTTACCCTTCCCTTCACCCTCTTATCAAAGAGATGAGCTTCAATAAGGCAGTTCCAGCTGCCTTAAAAAGAGAGAAATTTCCTATTTCCTGTTTCAGTGCAGGGGTTAAGAACAACATTTCTGTTCATCACAGAAATAAATGAAAGTTGAGTTATAACCCTCCTGTGACTAATGTTCTAGCTTGTTTTCTAAAGTTAATTCTTCATACACTTTTTTCCCCTCTTGTTCTGTCTTACATTTGTCCAGACTCCCGTGCTCCTGAGGGACTAATTACCCACTCAGCAGTTATTCTGAAGTCAAATTGTAATAGTTGGCAGGTCTCCCTTCTTCCATGCAAGCTTTCAAAATAATTCCTCAATTTATTTCAAATAGCACCACTCTCTGGAACTTCTTCCCAAGTTGCATAGCCCTGGACTGAGATTTATTTCACTGCTGTTGAGAGCTGACTGCTTTGCTTCTCACAGTGCAGATATTATCAGCAGAATAATTAAAAACAAATAAACAACAAAAAAGAAAACCCCAAATGGATTGCTTGTTTTAAAAATTATCTATTGTGATGTAATCTTCTATTTTCTCATCTAATGAATCCTTAGTAGCAATGTAAGCAATAAAGAAAACATGGATTCAGATCTGGATTATTCCTCCTCAAAATACAGATGTGATTGTAGCAAGTGTTTTCACCCACACCAGCCTTGGACTTCTCAGACAGTTTGAGGGAAATCTAGTCACACATCCTGTGATCTAAAGAGGCACATTTTCTTATTCTGCAGGTGTTTGAGAGCAAAATATTCACCTACTGCTGTCACAAGAAATAAAGTTAAATTCAGATTACCAGCATATATTTTTTTCCCCATAAACATTGCTTGAGAGGGAACCACGTCCCTTCCCAATTCTGCTACTATTTAATTGTCTATATGGCCAGAAGCGACTCACCTCATCTCCTTGCTCTTGGTTTCTCCACCTGTTTCCTGAGGATAATAATCCTGACATTGTACAACAGTGAACAGATTGATGTTCATAAAATGCATTTCAATTGTCTGGTGAAGAATATGTAGAGAAAAGATGACGACAAAGCCTTTTTTTCAGGATGTTTGAATTGTGCCAAAGGCACAGGGAATGTGGCAGCTCCTATTAGAAGAACCTGTAATCACTGAATGGGAGAGAACATCACATCTTATTTAATGACTTCATTCTTCCATAACCTCTGCTTAATGACATGCTAATTCATCTTTTCCTAGAGAAAAGACATCTCTAAGCCTCTGCATAACATCCAGTATTTGATCAAGTGGACTTGGGATCTGCCTGCTGCAGGATCACCGCGCAGCAGCTGCTCCTGGCTCTAAAGCTGATTTACCCCAATGCCTGGGCAACAATTAGGTCTGGACTTTTTATTATTATTATTATTGTTTTGCTTAAGCTTTCATTTAATTGTGATTATCCTGTGAACTAAAGGAAGCAGTAGGGCTTCTCTAGTCAGCACTACAGCTCCTGTCAATCAACAAGTGTCAACCCTCTTATTATAGTTAAGCATCAATCAAGCAAACTTGTAAGAGTTAGCTCAAGTTCATTCTTGTAATTCTCTTGGGAATTCTTGTCTAAATATCACAGCCTGTAAGGTAAATGCTGGCTAATTTCTGCCCTGCGAAGAGACAAGTATTGTCATGCCAGCCCTCCTTCTCACCACCTTGCTAGCACAAGCAGTCAAGAAACTAATCTTGCTTTTATACCCAGAAATAAGATAGTTATTCCTACCAGAGAAGACATTGGTTCTGGGATGTCAAGTTTTTCACTTTTAGCATGCAAAAGAAATTATGATCACAAGTGTCACTTATTTGCTGACAGGACTCCCAGCAATACCAGTACTAACCAGAAGTTTCACTAGTGGGCCCAGCAGAGGCTAAAAAAATCAACTGCAAACTCTGCATCTTAATCAAAATGGATCTGGTAATTAAATATTTACTTTCAAGACTTGTCTCAGTCCTATTTCCAGCTCAAAATTACAAATTTTTTAGAGGTACCTGAACTCTGCTCCTATACGTTAAAAAAAGCAATCTCTCCCATTTTTTTCAACCTAGCATTTTTTTAAAAATACAGTTTCCTACATCTTATAGCTTCTTCACTTAATGAGCCATCAAAAATGTCCCAGATAACATTACATATCATCTTTTTCTCCTTCCCCAGGGCATTCACCACATGCAGCAACACCCAGGGAGCAGCTACCGCCGAGCTGCCTAGAGGAGAGGATGCGGTGCAGAGCAACAGGCACGCTGGAACTCCTCCTGCTGGATTTACAACTTGGAAAACCCCAGTATTTCCAAAATGAAAACTTGGGAGCTGTTCTTAATCTGTCAGCACCTTTTTAAGAAGAACTAACAACTGCCCAGGCATTCATATAAAAAATGGAAACCCTCAAACACTCCTTCCTTCCCCCGACCTATGTGCAGAGCTGTCAAACAGGACCGTAGCTTGGGCCAGCGCACAGCTGACTGAACCACCAGCAGCATTTCACCAATCCAGGGCTGGGACCAGCCCACTTCGTACTGGGCCTGGCAGATGCGAAACGTTAGCAGCTGCCTTACCAGTGGGTAGGTCTGGCAAAGGGCTGGTGAGGTGCAGGCAATGCTTGCAGAATCATAGAATCATTTAGGTTGGAAAAGACCTCCAGGATCATCAAGTCCAGCCTTCGTCCAACATCTCCCTGACCGCTAGACCATGTCCCAAAGTGCCACATCTACTTGTTTTTTGAAAACCTCCAGGGATGGGGACTCCACCACTGCCCTGGGCGGCCTGTTCCAATGCCCGACCACTCTTTCAGTAAAGAACTTGTTCCTAATAGCCAATCTAAACCTCCCCTGGTGCAACTTGAGGCCATTACCTCTTGTCCTGTTTTTAGTTACTTGGGAGAAGAGACCAGCATCAGCCTCACTACAACCTCCTTTTAGGCAGTTGTTGAGATCAAGGGGGTCTCCCCTCATTTTCCTCTTCTCCAAGCCAGTTCCCTCAGGTGCTCCTCATATGACATATTCTCCAGACCTTTCACCAGCTTTGTTGCCCTTTTCTACACCTGCTTCAGCACCTCAGTGTCCTTCTTATACTGATGGCACCCAAAAGTGGACACGGTGCTCAAGGTGTGGTCTCAAGAGTGCCGAGTACAGGGGCACAATCACCTCCCTACTCCTGCTGGTCACACCATTTCTGATACAGAAATGTATCTGTAATGATGCCAAGAGGTCGCAGTGAATCATGTCCTGCTGCACAGCACAAGGCATTTCACAACTCTCCTGTCTTGCTGTAGCCTCTGGAGATGCAGCAGGCTGGGGTGCCTCAGGGCAGTCAGTCTGCGCTGCCCCAGGGATGTGCTGGTCACTTCCTTCCCTGCAGCACTGAGTAACCTTTCCTACTGCAAACTACCAGGTCTAGCAGTGTAGCCGTCACCCTTATTTCACCACAGCTGGGTGCAAGCTGAGGCTGCTGCTTTAACCATCACTGTTGCCTTCAGCAGACCTCAGCAGCAAGTGTTAAAAATAGCTGCTTATAGACAACATACTCCTATTCTCCTAACCAGTGCCATGGAGACGAGCACCAAACCACAGCCAGGGATTGACTGGCACCCTCTGTTGTGCTGCCTGCTGGAGCTCCGTGATAAATGGCATTTGCTCGTGCCAGCCTGAGCCCCAAGCACAGGAAAGGCTGTGAGTTTGCCAGAGTTTTATCTGCTCGCAGGTCAACATTGGAGGATGCTCCTTTTAAAAGCAACATCCATTGGCTTACAGTCAGAGGTTTCTGGAGCAGCTGGAATTTGCAGGGAAGAGCCAGGCGTGTATGCAGATCGTCAGCATGCAAAGCCACACAGGCCACCTCTGCTGCCATTTGGTAACCCTTTAATTGTTCTGCACAAGTCAAAGCAGCAGCAGCCGCATGGCTTCAACTGCAGCTGCAGCAGCACATCACCAAGCCAGGCTCTGCTTGCGCCGGGAAGAGGTACAATATTGCAACCTTTGACGTCATTCCAGTGGGATCAAGCTCAGACGTCTGTCTGGGATCGCAGATTGCGCATAACCGCCCTCCTGGCAAACAGACACGTTGCGCAATGCCGAAACAGAGTTTACTGAGGAATTGGGCATAACCGTGCCTCGTGGCAAGTGGGCTCAGCACCACCAGGATCAGGCCATCAGTGTGTAGAAATGGCAAGAGTTTGGCAATGAAATCGGTGCAAATCTGCTCAAAAAGCCATTTCATCATTTGCTTTCAGGTGAAAACATTTAAAAATAGAGGGGGCATCACTGTGCAGCAGCAAAACGATGGGCAAAACCCTGTTTGCTCTCAAAAGTGGGGCTGTTTGCATGGGGTGGAGGAGAGGGTTTGACCAATCTTTGGATTTTTTCATTTTGTTTGGGCACTGCCCAAATGGGCTTGGGCAAGAGAAATAAAGGCTACAAAAATCCCAGAGACCCAATGGTCAGCATGAGTGCATGGAGATGTTTAGGTCTTCTCTGAGGCAAGAGAATCAAGGAAGGTTCACAGGGAAGCCAAAAGGTGATGATGGTTTTGGCAGTGACGGGAGGGAGAGAAATCAGAGCATACGATGCCAAAAGGCTCTGAGGCAGCCAAAGGAGCTGGACACAGGCAGGAACAGAGAAAGCCCCAAGGACATCCCAGCAGCTCTGCTGGCTGCTTGGGGCAAATGGTTCAATGCTGGACTCAGGTGTGGGATGTCACCTCCAAGAAGAATGCTGAGGGCTAGCATTTCTGTCGAGTCAAGAGGAAATGAGCAACAGAGGGGCGCCTGGGCTCAAAGATGGACCAAAGAATTGAGAGAGGTGGAGGCTTTGCAAAAAGGGGATGAGAGTCTGCAAAAGGTTCCCCAGAAAGGACTGGACTGATCTGCTGGTGGAGCTGCAGTCTGCCGAGGCAGACTCAGACCATGTCCAGGTGTCCCGGGTGAGGCTCAGCTGCAGCATGGCTTTTCTGGAAAAGGGTATGGGAAGGTGGCCCAGTCATCACAGCCCAATTGCTGGGACGAGTCCTCATAAAAATATAAGCCAGCAGGAAAGCTTTAGCAACCCAGAACAAGAGGTGCAGAATGGAATAAAAATGCCAAAAAGTCACCTTGAGCAGAAGACTCCTGAGCCACACTGGAAGGCAGCCTCCACATGGGACAGGGCCAGCCTGAGAACTTGGCACTTCTCAACTCTCTTTGGAGCCACTGGGACCCAGACAGGGGATGAAAATTTTTTTCAGCTCAATTACTGCAGCCACCTCCTCCCTCATCCCCACTTTCGAGATGAAAATGTGCCAGGAGCATTCTTTGGCTGCCTTCAAGTCCACGTGCCTGCTGTGGAGCCACATGGGCTGCTTCAAGGGGCTGTCTTGAGCAGCCCTAAGTTAATGGAGCTGGAGGATTTACCTTCTGAAAAGACTTCAAGCTGTGACCCAGGATGAGCACAGAACAAAGTCCTAGATCTAACAGTGCGCAGGGAGTGGAAGGTAAATGAGGCAAACTGCTGGAGGATTCATTGGGCTTATCCCAGGGTGATGCTATATATTCAGATGAGGAAACTCAGAACAACTTCAGAGAGCTTCATTTAGGAACCGGGCTCTGTTCCTCCTGCTGTAACAAAACAGAGATATATTGTAGTGGTAAAACTCCTTGCTTCAGCATTTAACAGTGCCAAAGGCAGAAGACAGTTTACAAGACAGTAGAAAAAGCAAGAAAATAAACAAGAGTCTTTAACTAGTCCTTGAGAATGGTTCAGCTGTCAGCCAGGTTCAGAAAGCACTGAAAGGTCTACAGGAAACTAAATATGAGGATAACAGAAATCCAAACACTCTTATTTTACAAGACCCTTTCCCACAGCCACCACCAATCTGAACAGCCTTAACAAGCTCCATTTGATTTTATCTAGGAAGAGCAAAAAGCAGGAGCTAGCAGAAGGGGCTGGATCTGAAAGACAGGCACCAGATTGCTTTCCCTGCAGGGTACTGTCTAGGGAAATTGGGAGCAGTCAATTTTCGTCCACATAACACATACGTGTATCGGGCCGTTGGAGAGGGTACAGCATGGCAAGCGTTTTCAGCCTGTCTGCCATACCCGGATGGTGTCCTGCTGCTATCTCAAAAAGGGAAGACAGAAGCTGCCAATCTGAGCTCAAACTGAAGCTGTTCCAAACTGAGGTAATTTACCTTGGACGCGCTGTTGCTTACAGGGGGAAAAGCCATGGTCAGGCAGTGAGCAGAGTCCCTGCCGGGCCAGCCAGCGCCAAGGGCCCCGCAGAGCTGCCGGAGCTGGGACGGCTGCTCCTCCGACACTGAGATGACCAGAGGGTTTGCCAATATTGCACAAACTGTGGAGAGATGGGGTGAGACGGGAAACCATTGCAGCGGGCATCTGAATGCAACCCAGCCCTTCAGCAGCAGAAGTGGCTCTTGTCCCTACGCCTGACTCAGCCTCCCAGTGTTGCAAAATCCCTGCTCGTATCATATGCAGGTAGTAGGATTTCTAATTTAGAAACCATGTTGGAACAAGAACAGAGAATCATTCAAGGGTGATGGCTTATCCCGGCACAAGTCTGCATTCATCAGAGTGAGACTGCAGCCATGCCTGAAATGAACTCTCATCAGAGGCTCTGAGCACCGCTGCCCCCGTTTTCCACAACGAGAAGTGTGAGGTTGGGACACACCTTACATCTCTGGGGCGTACAGGTAGCGTTAGCAGCCACAAAGAACAACTCAAGAGCAGACGTAAAAATCTGCCCCCAGCCCAAGTGCAGCAACACTGATTCTCTCTCCAGACAGCTCGTATGCAAGCACTGCTCTCCGCAAGGGAACGGCTGCCCCAGGGGAGCTCTGTACCCAAGACATGGGACCCACCCTGCAGAGGTGGGGATGGGCTCCAGGCTGCAGAAGCTGCAGTAGGAGTTCATCTCCTGTTGGAAGAAAATGGGCAGAGTCTGAGCCCGAACCTGGCTGAGAGTGAAAACAGGGCAGGCCATAGACCACTATGGAAACTTGGAGGGCAGTGAAACTGGTGTAGGTGCTGATAAGGGGAGATGCTGGCAGAACACGGGAGGTAAATATTAGAAGACACATTTCTATGAATGTCATCTCCTTAACCCTAAATGTCTAAAAATCAGACTTCTATCAGTGTGTGAGCCATTTGCCTGTGGCTGTCAGCAGTCAACAATACACACCCAGAAGGAAGACAGGCATTGAGAGCTCAGTGCAATGAGAAGTGAGTCAAAAAGGGTGACTTACCTAAGCCACTGGCCTCAGGAGACACCTGCCTGAAGCTGAGCTGGGGGGAAAGAAGGATTTTCCAACAGGCTGAAGGGACCCATGGGAAACAGGTGTCATTTAGTAATGACAGCATTCACACCTAGGAAAAGAAAGCAGCCAAAGAAAGCAAAATTACATTAAGACTAGTATTAGCAGCATTGCTAAGGGAGAAAGCCCAGCGGAGGGAGAGAGTGTTTTGGGCAGGGTCCTGGCTGCACAAAAGGGACATTTCAAGCATGATGAACTCAGCATCACAGGAAAGGCACCTTTGCCCTGTCTTGGGAAAGGGGTCACCTCTCAAAAATACCCACCTCCTTCACCATCGGTGGCTCTCAGGAGCTAATTATACCTGCGAGCAGTGATGGGGTAAGTGATCTGCAGGTTGATTTCAGGTGAGAGGCCTTTGAGTTAACGGCAGGTACAGGCAGCTGCCTGCTGTGTTAAGTTGAACTTTATTCCATTTGCAAAACAACATGAACTCCACACACTGCCATTCAGCTGTCTGCTGGCCGCATCCATCAGGTCAAACTGTGTCAAAGGGATCTGACTCACTTCTTGCATCAGATCTGCAAGAAAATGAGTCAGGGATAATCCTAAATATCCCCGCCAGCCCCCTAAGCCTCTGTAGATCTCCTGCCTAAATTCATGCAGTCTCTTTGGGAGCAAAATAAGGCTCACTCAGTGTAAGTAGAGGGTCAGAAATGACAATAGTTATCATTCAAGGAAGTCGTCAAAAGAAAAGGAGTTACAGGATACATACCAAGGACGCGGGGAGCAGTTTGCAGCGGAGGTTTCTGTCTTTGCTGCTCTTGGTCCACGGCAAGCCAGAGTATGTTGCCATTAGATGGAAGTGCTGGTGCTCAGGAAAGCGTCACAAGACAAATCTCAGCAAGGACTGCCAGACTCATGATGGCCTTGGTGAGCCCATCAAGGAAACAGGATCTGGCCCTGATGGAGGAAACTGGGAGTGTGGGAATGAAGGCAGCAACAGGAGCCTGGGGGTGGTGTGTGAGCAAAGCAGTAGTAAAGGATTGGGGCTTGTAATTGTGCCGAGGGAGCTTTTGCCTGCCACTGGGGACTGCAGTGGGGAGGGCAGGGGCAGTGGAAAAGCCTCATTACTCAAATGACGCCTTTGCCTCATCTCTTAGGGAGAAATTAGAGACTAGGACAAGACTGAGGAACTGCCAATCTGGAACAGACCAGTGGTGCTTGCAGTCAAGTACCAGGCTTTCAGCAGAGGCCAAATCTGGATGCTTTAGAGGAAAATCTTTGATAGCATCCCAGTTCCAGGAAGAGTGAAATATGTCAAGTGTTTGCTCATGTTGGGGTAGCTACAGAATCATAGCAGGGCAGACAGGCTATTTATAAGCATATCAGATGTCAGCTGAGCTCTTTGCACTTCCCATACATCAAGCCTAACGAGAAGGCACACAAGCTGAGGGGAAGGAATGAGCACAGGTTAAAGAAGAGGTGTCCTTTTAATACAACACATACAGGGAAGAACAGCAGCTGGCCCTGTGCCCAGCACTACTTACAAGGCCTCTGAAAGCCCAGCAAGATCACTTTACTAACAACACCGTGAGAAGGAGGGTTGAGAATGCTGGTTGTGATGATGATTCTGCATTGCTAGACAGAGAATTGTTTGCTCTTGAAAAAAAAAAAAAGGATAGAATGACATTGCATGAAACATAGACGTTTCATTATGCTCTCTTCTAAGGACGTGCTGTGCCTAACAAAGTAACAAGCCAGATAAAGGGTTAACTCTTTCTCTCTCCAAACCTACTATGAGAGAGCTAGAATACAGATTTAAACACAGAGAAAATAGGATAGTTGTTCCAATTAATATTCCAGCTAGCATCTGCTCTTTTTAATTAGTTGAAGCCTCGCTTTGTCTGGAGACAGAACTGCTGAGCAGAAGTGTGCTGTCTTCTTTTCTGCTTAGCCAGCTATTCTGATCTCTCTCGGTCTTTGGAAATTTCTTCTTCATTTCACAGAGGCCAGAGCCCATCGTGCATTGATAGTTGGTATGTGCCCACAGGTAAATGGCTCACACACTCATAGATGTCTGATTTTTAGACACTTAGGGTTTAGAAGATGATGTTCCCATCTGAGTCCCATCTCACTGCAAACAGCTTCAAACGTGTGTTTCCCACTGGAAGGAAAACTGACTCAGGAAGATATTTTACAGATGTCCTCTCCTCACCACGGACACGTATCTGTGCATTGCTTCACTTATCGGCAACTCAGTTTTCTTCTGCAAGCAGGCATCATCGTAGAGCAGATGCAAGTGGGTGTAAAAGGGTTCCCCAGGACCTGTTAACCTTCCTGTTTTGCTCCAATCGCACTGATCCTTCACCTCACCCTTTGTAACAAGACCTTTGAGGATCTGCGTGTTTCAATTACACACAGATGAATAATTTACAAGCCCCGGCTGTTGGAATAAACAAGTCCTTCTGCTCTGTCCAAGCACTCCAGGGCTTGTCTTAGCTTTCCCTCACTTTGCTAAAAAACTACACAACTTAAGCAGCATTCAGAAATCTTTAAAGGAGAAGCTGATGAGGGAAGAGCAGGGTTGGCATATCACAGCAGCAAACAGCACTCGCAGCAAGTATTCCTCTTATCTCCGAGCAGGGCATTGACCTGTTGTACAAACTCCAGGTAGGAAAGCCACTGGCAAAGCAACCTCAGATGTAATATTTACCTAAGAGGAGATATTTCAATGGAAAACAAGCTACAGGATCTGCTGATACCCTCATGGGGAGAACAGCGGGCATTCACACAGGTGCAGGCAAAGGAATAGGGACAGGATGTGGAAACTTTCTAGCATTTCCAAGTAATAAAGCTGTCGTTGCGTGAGAAGCATGTTTGTGCTGTTTGCGATTCCAGCTAAACAGCTACAAGAAGTTGTGGGTTTGGGCCTCGTCCCACCAGAGCCCCACTGCACAGCGTTGCCAGGGTCACTTTGCTTCTCTGTGCCGCAGGGCTCCATGCTTAAAATAAGAGATGCAAATAGGCGGATCTTGCAAGAAAACCGCCAGGCTGGCACCAAACATTCCTGAGCCGTTGCAGCTGGTACTCAGTGATGCCTCATTCTCTGGCAAGGGGAATTGGATGCCATGAGTTACGCTGGGGATATGAGCCACAGCTTTGGATCATAGATAATAGTTTCTGTACAAGCTTCTCTGGAGAAGAAGATAGACAGGACTGAAACAGCTCAGAAGCAAAGTGAATAACAGGGTTGTTTTTGTCTTTAATCCATTTTACACGAGCAGAAAGGGTTTGGAGCCACGTGCTCCCTTTTGCAACTCTTAGAAATCAGCATGACCCATTACTTTACGAACCTTTTTTGGTCTGCTCCATACCCCCCTATTGATGGAAATTTGTGTGCAGAGCTTGCAGGACCAGCCTGTTTTACCATCACGAAGCTGCAGTTTCATTAGGTCCCTAAGCCGACCAAAGCACAGGCTGTCACTGAAAGGGTCAATTCCACCTTCCCCCAGTCCATGTGTCCCTTTTCCTCAAGCCGTCACAGTGATCATAACAAAAAGGATCTTTTCCTCAGGCAGGGTATTTTTCAGCTGGATCACTTCCCATGCAGTCACGACAGCTGTAGTTTTGACACAAAGCAAGGGCCAGGAAAAAAAGCTGGAGCTGTGCCCGAAGAACTTAATGTAAGATCATAAAGTTGCAACCTCAGGTTCCTGGGACATTTGTCCCTGCAAACAGCCTGGATTTATAGCCTTGGTTAGGAAAGTCTCCTTGGCTGAAGCTTTGCGGATCTCCTTACAATGGGCAAAATGCAAATTCCTAGGTCCCAAAAGTACTGAGCTCTGAGGTAAGCCTGGAACTAGATACAGTTTTCAGTTTGGGATCAAGTCTAAACAGTTATTCAGAAATGGCCTTGAATTTGCAACCATATAATTTATTTATATCCTTACCAGAGCAAACCAGTGGGGCCACCGCACTGAGCCCATGCTCAGCCTCACAGTTCTCACCCTCCGCTGTCTGGAGCTGGTGAAATCTCCATCCTTAGAGATTTCTGAACAGCTGGGCAAGGCCTTGAACAGCTGGATATGACTTTGAAGTTAGCCATGCTTTGAGCAGAAGGTTGGACTAGAGGTCCCTCTCAAATGGTATCATTGTGTGAATCTGCCATCTTCTGCTGCATTTGCATCAGGCTCTGCTACACCACCACTACCACGCAACCCATCAACAAGCAGTCTCCCCATTGACTGATCCAGAAGTCAGGGAGCCTGAGTCAACTGACTCTTCATGGCATTGGCTACGTTAGCTCAGGAGCTAAAGCAAAGCACAGAGCTTATCTGCCTGCAGTTGTCTGAGGAGAGCACTGCTGACAGTCACTGCAGGAAAGACCCCTTGCCACCACAGCACACACTGGAATAAGCTTTGCATTGCAATAGAAGCTGGCCTGGATCTGGCAAGGATCCCAAGATGAAGATTGTAGAACCTTTTCTCTTCTCAGCAGGAAGAAGTCTGCATTCTCAACAAGAACAAGTGTGAAATACAAACCACCGAGCACTTGCTGCCTTTTCTCCAAGTCATTACACAGCACTGATGTATGTAGCAGAAGGACAGGTGACAGGGGCTGTCTTGTCATTTCAACATGGCCCTCCAGAGATTTTAGCAGCTTTTATGCACTAGATTGAAATAAGATCAGTTGAAAGAATAGCACAAATTCATTTCGGATGGGACAGCCCAGGAACAGACTGAGGGCTGGGGATCTGTGGTAGGACACAAAGATCCAAGTGAGTCCTGCTCCATCAGCCTGTTTGCAAAGATGAGAGTTGAGCTCATAGGTCTTCTTGCAGAGCCTCCTCTGGGAACACTTCTTCAACTCAGAGGAGAGGCCAGGGTTCCTTGGTACTCATCAAGCCTGGAGACCTCCTCTGTATGGTAAAAGGTATATGGAGAAGTGGGAACTGTGGGTAGACTAAGCCAGCTCCCCAGCCCTGGCAGTACAAGGCTGCTGCCACCTCATGGCTGGCTCTGGCCGTGCAATGGCTACAGGACACTCCACCTGGAAAATTTTGCATTGAGATAAAGTGTTTCCAGGAAGTAAGCTTCAGCTGGAAGGAGAAGGGGTTAAACAGCAATGCCAGCGGTTAGACCCCACAGGGCTGGGGCACTTGGGTATGACAACTTTGCTGTTCACAGGAGGTCTCCTGCTTACCTTTTGTGCTATCTGGTCACCCCTGTTTGGGATGGCTCCACTCCAAGCCTTAGTAACCCCTTTTCTGTCAGGCCATCACTTCCTTGTGCTCTGTAACCTAAGGATACAGGAGACATCCCTTTTGCTGTTGAGAGGCCCTGGATTTGCTGGGCACATGTAGCAGTCAATGCATGTGGCCATCCTGCGTGGCCTTCACAACAGTCTGGTGCTGGAAAGGGAGAAGATCTGCAGGGAAACAGAGACATGTTAGGATCAGGTGGGATGGATGTGGTCTCCAGTACTGTGTCTTTTGGCTTCTTTCACTGAGTTGCGGTGCTGGTGCAGGGATTTGCACTGTGAGTAAAGTACAAATAGAGGAGAACCATGTAGTCACTGTTTCTCCCTCTTTCAGTCTCTCTACAGAGCTCAGCAGCATGCACAGACCTTTCAAGAAGTCCATGAGCAGCCACATCTTGCCCATGGGATCCACATAATCATCTTGAAGACACTTGCCCCCAAGCAGGAGAAAGGCGGGAGAACAGTGTCCCAAAGAGACCCACCAGAAGAAGAACTTCTTTTGACATCTCACCAGAAACCATACTGAAGCAGCAGAGTTCCTGTAGGCAGTGTCTTGCAGACAATTACCGGAGGATCCTTTCTCCTTCCATCTGTCTAACCCTGGGAATAGTCTCCAACTTCCCCTTCTCCCTCCTGGGATACTCCAGGTTCTGCAGTGGCACAATTCACCAGGAAACACAGGAACAGGAGTTCCAGAGAAAGAACAGACTGCCAGTCTGTTTGGTATTTCCATGGTGTTTGCTGGTTACTGCCAGGGTTTTCTTTATGTGGTACAGATTGCGGCTCACACTGCAGAAACTAAAGTGAAATATTTAAATAAGGGAGTCCCCTTGAGAAGACTCCGGGCAAGGGGGAGATGACCGCTTGGTGACCTGTGTAGCCTTTAGAAAAATGCATCTTAAGTACAATTTCTTCCTGGATATTTTTTTTTGGTAATGGAAATTATTCCATAGCCTCATTTTTTATACATAGTCCCCAATACATTTGGGAAATTTACCAAAACATTCTAAAGATAGCAATATGGTTTCCTGCATCACTGCTAAAAATCAAAGCATTCATGTGCAGAATAAAGGGAAATTTCTTTCTGTATAAGCATTTTCCTTCTGTTGCCTGAATTCAGTCTCTTGATAATCAGCAATTACAGAAAAGAACTATAACAACTAAATGGGAGCTTGCACTTAGAGAAAATCACGCTATTTATTGCATGAGTTGTTCAGATGGAGAAAGCTGTTTGGAAACCTATTGGTAAATTTTAAAAAAAAAAAGCTATTTCAGAAAGCTGAAATGGCATTAGTAGAGAATCTAAGAGTTAAGAGAAGAACACGATCCATTTGGAACTGATTTGATCTTCTCAGAAACAGGAAAGAGTAAAAATGGGGATTTAAGGATCTTTTCCTCCATTAAAAAGTGTTGCTTTTTTAACTGATATTTCATCAAAACCTCTTAAGAATTATAAGATATTTTGGAAAGTAATATTTGGGTTTCTGTGGCACTATTTACTTGGGAAACCTCCAGTAAGTGACCCTTCAGCCACCCACACCACACGGTCTCCAAACCATGACTGTTTAGACTTTACAAACCGAAAGACCGAGGCAGAGGGTGTGAAATGAAAAATGACAGTTGTCTCCACAATCAGGGGCTCCAGATCCCATTTCCTCAACCCATTGCTTTGCGTGCAGGGATGGGGTTAAATACCCAGTTCCCAGGACATGAGGACTTAAAGAAAGAACCCAGCAAGCCTCAGAGATCTCTCACACCACGGAAGTTTTCTTCCTTTTCCATCCCCCTGTCTGGTTTGAACTTCAGCCGGACACCTGCTCAGGAGTCCTAGCGATGTGCCTACACTGCAACCAGGCAGGTGATTTTTGAAGCCTCCCCTCCCACGGCAGCCGGGCTCCAGGAGGACCCGGCCCCGCTCCGTGGGGTAGGGACACGTGTCCTGGCTGCCGGGGAGCCAGGCCGAACGCCAGCAGGGAGTGATGACGCGCCCACGCGTGTGGGTCGTTCGTTGGCCAGCAACGGCAGCACAGGTTTCCACGGCAGCGCAAACACCAGACCGGGGAAAGCCCAGAGCTGAGCTGCACCACAGCCACATCCACGGCCACGTTCACGCCCAGCCACGGCAACCCCCCCTGCAGTAAGGAGACCGGAGAAGCTCTCTTTTGGGGGAGAAACAGAAAAATAAAGGGGTGAGGGCAATCACAGCAATTTCTTTTCTGTTTTTGGCATCGGGGACAGCGTCTCGCTCAGACAAGTGGGGATGCGGGCGTGTGGCACCGGGAAATCACACGCACCCACCCTCTCCTCCTCTGTGGGCGAGTCGGGGGGGGTGTATTGGGAAACGGGCACATCTGTCCCTGGAAGAGTAGCTCTATAGCTCAAAACTGGGAGTGGTTTCCCAGCGAGCATAACAAATCTTCTCTGCAAGTGATGGTATCACTTAAATCATTTGATTTAATGACAAACCATGCGCTCATCGAGCGCTCTGGGAACATGGTGGATGGATTTTATTGTATTATTATCTTTTAGAACTGTTTGCATGTTTACTTTGGCATATTTTTTTCTGCACTGCAGCTCGATGCTAGGGAAAAGCACTGAATAAATGTTTTGGTAAATTAAAACCATGAATGCCTTATCTATTGATTCACATACTACTGGCCATTGGCATGTAGCTACTGAAACATAAAAATGTCAGAGGCAGTGAAATATATGCCAAAAGATTCTAGCAACAAAGGAGTTTTTTATTTGCATTATTAAGCTTAATAATTATAATTAGCACAACCAGTACTTCCGCAGCTTTTGGCATTATTTCCAAAATGATGTGCAAACAATCTATTAAAAAAACAAAAACAACCAACAACCTCAAACAAAAACTGTTGATAAAATGAATATTTAAGTTAATCTTAGAAACAGATTCCTGTACTTTGCTAAAGTTGTATTATAAAGCACTTTCTATCTCAGAGGGTTGCACTAACAATTATTTTCCATATGCCAATATCCTCTGTCTGGTCCCTCCTTTTCAGTCCCATTCCCTGTGGGAGGAATTTAAATCAAGCACACAAATAAGAATATTTTTATGAGAAGTGTTTTCGATTACAGAAGTCAAGGCGTGCGCTGAGAGAGCTGAACATCCAGGTGTTTACTGCAACTGCTCTGCACATTTCACAAAGTGCCTTCAACTGAACACTGCAGGTGTTTGTCTGCCTTCCTACCCCTGCCCTGATGGGATTTCCTCCAAAACTCACATCAGCAGCAGGGCTTTGAGGAAAATATCCCATTAAGTTATGCAAAGTTCAGAGAGACATGAAATCTAAGCAACCAGTCAAGGAGGCTTTTGGAATAGGTACTTCAAGAATTGAAAAGGAGAAAGAAAACATTTGGGATGTATTCAAATAGCCTAAATTCTACCCCAGCCTCTGTGTCTCACCAACAGTAAAAGTTTGACACCTCCAAAGAATAAGACACTAATTGGGCAGCTGCAGAAACACAGCCAGTAGGAAACACAAAGCACCAAGGACATACATGGAAATGAGGACAGATCAGTTTGGCTCAAAATACATAAAAACTGGAGGCTGTCCACAGCAAAAAATGATGCTCTAAAATAGCCTTAAAACTCATGCAAGCAGAAGAGAATGTTTTCTGCAGTGCCTAACATCAGTGCAGATCAGGAACGGTCCCAGTAGCACAACTGCATCAACTGAACCCCCACCTCACTGGACCCAGCCTGCTGCCTTTGTTGATTAACAGATAACTTTTAACAATGGTTTATCTGTTCTTTGTAAGTGAGATCATTACAATTATGCCTTTTCCTCTAGGACCCATAGGAAAAGCTGCACAAAGAGACCAACCAAAACAACCTTCAGCATTTTTCCAGCCTAAAATTCGACACGACAGAGCTCCCTATAGCATGTCTGTGCTGTCCAACACTCATTCTGCCTTATCACAAGGAACCCACAGGGCTGAAGCAATTACTGGTAAGAGCTTTAGGGAGTAAAAATGTTGCTTGTGAACCAGTGATGGGAGAATGAAAAAGTATGGATGTGGATCAGAACTGGACATGCTGGTGGAAAAAAAGGCAAGGGACTTGAGTTGCTTGTTATCTCCAAATTGTTTTGCCTTTGCTTTCCCATCTCTGTGTGCGTGCGTGTGTAAGGAGGACTGAGTTTTACACAGCTTTCCCGTAAGCCACGGATGAACATCTCCTTTAAGGGGTCAGAACACAAGTATTTTCCAGTTTACTGAAGCTTTTTGTTAATTCCTATAGACACAAAACTCTCAGTGGTTAAGATCCAGAAAGTCCCTAGGCCCATCACTGCTGTAAAACCTACTGCATCAGTTACTGGCAGGTCCCAACTGACTTAATGTTTTTCCTTGGGCCAGGGTCAAAGATGCCATCTCCACACACAGAGCCAATATCTAAAAGTCTCTCTTCCAAGCCCTGGAATGGAAACCCAGCTTGTGCTCTCAGTTAAGGTCATGATGCTCCGGCAGCTTTTTGTTGTTAGGTCAAAGGAGAGGCTTGTATGCAGACTCTTCCACCCATTATCAGATGAGTTGGGTAAAATAGCTCCAGACTTACAAAAATCCCTGGTTGACACCCTGAGTTGATCAGCAGATATGGTCAAGTGACATAAGCAATACCGAGGTCTCAGTTACATCACTGGCTTCTTACAAGCCCTATCCAACTCCCTGCTCTTGATTTGGCATTGTTAGATATCCGCAGCTGTAAGCACAGCTGCCCACCCTTCAGATACGATGCAGGAGATCAGAGTTCCTTTGCGCTGGGTCTTGATACTCTGCCTCACATTTTCTACATCCTCATCCATTTTTTGCAGAAAGCCCAGAAGAGGATGAAGAAAACCCAGAGAGAAATCCATTTACAATACCTCCAGACATGGATATTTTCTCAATAAGGGACAAGGAAATAAAAAAGGCTAAGGCGGTATGTATACATGCTTTAGGCCAATGAATATACAAGCTGTTCTCAACAGCAAGCAATCAACCAATATCATACCAAAATGTAATGCATGAGAGAAATAATAGCTGCCAAATTCAGCTGAGATTCCTCTAAATCAGCTTCAAGTCCTCTGAAGTCCATGATGAGAGATTAACAGGCACATCTAAGTAGAGGCTTGCTGGTTGCTTCTGCAAAATCTGGATATTGTCACTTCATTTACTTACTTCAAGGCAAATTTACCTGTTCCTGGAGAAGATACCTGCCAGTGCTGTTAGCATTAATTTCTACATAAAGCTTTGGTACAAGATCTCTTGCTTTCCACTTCAACAGGCTTGGCTTTCTGCTTGGGAAGCTGTATTCCAATGTTTTATGTGACCTTCTTTTGAACTGCCAGTGAAGAAGGATGATACAGGTTTCATGCCTTAGCTTTCTCTCCGTACAATAGGGAATTGCAACCCACCAGACCAGAGAGCTGGGTTTCAGGAATGTCTCTTTATTTCTTATTTCTGCAGCAGAATTTCTTAGGGCATGCATTTGCAAAATGGGGAGGAAGTCATAGAGAGAATGGCGCAGCCCTGAGAGGTCTTATTGTTGCACATGGTTGCAGAAGCCAGGCAGTAGTGTGGAAGCAAGAGGTCTTTGCTTCCAAATCACAAAGGAAGGGCTCCAGATAAGCTTAAGCTAGCCTCCTCACCTCACACTGATGACTGATAAAGTCTGTTTTTCTCTTGGATTGAAAGTCACTATGTAAGTATGGAGAAGGGTTTAGGAAGAAGTGCATGAAGGACGTCTGCTGAGTGATGTCCTCAGCCTAACCCATGCCTGAACTGTGCAGGCAGCAATGAACCGCACTTCAGCCCACATGAAAGCACTGAGCATGAACCACCTTCTACCTTCCAGAAAGCTCTGGAGTGGGTTTGAATAGATCCTTTCAATCTGAACCTCAAGGTTCACATGCCTTTGTGAAAGTTGGACTGAGGCGGTATTGAACGTGGGCTGTCCTGATGTTTCCTTTTACTAGAGGACTTGAAGTATCAGCCTCCAAAAATTCCTATTCTCTCCCAGGAATAATCCAGGAAGGAAAAATGAGGACACTGAGTAGGTACAAACTGGCACAGCTGGTAGCTGGATGCAGAATTCAAGTCAACAAAGTAATGAGAACAAATGCTAAGAAATGAAGTGCTTTGGTTGCCTCCCGAGAGAATATCATTAGGATCATTCAGATAAACCAGGCAAACATGTACCAGCAGGGTATCAGTGGCCTGCACATTTCTAGACTGTGAACAACCACTCATGTCTTTACAAACCACAGCAAACAAAGCACATCATCAAACTGTCCATATAACTGACTTCTTCTCATAGGAACGTGAAAGGATGAAGACTATGAAAATCCATGAGAAAATGACTTACTCCACTAAAGCAAAAGCAAAGCAAAAAGGGATCAGGAAAGCCCTGCAAAAGGAGGAAGAACAGGAGGCCAAAAAACAGGCAACAAATGAAGGGAGACCAAAAATGCTTCAGGAGAGTCTTTCGTGGAAGACGGCCATTAAAAATGGTAGGGAACAGTTACTATCTTTGGAGTGGTGCTGCTCAGCTGGGTAACAGTCTGAAGCAAAAATCAGAGAGGGGATGGGAGTAGCAGTTAGCTCCATCTGACATTGGTGAGCTCTTGCAGACACAATAGTTACATGCTGATCTTGCCAACCTGTGTGGCTGGGCCATCTCCATCTCATTCATTTACATACAGAGCACGTCACCCCTACTGCAGTAGCCTAGGTTACACTATCCCCTGTGGCCTTCACAGTAGCTGGGAGTTTGCGGGACCTCGTGTCATGGAGACATTTCTACTAAGCTGATCTAAAGTTGGATTTTAGTGGATGTGGGCCTAGATTTTCTGCCTCTGACGTGAGGAGTAGCGTCGTTATTAATGCCTAGAGGACACTGACCTTTGTAAAGACCAGATTCTCCACTCTATTCTACCTAGTTTAACTCCATGAAAGCCTATATGAAACTGATCCCAAACAAGGTCAAAACTATAATAAAATAATTGGTATTGCTGGCTCCAACACCAACCACAGCCATGCCTATGGCAGCCTACATATTGACTGCATTTTGTCTTGGCCATATTTCCTCTCTAGTCTAATCAACTTTATATCCTAATTTCAGATTGCCCATTAAGAAAGGAGACCTTACGTGACTACACAAATAACAGAAGAGAGATATTTTTACTTGAGGTACTTGGCTTTAAGAAAGTTATTTTCTGTTCATTTAATTATTCTTCCCTGTGTTGCTTTGTTTTGTTAGGCTTTTTTGTCCCTGAGATCCATTGTCTAGGGAGCATACCACGGAGGAACACATCAGACCTCATGAACTGATTGTCCACGTCCTATGTTAAAGACACTCATTATCTATAGCCCAGCAATCCCTAACCAAGAAAGAAAGGAACATAGGTCATTTGCACCATCCAGTAGCAGCCATGCAACTATTCCATTTGTCAGATGCTTAGAAATACTGACCCTTTGACTCCTGCTGTCCTAATTAGAGCTGGGAGCCATTCTGAACTCAAAATAAGGGAGCCGTGCTGGACTATCTCCATTATTCACCTCTATTATTGTGCTGTAAGAATCAATCTTTGTCAGCCAGGAGTTAAGGCAGTGCTGGGACTCTGGGATTCTGTCCTTAATTTCACTGTGTACTTGCTACATTATTTCTGAAGTAGCTCATGGCCTCTATGCACCTCGTTTGAGCTAGGATACCTTGCTTTGAAATCCTTATGCTCTCTGCCAACAACTATAAGGTAATAAGGTAACCAAGAACAAAGCATAACAATATATCTCTAAGATCAACCAGGTGATGTGACTGTGTGGCCTTCTGGGTTCATTTCAGTATGCCATGGCAGTAAAGCGAGATGAGATTCAAAGGATGGAGAACACAGTAAAGAATGAGGAAAGAAAACTGGAAAAGGCTGAATACAACCTGGAGAAGGATGCTGCCATGTTTGAGGAGTTCCTGAAGGAGAACCAGAAATACTCTCTTCAAGCCCTGAAAATGTAATGGAAGTTGAGCTCTTGAAAACTCTTGTGCACTGGACACAGGAAGCCTTTTGCTTGACCTCCCTGCAGGTTTCTGGCTAGCAACTGAGCAACTCTAGCCTGAGTTTGCCCAGAGTCACAGTCCCGGTGGCACTTTCTTCCCACACACACTCAATGAAAAAGAGGAAGGAGACCAATAGCTGGGGAAACCCCTTGTTGAAAAGCCCTCGATTTGGCTGCAGCAAGGAACCTGTTCTTGACATTCTTCTCAACACCCTTATGAGAGGGAGATGCTTCTGCCCAACCCCTCACAGCAGGAACAGTCCCCTAACTGAAGCAGGTGGAGCACTTTGGCCCATTACAGGCATTACAAGGGCAGAGCAGCAACTGATGCTCAGCAGCAGCCAAATTACGGAGGCCTTAACCTGGAAGCATCCCTGGGACCCCATACTCTCTTCGCCAAGACAAGCAGGGTCTTTTCAGACATGAGCCAAGCATCACCTAGGATATATCCCCAAGAGAGATTCCTAGCACTCCCCCCACATCTTTCTGTTTCATATGCACCTCAATTCACTACCCACTTACTGCTACATTCTTTTATGGCTTTTGCTTATGCCTTCTTCCCTAGTGCCAGAAAAGAAACTGCAGAAGAGACCAAGAAAATAAGCGAGATCCAGGCAATCAATTCCGAAACAGAGAACCTCCAAAGGTAACGGTTGCACATTATTCCTGCCTAGCCTTAACAGCCCCTCCAGCGCTGCACCCTCACAGCCCTCGGGGAAAAAGGGAATTAGGGAAAAAGATGTCTAAGAATGTTCAATTTTAAGAGTCAAAATGTTTCAGCTTTTGTTTTCCAGATGCTGGCTTTGTTTTAAAAACAACTCAACTAGTTTTGTAAAAAGTATAAATAATCCAAAATCAAAATTAAATGCCCAGTCTCAGATTGAAAAACAAGCAAAACTAAATAATGTATTTTAATGGTGACCTGGAGAACGACAAAAGGAAAAGAATTATAATTCCCAGTATGAGCTGAGCTGGCAAGATTTCTCATTCATTTTTGAGTAAAAATTCCCAAATTAGCAAGCCCAGTTCCATAGCAAGGATCTGGCCACATAGAAGTGACCAGACGGCTTCCACAGGAGAAACCACAGAGAGCACCCAGGACAGGTTCCCATTTGTCTTTGCATGTCCATGAAGACATGTGCCCTCTTGTCCCTTCTCTGGGTGAAGCTGAATACCAGGAGTTAGAAAGAACCAGTTTAAACAGGAGCTTTTCTCCCTGCTAACAAACTTTGTCCACTTCTCCCAACCCAGTGATATATCCACATTGAAGAATACTCTGCAGGAGTACAAGATGTACAGGGACTTCCTCTATCAACTGTCTCCGAAAGAGTGGCAAGAGGAACACGGAAAAAAGCAGTCAAAACAAAAAGATTTGAAAACAGCATCCAAAGCTAATGAAGAAAGTGCCTCAACTCCCACTGCTGCAGAGCAGGGTGAGTGGCAGGGAAGAGCTGCCCACTCCTCACAGGGACAGCCCCACACTCTAATTGTGCATCTCTTCTTGTCTCCAGACCAGGGTCTGACAGCCAGGACAGACACTGACAGTCCCTACAGTACCAGTTACATAGATGTGCCAGGTTCCCTGCTGTCTTCAAAAAGGCTGTTACATGCCATCAGGCCACAGCTCAAAACCACCCTGAAGCCTCTGTCAAGAAAACTGTAAGTACAAGACAATGCAAACAACAGACTTAAGTACCATAGAAAGCACTCAACCGACTAGGAGCCAGTACAGGAGAAACCTGCTCCTCACCATCACTGTGAGCACTCTGAGATCTCAATCGTATTGGAACAAATCAAATACTATGAGAAAGCCAGGAGGTGTGCAAGTTAGGCATTGGAACAGGCTGCCCAGGGAAATGGTAGAGTCACCATCCCTGGAGGTGTTAAAAAAATGAGTAGATGTGGCACTTCGGGACATGGTCTAGGGGTCAGGAAGATGTTGGATGAAGGTTGAACTTGATGATCCTGGAGGTCTTTTCCAACCTAAATGATTCTATGATCCTATGTACCTACTCCAGCAGAGGCCTATACTCAAATCCCCTGCTGAGAGCCCTGCCCAAAGAATTTGGGCCTTGAGGTAACCCCAGGAGGAATCACAGACCTTGGGCATTTGTCCTGGAGCAAAGCTTCTCTGACCTTTTCGTGTCTGAGATACTGGTTCCCACTGTTGGTCATGCAAATAGCTGCCTGTTGTTTTGCCATTAATGAAGGTCCAAGGTCATCATAGACTCACGTTGCATTAACCATTTACTTTCAGTAAGAGCCTTCAGATAGTTTATGCTGGGATACAGGCAGGGTAACTACTGTAACATAGGCTGGGCCAGCATGAGAAGAAAGTGGCAGGTGGGAGTATGAGACAAGTACGACCAGCTCCAGCTTCTTGAGGTAAAGAATGCAATTGCCTGGAAAAGCAAAGCATGAGTGGCTGGTGAGTTTCCTAAGGGCAAAACCTGTGACTATCAATAGAGTTTGAAGTAAGGAATTTGTTGCAGGGCCATTTCCTCTGCCTCAGGGCACTGCAGGTGCCAAGTTCTCCCAAGCAGGGCTGCTGTGTGCCACCCCTCGTAAAGACACTGCATTTACGGGGCTGCTGCCAGGCGGCAGGAATGATGCAGACACAAGTGGGGCTGGCAGTAAGATGATGCAAATGGAGCTTTTTCACCCCTCCATGGCACAGTGTGGCAGGTGCAAGTGAAGGCGATGAGCAGGCTCTACAGCCAACACCAGTCAGGTGCCTCTTGCCTTGCTCTTCCAGCTCTTATGCTGGTTCATCCCCAGGGCTGAGCAGGGCAGAAAGAGGCTGCTCGACAACTTCTCCCAGAGCAAGTAAAAACTGCAGACGACAACATGGTGGCTACACCATGTTGTTTAGGAGCAGTACCACATCCCACACAGAGCACAATGCTTTCTTTACACTCACTGTGCTGCTGCCTGAGGCTTTTTAATAAGCCTGTTACTTCTGCATTCTCATGGCCCACGAGCCAAGGCCTCCCATCAAGTTCAAAGGCATTTGGATCAACACCCTTGGTTCAGGTTCACGCATCGTATCTCAATCCTGCTGGCCAGCAGAGCCCAGAGCAGCTCAAAAGGCAGCTTGCTTGTGGAGGGACATAGCTCCCGTGCCACATGTCTATGTGAACCCTCGTTCCTATGACCCCCAGAATAGCCCACAGCCACAGGGGCCAAACCTGTGAATCTGCAAAGGAAGGACTGTTCAGGAGCAAACAGCAAACAACAGTGCTCATAATTCACTGACAAGGCCTCCTTTGAGCTATCAGTTCTCTCTGACACACAAAATGGTTTTTCAGAAGTTCACTGGAAGTTGCAGAGAGTGAAACCTCCTCGGATGAAGATGAGGTCAGAAATCTTGTCTTGAAATATTTACACTTTGTCTTTGTTCTGTGTCATTTATTGATGTTACTAATCTCCCTCACCTTCTAACTATTCATTATGGTATTGAGGAGTTACTGTAATCACCAATTATATGTTTATACATTCATAGACGTTCATGTTTTAGCAACACATATTATAAACATCTTGGTTTAACTTCCCTCCTTCACTTTCCAAAAACCTACCATCATTTCAAAGCTTGCCATCCTTTAACATCATATAATGGGAGATTTTGAAATTAGTGAAGTTATTGGTTTATGTCTGAAATGGAAGTTCTCCCACTCACAGATGTTTACACCGCTTTTTACTCCCCAAATGCAACTTGGTGGGGGGGTGAGCTACTGAGGCAGTGTACACATGGGGCAGGAAGGTGGGAGGCATTAGTATGTGGACAGTCACAGACTGTTCTACACAGGAGAGCATTTGAACACCCGGGGCTGGTGCAGACCAACCTCCAGGTAGTTCAGTGGAAAAGAAGCTAAAGGAGGACAAAAACTCATTGCCGGTTTTCCATTCCAGGAGCCTGAGCTGTATTTTACTCATCCCCAACAAGTGCTGTCTATTTTCACGGAGATGGAGGACGAGATCTTGTCCTTCATCCAGAATCATCAGGAGATCGAGAAAAGTGTGGACATCATCAACACACATGAAAGCCTGTAAGCATGACCCTGCAAGTGGTGGAAGGGGATCCCTGTACCTCAGCTTTCAAACATAAGTGACCCTCTCTTCCTCCCACTAGAACCTCACCATCAGGCTGCATGCTGCAGACCACACAACAGAGAGTCTCTCATACCTTAAAGCCCAGCTGCAGCCCATTCAACTCATCCTCTTGTGAGCTCCTAGGAAAGTGTCTCATCTACAGAATTTAGGAGATAGGATTTGAGCTTAGGAGTAGTTCCTGAGTCCTCAAGGCACAGGCTGGGGAATAGATGCATTTAGCATCCTGGCGTGGACATAAGACAGAATTGTGTAATTCTCATAAAGAAAGATCAGAGGAAGAAACATGGCATGTCCTGGAGTGATCCAGACCAGCACCTATTCCAGCTCAATGCAAACTCTTCCAAGAAGAATCCAGCAGGGAACCCAAGTGTAATTGCAATATAGTATTTCAATGGCAGGTAGACACTCATATTTGCATTTAAAGTGTAGCTTATCCTCTTGTGAACGCTTTTAAAGGTAACCTACTTCCCCCACTGACTTATTAAAAAATCTTGGATGTTTAGCTATACTACTTCTCCCCCTCCCACACCAGCACAGTAACTGTTATTCCAGAAAAAACACAAGTTCCCTCTGCTCTCAGAGCTGTGGGTGCAAGTTCCCCAGAAGTGCATGAAGTGTTACCTCCATCTGCCGGCAGCAGGAGGGACAGGCCCAGGCTGGAAAGCAGGAGTCCTGTGTTTCAGAGATGCCCTTTCAAAATACCTCTTTTCTCTTCTGGCCTAGGGATAAGGAGTTAGCAGAGCTGAAACAGCAGGTAGTCACTCTCAAATCTGCCATCGCTAAGGAGGAAGAGAAAGTAGCAGATCTGCAGCTCAAAGTTCACCTCTTTTCCTCTGGAGAACATGAAGCTGATGACCAGGTACAACCTGAGATCAATGTAAGGGAGGTTAGCATGTGCATAAATGGTTCCTCTCCATCAGCCATATCCATCCTGGAGAAAAAAACCAGACAGTGTATTGCACTGGGGAGGGCTCAGCAATGGAGCTATAGCAAGGGCAGGTTTGGGGCACTGCTGAGGCAGCAAACTGGGGCAAATGCATCTGCCTCGTGCAGCTGCTATGAGGTGGGAGTAGGGCTCGCAGAGGCAACCAGGGAGCTGCAACCTGTCCCAGGCCACAGCAAAGCTGAGAAGATGAGACCAACAGAAGAATGGTTTGATACAGCCACTTATCCCAGGCACCGGTGCTAAGCAAACTGGGAAACAAGCAATTGAGTCTTGTTGAGGGAATTAAAATGTACAGATTTCCTTTGCTTTTGGAAGGATGTTGTAGTTTTTCTGAGCAGAACTCAGCTGTGCCTCTCACCATATCTCCTCTTGTCTCTAGGACGAAATGCTCACAAGCCTGGAGAAGAAGGTGCTGGAAATCTACTGCCAGTGCACTGGAGAACATGAGACAAACCTGCAGACAGAGCAGATGCTGATGGTGATAGAAAAAAAGCTCAGTGATATACTGGACAATCTGGAGAAACTCCCACCAGCAAAGATAGAACAGGTTATGAAAGCCAAAAAAAAGGAGCGGAGAATAAGGTAAGAAAAGACCCTCTTCTGGAAATGGGGTCAGAGCCACTCAGGAAATTGTACCAGCAATCTGAAAGCCCAGGGACCAATCCACCTCATTTTACTTCTCTAAGGGTTTTGCATTCGTAGTACTTGCATCTCCTGTTTAGCGAGCAGCGGCCCATAGCTACATTTGAAAAGACCTGGAAGCTACCTTAGAAAGGGGAAAAATCTGGAAAAACAAAAAGCAAAACCAGCCAACCAAAAATACATTAAGTGACTAGAATAATCATCTTAAGAAGACAATTTGCACTAACAGCATTTAAACTGATTAAATAGAAAATTACTTCTCTGCAGTTATTTAACACACTCAAAGTCTGATGTGCTGTGATACTTTGTCGGGCTTCAACAGGTACATATGGGCATTAACAGCAACGCCAACTTTCAAAACTTTCTTCTACAAAACTCTTAAGTTTAGTTTCTACTGTTAAATAGTAGCCAATTCGCACAATAAACATAGGTTCTGAGATGGGACATACTCCTTTTGGCTCACACACAAAATTTTCCCTCACAAATAGCAAAGATGCAACCAGACAGCTGATCCTATCCGTCCATCCTCAGGTGAATCAGATCCAGCAGAGAAAATAAAATAGTGTCAGGATTTAAAGCCAGGACAGTGACACTTTCCTCCTACTTACTCTCTCTGTATCTTCATCTTTGTAACAGAAAGGGCGTGATGCTTCTTCCTGACGTTCCATGAATGGTTTTGCACTCTAAACTTACAAAAGAAATAAGACACAGATTTATTCTACTCCGAGGAGCAGGAGAATAACACAGGAAGGAATCTGGCTCCTTCGAATAAAAAGCAAAATGAACCAACCAAAAAAAAAAAAACAACCCAAACCACCAAACCTGCAAAGAGCATTGAAAATTTTCCAGAAGATCGCAAGGTTAAGAGTCCCCTTCCCTTCTGCCAAAGTGCTCCATAGCTGAGCCCATTTCTGTTCCAGCGCTTCATTTCCACAGGGAACTGGAGCCAATGAGCTGTACCCACCCACACCGTGCCCATTTAGGTGAAGTGTGGCTCCATGGATGTAAAACTCTCCTACTCACATCTGTACATTGCTTGCACAGGTGAGAACTTAAGACACAAGAAGCATCATTCACCCACAAAGCTGGTGAGCATCCTGGTCAGCTGTAAAGCATAAGTCACCTGCTGAAGGTGGCACAGAGCATGCCTATAACAGAGAACAACTGTCCAACATCTCCACTTGCACAGCTTGACATTCTTTTTCCACACCTCACTCCAGAAAGAGTAGGATCAACTGCAGCAAGAGTTTTCCTCTTACCACCTTCACAGCAACAAACTCCAGTATTGGCTACACCCAAACCCCTGGGCTCCAGTGGTCTTACACCATTAGATATAACGTGTAAAGTAAGATGTGATGTTAGGTGTTGATGCTGTGTGTCCGAAGCATGTTCAGTGCAGCTGCATTTGACCCTTCTTTTATGTGCTCCTTTCAAAAGGCTCAGAGAGGAAAAGATGAGACAACAAAAGCAGCAGGAGGAGGAAAGATTGCAAAGGGCTCTGGAAAGATCGCAGGCAGCTACCAAAAAAGTGGTAAGTGCAGTAACCCATAGAAACATCTCACCTCAACAGCCCACTTCAGAGAAGTTGGGGGTACGTGAACATCAGTTGTTACCAGGGGCCTCCAGAGCTGGGTGAGGACCACACCCACACCTGGGTGTAGCCCACTTCACAGCTGTTAACATGAGCAACTGCTGCAAAGTCAGTTACGCTGCAAGTGATTCCAGCTCAGTGTCCTTCCATCATCCTCCTCCTATCCTTCTGTCCTGAACATGGCCCCCTCCATTACTTGCCAATTTTCTCAGGAAGCTCATTTACACTTGTTAGCTTGGCAGTATTTAAAAACACATGACAATCAGCAAAAGAGGAACCCAGCAGCAGCAAGTCCCTAGATCAGCTCAGACACACCATCAAACCATACCTTTTTTGGCACTTTCTGCTTTACGCCAAACTGAGCTTTGGTCCCTCAAGAAGCACAGTGTGGAGCTTCAGGCCATGGTTCCTGCTGCATGTTTCACAGGTCCACACAACAGTGAGGACATCCCAGGTCTCTGTCACACACCAAGCTGGTAACAGCACGGGCAATTGAAAACAGGCACCATGAGCTCCTGCCCCTTTACCCAAGATACAGAAGAGGGTTCTGCAGGCTCCCTCAGATACTTGCGCTTCCAACTCCTCTTCCTCTTGAGATAGTACAAATAAGGCTTTAGTCAGAAACAGCTGCAGGTGGAATAGTACGTTGTAGGAGCTGAAGCACAAGCACGTGCACAGCCTGTAGGTGCCTGACACTCATTTTCTAGTAGAAAAAACAAACTTGACCGACACACTGAAACCTGCCTAGAAAACTGGCAGCAGCAGGAGAGCCTGGCAGCATGAAGCAGCTCTAGCTGCGTGGTTTGGTCATGCTGTTCCAACACAGCGCTGACGCACGTGCCTCTTCTTCCTCTGCAGAGTGGCAAGAGGCTGATGTTTCGTTCCACCCTACCTGCCAGGAAGGAGAAGAAAAAACACAGCCAAGAACAAACAGATAAGGAGAAGGAAGAAGAACTCTATTATTTCACTTGACAGAACACCCTTAAGCACAGCACACAGGGCTGATGCTGGTCTAGAAAAGTCTTCATTGATCTACATTCTGCTGGTCTTTGCTCTGTTGCTGAACTTTACAGTCCCATGAAGCTCCTTTCTTCTACCCTAAGATCTCATGGAAAGTCGCTGTGACAGGGAATCCCTTTTTCCGCTATCATCTTTTGCCTAAGGAAATAAATTAAAATTCTCTTACTTTGCTTCTCAGGCTCCTGGTAGCAACTATTCTCATTCTGTTCCTGACACAAATCACACCATCCCTGCAAACCTGAGTAGTGAGATCTATCGCAGTTCTGAGTAGCAGTATTTGTTAGGTACGACTCAGGCTGGGCACCTGCCCAACATCTATTCTAACCACAAATCTGTTGGAAGGACCATGAAAAAGCAAGGGCTATTCTTTAGTCCAAAGGACAGGCTTCATTATAGACCTCAGCCCACTCCTGTCAAGACACAAGCTAAGGTAAAACACAAGCTCTGCAGTAAGCAGGCTGCTAGCAATTACCTTCATGTTAGATGCATCCATACAAAAAACGATATCCAGTGACAAACTGACCATAAAAAAAAGCTTTATTAACCCATTTGCACCAGCAGTTCTTCAGGTATCCATTGCCAGCAATGGAGTTCAAGCCAAGTGATCCAATTTTCGGCCCCAAGAGGTTAGCACTTTACATTCACTTACAAAGCTGAGTGAGGTACATTTTCAGAAGTAGAAAGATTTGGTTGCAAGTCCCATAAAAAGATGGAGTGTTCCTTGGCCATTTTAATGGATTAAGAACTGGTATGGTCCTTGAGAGCAGAATAATGCAGGCATTGGGAGCTCGAGGTGTCTCAGCTTCCAGGGAGAACACGGTGACCATGAGAGCAAGACCCAGTAGTCCCTTCAGCATGATTCCTCCTCAACCTTTCTACCTCTCAGGAGTGGTCTCCACGCTGCAGTCACAGCCACCAGGAAGAAGATCTTATCTACCAATTACTTTGATTTGGAAATCCAACCTGAGAAGGTTATGAGATTCCCTGGACATAGGCTATAAACTCAGGATGAGAGGGACAGAGAGACCTTAATGCTCAGTTAAGCTAAAGATAGAAAAATAAAACTGGTTCAACCAGAGGATATAATACTGCCTACGAATCAGGATCTCAAGTTGAACGTAACCTGTATGATTTTTTTTCCTCCTCAAGTCTTCAACCCAAAAAAGCATTTGTCTGGACACATACATAGTTCAAAAGGCACAGGAAGTAAAAAGCATTTCTGAATGACCTCGTGTGAATTCAGTATCAGTATAACTGTAAAATAAATAAATATGTGCAAGATTAGAAAGATCACAACGTTCTCCTGTGTGACACACCTTATTTTGTAAAAAAAATACACATACGTGCATACACACACACCTCATTGAGAATAAAAAACAGTACATACACCCTTTTATCAAACTCCTATACAGAATTTTATAGGCATTCAGTACATCACCATAAGAAACATTTAAATTACTACCTTAAAATGTAACCAGAGGGGTTTTTTTTCCTACACAACCCTATACTTTAGGTGTCTGCAATCCAGATACATACAGTACATACAACCTCTCCCCCCACCCCCAAGAGAAACTGCAGTTTTTCAGTGGGGCAAATCTTCCCAGGTAACAATTCTTTTCCCCTCATAAAATACTCTCAAAACTGCATATTCTGTAAACCAGCCGGAAGCTACACGTGCATGTGACACTCTGGGATATCGATAAAGAACAACTGTTAAGTGTTCCATTGAAAAAAACCCAACCAACCAAACAACAAAACAACCCCAAATAAACAGGTAGTGGCCAGTTTACAGGTAACTTGGCAGCAGTTTATAGATGAGATAAAATCAAGGTGCTTAAATTTACGTGAAGGTCAACATTCCTCCCAAAAAAAGGGAACACACAAGATAAAACAAACCTCTCTCAGATGCTGTTGGACTCTTAGCTAATCACTTACAGTGAGTACAGTTCTATTGCAGTTTTCTTTTTCAAGTTTTGCTGGAAGATGTCAGCAAATTATTTGGGAAACAGGAGCAAGGAAAGGGAGAAACTCAACATGAGCTACAAACTGATTCACAGCTAAGTTAACATCTAGAATCTAGCTCTCTAGAACAAAGATTTTAGAGCATCTCATTTTCATGGCATAGGACGTTAATTTTGTTACATGTGACGCTATTCCAGTTTTCTGCCAAAACACAGGGGCCAAAACTATTTTTTCTCTGTGTGAAAAACACTTGCAAATTTTAACTCTTCATTCCTTGATGCCACCGGCTCCAGCAGGAGACCAACAGAAGGAAAGTTTTAACTGTCATAGGCAGGATTATAAATTTTTACTGTTAGCTGTAGAATACTTGCTTTCCTGTGAAAACAGTAAATATTACCTCAGTTTGAAGTTTAATACAGTACTTCTCCCTGAAACAACACTGTACAGCAGTCTGCCTCAAGCCTCTCCAACCACCAGGCAGACAGGGTATCTTACACAGGCACATCAAGTGGGATTTACATTTTTAAAGAAAACCTTTCAGCTGCAACTGTCCTTAGCAAACTGCAAAGAGTGCAACCATCATCCAGAACTCCAAGTTTTCATATTTTCCTTGGAAAAAGACCCACACAGTTATCTCAGTCTGTCAAGACATGACTGCCCAATTTGTTTTCAAGTAACTGTTTGTAATAACAGTCATTCCAGATCCTGTAAGTTTATTGTGCTTCCGGTGAACTGAGAATTATCGGAACCTGCATCATCTTCAGTGGAATTGTGTGGCTCCTGTTAAAGCAAAGAGACAGTATGAAGAGTTCAGTGCTTTCACCTCCAGATGCTTTTTAACACTTACCAGTAAGATTACCTTGACATTCATCCAACAACAGAAAAATGCTCTGAATATTTTAGACAAAGCTCAAAGCTTCCCTATTTTGGAGACCCACTCAGACAGTGCAGGTTCATTTTTTCTTTGGAACACTTCAGATGAAAGTTACTAAATTTAAAATGAAAAAAAGTCAAGCTTCTAGGAACTCTTTACCATGGGCAACGATCCCAGTACTCTTGTGTTTCTAGGTTTTTCACAGTAAGGTGCTCCTCTCAAACACGAAGCTTTATTTCCTATCCAGGAGAAGCACACTTGGTAAGAGTAACTGCACCGCAGGGTTTAACAAAACAAAATCCCACACGGCCAGGCAGAAAATGTGATCTATGTACATTATCATCATTCATCGCTGCTTGGCTCTCAGCTGCTCCTACTAACAAGCAGCTTATCAGAACAGCAGACAACAGAATGTTTACACAGGAAGTTGATGAAGCTTTCTGCATTCAAACAACACTGACGCTCAGTAGTTGACAGGGGCAAACAGTGAAACCAAAGACTGTAGAAGCAAGCAGGTTTTTTAATCTAACTACTATTCCCATACAGACACTGCTCTGAAATCTAGGCTCAAGATTTTATTTCCCACTTCCTATCTTTCCTGTAGCCAGTTGCATTATCAATTCTGATCCTTTCTTGACTCACCTAGTATCTGCAGGACGGGATCGGGAAAACAAGGACGGGGCACCTCAGTAATAAATGAGTAATGTTTAGTTATTCATTACTCAGTAACGGAGGAAAAAAAACACTGACCTATGACATGTCTAAGGTTGGTAACACACACAAGATAAATCCTGCAGTGTGGCTCTCTGATTGCTACTTGTAAGTGAAATTTAAAAATGGAAAACGCGCTGTTTTTGTTAGGCAGAACACCAGAGTATTCACAGTAAACTCTCTTCACTTTCAAGCTAGGCAATAAAACCCAACAGCTCTGACATGCTGTACCTGAAGTATGTGAACAGGTAAATCCACCGTAAGCTGAGAATGTGACGAGGAGGACTGAGAGCTCAGCTGAAAGGGCAAATCTCCTTCTCCTGGGGAATCATCCTGTGAATGAGAAACATGCACGTTACAGGCAATTATAAGACCCCCCCAAGCATCTCAGCACAATATGGCAAATTTCACTCAGCCTCAAAAATCTTAAAAAAGATCTGATAAAGCTACTGCACTGTACTAGTAAGGCCTAGATCCACAAAGATACGTGGAAAGCTAACTACCACTTAAATCTGAACCTGGCTCAGTGTACAACTTATTATCCAACCATCATCAGCTTGGAAAACTAGCAAGACCCGGAAAGGAAGGAATTGCTCATCTTCCAATAAACATAACACTTGGAAATATGTGACGAGTTTCATCACGTGTGAAGTCGACACCTAACGTAAACGTTACAAACCCATCAGAAAACCAGATAGATGGAGAACTCTGCCCGTAGCTTCCCCCGTGTCATATGTGGAAGGAACTTACCCTCTCTCTGGATACCACACAGATATACACCCAGCCAAAAACGTGTTACCTGCCATGCTCCGCTAATCAATCCACATCAGTTACTAGGTAGTTTTAGAAAAAAAATTCTTAAGCTTTATTTCAACAGTTAAGAGAAATCACAGTTTAGGCTGAAACTTCATTTTGCGGCAATCTTTTCATGTCAGTCTCATTTACCTTGCAAATGAGAGAAAGGTGGAGTAATGTAAGAATTCGGGAGGGTGTCAACAAAGAAAAAGACTGGAGGAAGAAGTCATGTTCCCTTGCAGCCCCCAAGTTAATGCACGCTAGCAATCCTTTCCTTTAGCAAGAAAAATCACCCCATACTTTGGGACAGGAATGGGGCACCTGTTTTGCTGCTCTCATAACTGCCCGTCCAAACTAGTGAATTCATAAGCCCTTGAAGGATCACAACTCTCACATGCAAAGTGGAAGCTTGCTAAAACTCTTGGTTCCATCACAGCGCTTCCTGCATCGTGTATCCAGCGTAAAAAGCTGAACAGGATGCTCCCTACAGTTACAGTGCCCATATGATTCAGGCTGGACTGAATATTAGCAGTAAATCAAGTGAGAACATCTTACCCGTTATCCACAATGCATCTGTTCGGCCTCCAGCAGCTATATGATTGAATCTGCTCTGTTTCCAGGCCTTTCTGGATCTCTCCAGAACCAGTTTCACATAAACTGCCTAGGGAAGTGCTACTTGGACCATACCCCTTAGGGCATTAAGCCACACACTGTAGACATCAAGATGCCATCTAGGGGCAGCAGTACCTGGGTTCACAGATAGTCAGATTCTTCAATAAACGCGCCGGTTTGGGTAACAGAGAAGATGAGCACATGTTTCCTCCTAAGCTCTTACCTGAAGAAGCTGAATTTGCACATACTGGGCTCCAGTGGCAGGGTCCCTTATTGTCAGCCCTCCATTGGGCAGAACTATGTTGCCACCCAGCCGACTGCCAGGAGTGGATGATGAAAAGGTGGTAGGACTTACTTTACCACCCTTGCTTTTCCTCTGACCAGAGCCAGATGCCCCTAAAAGAGAGCAATTTTAATATTCAGATGATCAGAAGTAATTTGCCAAAGTTTCCTGCTAGTACTTCTCAATTTTATGCAGTTATTTACACTACATAGCAAATGCCTGGAACAGTGCAATATAATTAAGCACCATCTATAACTGCCAAAAGACCAGACAGCAATCAGATGATGAACTCCAACTGCTGACTGAGCATCTTTTTATACAAATGCCATTACAACCACATCACAAACTGCTAAGCTTAGGCCCCAGCCCTGTGGTAGCACAGAAATATCAGCATATTTGTGGAGTTAAAGAAAGGAATTAGGAAGTAGAAGTGCATTTTCTATTTTTAATTTTGCAACTCATTTCCTGAGAAGTCACATACATCATTTTTCCAAATCGTAAAAAAGAGCAGTGAAGCTCATTTATTTCTGGGAAGATTTCAAGGACTGTTAGGTAGAATGGGCTACAAAAGTAGAACTAACACAACCTGAAGCATTCTTCAGTTTGAAACAAGACAGACCAGCTGCTTCTATTGCAAGCTGAAAACCAAAAACCTCATCAAAATAAACGTAAGGATACAATCCTATCACTGATGTTTCAGGTTTGACTTTGGTTTGTTTTTAAATCTATAGGAAAAGGCTCAGATAACTTCTTTTTCAACATTCAACTTCCTGCTACAGTGTTCATTTAACCTAGTTCAACCAACCAGAAATCAAAGACTCTTTAGACTACTTCGAGAAGCACACAGTGGTGAAAAGTGGACTACTGGGCATCTCGAGTAGGAACAGAAATAGGAATTTTCTGAGGTCATTTTAGGAGACATGCAGATTAAGTGCAACCATCTCAGAAGACATGTTTGATGACACATGCCCGACTGATAACATAAGCACACTCAGACTGGCTCCATAAAGCAGTTATCCTTCTGTGTGATGATTCATTGAACCAGCCACAATTTATGTAGGTTTGCCTTTTATAGATACAGAAACACGACAGTGCTCAATTCAGAATTAGTCCCTTAACTCACCTTAAAAATTACCACCTTGATTTTCAGAGGTGGAAGGTCTAAGAGACAGCAAAGAACAACTCAACTATATATACCTAGGTGTATGACATTCCACGCTAGCCCCAAGGGTAGACACAACTCAAATGCCTGAGCTCATGCAAGTCTAGCGAGCCATGGATCACATTTGAAATGACAAAATTACAGCGTATAATTCACACTAGACAGCTCTGAGTCATCAACTGCAGGCCCTAGGACACATCTGAAATCATGACCCAAACCTCACCCTGCACAAGAACTCTCTACGAGGCTAAAATCGAAGCGAGATGTTTGAGTATTTCTAGGTAACTAAGAACCCTGCATACACACTAAGTGAAACACAGAAGCAAACCAAATCCAGCTGATGTTTTCATTGTCTGTACCGAGTGAAAGAGAACCCACTAGGTAAGACCAAAAGCATAAACAGAAAGCAAAGTGACCTTAAATTCTTTTCGGGCTTAATAAGAAAATAAAAAGCAGACGAAGAGACGGAGGGATAGTGTCTTGTTAACAATCAGGAAACATATGGTGCAAATTTCTTTGTAAACTTGCTGTGAATTTGATATTCCACAGAATGTGATGATCCTGAGTAACAGATGGCACACCACATGCATAATTATTTTAACTAGCAATAAATCAGATGGGATATTTAAGAATGTACTCGGATACTTGCTCCCATTTCACTGCCAAAAGCCCTACATAATTGTATTAAGTAATTTTAACAAAATGAATGGCTTCTCACCTGTGCTGCTCCCGTTCCCTTTTTGTTTTCTTTTCTTGGCTAGCTGAATGGCTCTGTAGTCTGTTCTCGCAGACCCACTGCTCTCCTAGTATAAAAAACAAAGCCAAGAGATGCAATATTTTTTTGAATGCAAGAACAAACCAAGACAATGAACACAGATTATCAATCTCTCAGCTGCACTTATCTTTTACACTGCAAACACTGAATTTTAGTTTCCTAAGCTCTTCTCATGAGAATTTCAATAAATTCCCTGTAGGTACTTAATATCTGGAGTTCACCACAAAAAGAAGTTAGCTCCACATTTACAAGCGTTCAGATTTTAAGTGTAAACATTTACTTTGTAATGCAAATAAAAAGTTAAGTCTGCAGTAACACAGTAAGGAGAAAGGGAACAGTACTTAAAAGGAGAATGAGGACTGACATGAAAATGTTTCAAATTACACTCCTAGCCCAAATCTTTCCCTGAACCAAAATGCGCAAGACATACAACATATTCTCTGGTATTCTTGTAATTTCTATTTTGTCCTCAGACAGAAGGCCACCTGTTTTTCAATCCATTATTTTGAAAGGCATTCCCTTAACTCTACCCACCAGAATTCCAGTATTTCTTAGCAGAGCCTATCACCACACTGAATCTACTTCTGATACACGTTATTCATATGTAACGTTCTACATCCTTCATCCAAAAAAGCCAAAGGGCACGATCTGCAAAATCTGAACGGTCTCCCTGTGAAGTGTAAGTAGCAATGGACATCCCCAAAGTCATGGTGTCAGTCATCTAGGGGTAAAATTAATATAGTTACTGCATACCAAAAACGAGCTGCCAGTCACTGTGCCCAGATCCATTTCTTTCTGTGCACTGTAGCTCCCTGGAGGGTTGGAGAAGACAAACTGCGTCACTACTTTGCTGCCCTCTTGTTGACCAACAACGTCCGAGCTAGGAAGCAAATTCCGTTCAACTTTAGTTGGTGTTAGTAACTCAGGCACGTTGGTACCTCCAAGGCTACTAGAAGGAGTCAAAGTGGCTGTGTCAATTGTTAAATTATTGCTGGACGTCAAACCATGCACATCTTGGCTGGAATTCCTCACTGACAAAGAAGCTAACGAACCTAAGGCTTCTGCATTGACAGTCTGTACATCATCCAAATTTAAAGTGCTTTGCTGTAGAACTGTTGTACTGGTTCCCAGCAAGAGAGAACTGTCCAGGCTCTGTGGCATATCACTGCTAGCCACCAGTATCAAGGGATCAACGGCCTGGCTTAAAGAACTGTTACTGACAGGCAGGTTTCCTCCGAGCGTCGAGCCCACAGAAGCAACATCGATGGTGACAATTCCAGAGTTCACTAGCGCCATGTCTGTTGCAATCCCAGAATTGTTACTGGACACATTGGAGAACAGGGATACAAGGTCTATGTTGCTGAGATCGCTCTGCCCCGGACTAGTGAGTTCACTGCTGGGTGTGAGGGAGCTGGTTGCTTCAAGCTGAGTTAGGAGATCTGGAAGAGAAGGGTTTGGTTGTAAGATAGACCTTTCATCAGACAATAGATGGAAAACAATGAATGATCAAAGGAAGAAGCTTAAAATCTTAGATTCTCAGCCTACTAAAATACTTCTCAACTTCCCTGCAAGCAGATTTAAGGAAAAGAGGCTTACTGAAGTAAGCTCACTCCTTTACTGAGGAATTTCAGTTACAAAAACACTTGCCAAAAGGTAACACTAAGGCAGGTCAGACTAAGTTAGGTAGCAGAGGAGTGGAAAAAGGAGTGCAAAAAGAAGAGCTTCTAGCCCTTGCTCATAATTTAGATGGCATGGAGAAGGGCAAACTCCATTCAAAAAAGCTGCAATTTCTGACAGTTACACACAGCTCAAGCTCAGGTCTCACTTTCTGACACTCAGTTACAGGTCCCACTGAAAATTTTGAGGGATCAAAAACAACTCCAGTGTCGGTGAAGATTCTGCCATTACTATCACTGGGGCTTGGATTTCAACATCCCTAAACGCACATTTTCCTTAATAAAACATTTAGTTTTTCCCTTGCACCCTCCCAGAGTTTGAAACAAATACTTCACCTGTGCTGAAGTTATGCTGCTTGACCATGTGCGTCTTCATACTGTGTTTGGAAGTGAACAATTTATTACAGCTTGATACAGGGCAACGAGTCTTTAATGAATCCGCATCCTGAAGATGTTTTTTGGAGTGAATGTATAGACTACTTCGCGCTGAAAATTTTGCACAACAGCCTGCAACAAGATATACAAGGCTTTAAAGTTTCATCTAATTTCAATTCAAAGTTCATATTTAGTGTCTTGACAAAACAAATCTGAGTAGCTCTGCAGAACTCTGCATCTGCGGTTTTGCAGCACTTGTGCATACACTCAGAGGAATCAGAAGAAAGCCAAATACACATTCCCTCATTTTACATCAAGGACATCTCCTTGGGTAGGATAGTTCAACAACCTGTTTCTGACAAGACACTCCTAAATCATTCAGTGTAATGCACAACCCATCCCTGCTGTGGCATCTTAAATGTAAACTCTTCATGACGACTGCTGGCAAAACCATGAAAATGGGAACAGTCACCAAGCAGAGCTGCTTTACTTTATGAAGCAGAATATTCCCGATCAGACCCAAAATCCTTGCTTGTGGAGTCCTACTGAAGCAATGGAGGTAGTGCTAGGACAACCTCAGAGCGCCAGCGAGGCTCCCATATGACCACAACAGATACCATTCCCACGGCCACCCACCATCCCAGCAGCACAGACCACCGCGGTGCAACCACTGAACACTCGAGATGACACGTCACAACAGCGAAACGTGGCCTCAAAGGTGCTGGGCAGTACCACTTTTCATTACATCTGATGGATGAAGTGAAAAAGCTGAGCTACAGAAACAGAGTGTCAGAAGTAGGATTTTCCAGAATAGTCTTGTTCATCATAAAGGAAAAAAAGAAAAAAAGTCAAGCTAGAGCATGAACCAATGTTTTCTCCACAATCCACAAATTTGAGAATGGTCACTCATTGAGTTACAACACCTCCTATTGAGTTTCACCTCTTCAAACTCTCTTAGATGACTCACTTTAAATTGTTCCAACCCTGTAATAAGCCTGCTTGGGGAAAAGGCGCACAACCTTAAGGCAACAGACACACCCATCAGCAGTTAACACATACAATAGCTGAGCAATACCTTCTACTGGACACTCGAATGGTTTTGTGCCAAGGTGAGTTATACTGTGGCCTTTCAAGTGTTCTGCTCTTGTGAAGGACTTCCCACAGCCTTCTACGGGGCACATAAACCTCCTGTCATCCTCGTGTTTCCTACAAGGGAAGAAAATTGCCATTGGCATGATTAAATCCACTGGAGAAGGAAAACAAACAGAAAGTGACTTAGGACGGTATAACCAGAAACAGCTACCTTTTGTGTCTCAGCAGCTTGGACATACTGGTGAAAGACCAGCCACAACCTTCAAAGTCACACACAAAAGGCCTTTCACCTTCAGCAAAGAAAAGTTACATTAATCATCTAATACAGAAATACACGCCACTAGTAAATCTCAAGAGCTACTTAAATTGAATTAATTTAAAACAGGAGCACTCAAACACCCTCTCCAGCAATTCACTGCAGAGTACTGTGATGCCCCTTCCTGCCTGCAATCTGACTCTTCCTTAACTTGCAGCCATCGCATCTTTCCCTCTGTGTCAGGGAGCACAGACAATCATCAACCCACCTCACATTCATCTGAGCTATCTCAAAGGTGCTTCATTAACCAATAATAGCATTATTCAAACAGAAACACAGCTGAAATGGTGTTTTTTCCTGTTTTCATGACCTGTGATTATATGTTGATTACAGTACAGTGAAGTATGTGAAGTTAAGTTTTCATCACATCTGTGAACTTTCAGTTAACTAAAGGGACACTTTAAAACAAAATAAAAAAACCAAACCCCAGACTATAAAGCTATGAAACCAGAAAAACAGAGGACCGCAGAGGTACACGTAACTGTCTTTAAAAACATTACAGGCTAGATTTCAGCTTAGCAGTGGTCCTCGCAAGTCGGGAGTGCTTGCTTCAGTTGAAATTTATCCTCTGGCTGTTTCAAACGTTGACACATACATTTCAATGTTCTGAGAGTTTTTTTAGCAGTTTTGACCAAGATTAGAACTTAAACAATGTTTTGAGTAGCTATGAACCAGGGAATAGAGCTGGGATAATTTTTCCTGAACAAAATTCACACGCTACAAGCCACAGCTCTGCATGCCCATAGTTACTTCACAGTTGCCAAGTTCTTTCAGTGGACACCCCCAGAACATCAAGAACCAAACATTTCCTCTGACTCCAAATATCTCATATCACTATTTCTCCCTTCATGACTTTCAGTTTCTCCAGTGATCTGAAGTTCACACTCCCCGTGTCATCTTCTGTGTACTGCCGCAGGTACGAATGACCCCCATAAATACCTGTGTGGCTCCTCATGTGGATTTTCAGTCGGCAGGCTTTGTCATACTGCTTGTTACAGCCAGGGAATGAACAGGAGAACTGCTCTTGCTCTCTGAAGTGGGCTCGATTATGGGAGAACAACGCACTGACTGTGATAAACGTTCTTTCACAGCCTGGGGAAAGAAAGGAAATGGCGGATCAGCTCAATACAAAACTCAGTCAGGAAAAACGCATTCTTTTCTCACTCACAACTTTTAGTGAGGGACCTTCATGATCTTTTTTCCAGGGTATCACATCCTGGCACATGGAAAAACCAAACAGTGCAATCCTAAACCACGTTATTCCCAGCAGTTACAATTATTTAGCCAAGGTGGGCTATCAAAACACGTACAGCCTGGTTTAAGGCATATCACCAAAGACCTGTACTGTGACTTATCACGGAATGGTTTGGGTTGGAAGGGACCTTAAAGATCATCTACTTCAGCCCCCCGTGCATGGGCAGGGACACCTCCCACTAGATTAGGGTGCTCAAAGCCCCGTCCAACCTGGCCTTGAACATATCCAGTGATGGAACATCCACAACTTCCCTGCGCAATCTGTTCCAGTGTTTCACCACCTCCACGGTAAAGAGCTTCTTCCCTACAGCTAATCCGAATCTACCCTTTCTCAGTTTAAAGCCCCTTGTCCCATCACTACGTTCCCTTGCAGAAAGGCCCTCTCCAGCTTTCTCCTTGTAGGCTCTCGCAGGCTGCCGTGTCACCACACCAGCACGGAGCCATAAGTCTCCCAGGGCCGGCGCAGCAACCTCCAGCTCCCCACCTTTCCCTCTTGAGTAACCGAGGTGGCCTGGAGCAGGGACCTTCCCCGAGACTCCGGGGAAGGAGGGGCAGCGGGGAGGCAAAGCCTGCTGAGCCAGCTCGGGGCAGGGACCCAATCCTCACCCGGGCGAGGGCGGAAGGAGAGGGAAGAGAGCCCGGGCCCGGCGGCGCCTTACCGGGGAATTCGCAGCGGTAGGGCCGCTCGGGCTCCAGGTGGCTGTGGCGGCGGTGGATGGCGAGGCGGGCGCCGCTGGTGAAGCGCTGCCCGCACGCCTCGCACTTGTGCGCCGCCTCCTGCTCGTGGGCGCGGCTGTGGGCCCGCAGGTTGTAGACGGTGGTGAAGCGCTTGGCGCAGCCCGGCGCCGAGCAGGCGAAGGGCCGCAGCTTGTCGTGCGAGTGCAGGTGC
>VZZY01022606.1:0-17166 GCA_013400335.1 Eurystomus gularis
AGCTGTGGACTCCCACAATTAAAATATTTCAAGGAAACATAGCTGAATTGTTGCATCCTACATCTAGTGTTCAGCTTGGTATTATTTCATTATGGTCAAGCTGTTTTTTGAACTGGCACTGGCTCAGAGCACATCTGATTTGGATGTATAACAGTCTATATAATCTTTGTAGTGTTTTGTACTGTTTAGCTAGAGAGGTCTTCAGGTAAACCTGGTACTGATTTCCTTGAGATGATTCTACAGTGGCTTTCAGTGTGACAACTAGTGAAAATTTGATCTGTTTTACTAAGCAACTGTGGAACTTAAAATTCTAAATAAATTTGGTGTTGCTGGATCACTCTGAAATCCAAAACTAGGCAGTGCTCTAAAAATGTCAACTGGTATTTTTATTTTCATATGTAAATGCTGAGACTAATTAACAATACTTAAACCACTTAATGTAAATATCTGTTGTGCTTAAAGGCAACTAATGTAATTGCACGACCATCTTTAAACCTGTGACCTTGGATATATTGAACCAGAAATGACCTGGTGGAAAGCATTTAACCTGCGAATTCCAGTTAATTAGAAAAAAAAAAAGATATGCAAGTGTCTGACTCTTTAATATTATATATGAGTGTGGAGAACCATTGCATTTAATCATGGCTTAAGCATACACTACACTTTTCTATATGTCGGGTATAGAAAAAAACCAGATAACTAATGCTGCATAGGCTTGTTGTCTTAAAAATAAGTAAAGAATATTAAAAAAACTTTGTTGTAGTCTTTATTTTAGAAGGACTTTAATATATTTTAAATGTATTAATTTGATCCCAATCTCTCCAGGATGAAACCTCAAGTGAGCAAGGAGAAATAAATACATATTTCTTCACTGCACATTACCATAGTTGTTAGGGAATCACTATTACCCTTCTTAACAAAATCACTATGCTATTGTTCCTCTCTGCAATGACACTGACAGTATGTTTTAGTTTCACTACAGTTATTGTGGCACTTAAGAGATCATATGGCTTTAGAAAGTGCTTAGGAACCTCATCTCCAAACTCTTAGCAGAATAGATGTATTTATGCTCCTTCCATTAAAAAAAGTATTTTAGGTTACCGGAATTTATTTTCAGAATTAAATGTTTTTATGCAATTTATCAGTAATACAAGACATAAAACATATTAATTTTGGGAGTATCTGTAGACTATGGATTAATCCTTGGGAATAAGCAAACTATGGCTATAAAATTGAGGGGTTTTTTTCTTAATATAAAGTCTATATTTGTGTTAAATAAAGTGGGATATTTTACAGGTGGAATGGGTGTGGAGGGGTGCACTGTCACTCCACATCTGCTATGGAAATGAGCAATTATGTTAAATCCAGAGGTTTTCTTAAAATGCTGGACCTGAATCTACATGGTGCTTTTTCTGAAATCATCATAAATCTGTTATATTTTGATTGAATAATTTTGACACTCCTTTCTTTCCTTGCTCTGTAGAATTTGGAGATCTGTGTGGTTCTAAGCTACTTCTAGCTCCTCCAAGTTACATCTCTATTACTTTGAGCATGAATTAAGGTCTGGTTTGTGCTTAAGTCCAAATTGTTTGCTCATTCATGCTATGTGAATATAGAATAATTTTCAAGCATGTATGTGAGGTTTGGCTCAGAGTGCCATGAGGTACCCAAAAGATTTTGCACCTAAAATCTTCAGAAAGTTCAAAAAACAAGGGAAAGACCAACTATCCTGTGCCAATCCACATCTCTCCAGGGATCCCATCCTGGCTTTTTAAGAAATTCTATTGTTTGACATTAAACAGATGAATTATATGGGCTTCTTTCTGGAAGTTTCTGAACTTTGTGTGGTGTGAACAAAGTAGAAATTATATGTTAATGTGGATGCATACACCAAGGGCAAGAAGTGTGAAGGACGGTAGCCCACTTTCTCATTAAGGAGATGACATATGGCATAGTTATTGTCTTAGACTTACAGAGTTTTATGCAGTATTACTTCCTTTGTTATTCATTGCTCAGCTTACCACCCAGTGATTTACCATCTATATGCAGAAGACACCTGTGAAGATGATTTTTGAGGTGTGCACAGAAAACTTACTGAGTTCTCTTGCACTTGCAAAAGTGAGTTTACAGGGCTGAAAGTAAGAAAACAGAAGTTTAAAGGACGCTGATATATTTAACTTTCAAACTAAACGTGAAAGCATACAGTTTGTAGGCATTGCAGCCTTTCAGGTGCAAAGCTATATAACAGCTGAATTATTACAGGATAGCTCTGGATGACTGATTTAAAACCCCTCTTGAGACTGAAAAGTGACCATGATATATAGTTGTTTGGGCTTGAGAGAGGAAGGTGATTTGGAATATGGTGCTGTTCATAAAATTGCCATTTAGGACTTAGCTGCATGCCACTTTGATAGTTTAATTATAAATCTATCACTTAAATCTTTCTGAAAGATGGGTTGTTGTTCAAGCAAATTCTGGCTTAATCAAGCAACTCAAGATTAAGTTCTATTGCTTGTAAAGGAGAACAGACTGGATTGTTATAATGTGCCAAAGACCGTTTACTTTTCCCAGATTTGAAATTTAGGTATTTATCTGATATTCAAGGCTATTTGGAATTCTATCCAGTTTAAGAGAATATTGCTATGTCTCATGGACTTGAAACTGGGGCAGTGGTCTAGACCTAGTGATCTGGCATAATTTCACCAAGAATTCCTAAGATTCCATTTTGATAATATCATTTATTTAGTCAAGTATTTTATATTTTTGCATAACTAAGGCTCAGACTGTCTATAACCCTTTCAAAACAATCTCAGCTTCTTAAGGATTTATTTAATCATGAGTAGCTCATAGTATCCTTTAAGGAAATAATTATTTCCTAAGTTAATGAAGTTAAATTAGAACTCTGAACTGGTGCTAATTATTATAGCAAAGACACTGCATCATGACCTGGATTTAGTTCAAGTCTGGTAGGTTTGTAAGTAGTATAAGAACTGGGTTACTGGAGAGGACATGCTGTTCAATATATGTGGCCGCTGTCTTCAAGATCTTGTCTAAAAAACTGTAAATCTGGTCAGGAGGACTCAAACAAAACAAGTAGTAGAGAAGGATTTACTGCAACAAGAATATGTTTGTTGTGTTTTCTATATTTCTCTATATAATATCTTACGTATTTATATGTATATAATTCTATACATATGTATGCACACATGGTCTCAGTGCATTTTCATTTCAATTAATTTTCTAAAGCAAGACTCCCACAGAGCAATCTGTTAAGGGTCTGCTAATAGGCAGCTCTGCTACTGTCTGTTATACAGCTGATAGACAGCTCTGCTGCATGTTCTTCTGCGGGCCACACATGTTTTCTGTGTTTTTGGGAGGTGTTATAATTGCCAGAATTCAGTTGGCCTAGAACCTTGATCCAAGCTTTTCATCAAAACCACTCCATTTTCCCAAATGCTTTTAAGGCTACAGCTCCAAGTCTTCCAGTATGCTTTGCATTTATTTGTCTTAACTGACAAGCAGATACTTGGACATTTTACTAGGTCTTAGATCCACCCCAGACTTGGGGTGGGAACTTCTTAAACCATTGAATTTTTTTGAGGAACTGAGACATCAGCTCTAAGAATGTCTGAAATACCTGTGGCCCAGCACTATGTTTTCAGTAATAATTTACAGAAGTTGTCTAGGACAGTTCTTAACAGAATAAATTCAGTGATATTTTCCCATGATCCTTTCCTGGTTTCTGACAATTTCTGTCTCAGGCTTTTGGAACAGCTCTAGCATTAACTTTTTTTTTTTTGGGGGGGGGAAGAAACGTAATATTTAATATTAATGTTTAATATTTAATATTATGAGTTCAATAACAAAATGAACTATAAATTTCAGCTCGGGAAAACAAGTACTCCCAGGACAAATATGGTTTATGTTAATGCCCATCCCTGTGACTCTTTATTGTGTGAGGTTCTTGTTATGCCTTAAAGGTAGTAGAAAGGATAAAAGAGTGTCTGTTTCATCTATGATGAAAAGCAGAAGCAAAAACTAAATAATGATTAATTAATTTGCACTACTTTTCGTGTCTCTATGCAGTATTCTTAATATGAATCTAACCGTTCAGAATGGTGGTACCTTAGATGAGGATGACATTTCTTATAAAAATAAAAACCTAACTGCATGAATATAAAGAAATATTGTTAGCATGTTGTAATTAGCGAACACACTTTACAAATTCTATTTTTAATACTTTAAACTGGAACAATTATATTTTTTCCCACCAGGAGGTACAAAAGAAAGACTAAAAGACTTCAATTCTATCTTTTCTACCCTCCCCCTTCGCTTCACAAAGGAAAAATTATATTGATCATTGACATTCTTCTCTCAAGAGGTGCTTGAAATGACTGTGTCCTTGATAGCACTTGTCCTAATCTGGTGTCTAATTAAGAGCCAACTATCTATTCTTTATTTGGTCTCTTTTACAATACTTCCAGTGGTCAGAGCACAGGATATCGAAGTTCTTCATGTCTTAGAAATATAATAAAAAAGAACAATGAAGCTTTAAAAACAAAACAAAACAAAAACCTCAACACTTGACTTTAGAGAAACCCCACTGACAATAGAGTGGAAATCTCTGCAAACAGCAGAACTTCAAATTAAATTAAGATGGTTAAATTGCTATATACCATAATATTGTGCTCATGGTGCTGCATTAACAGGAACTACAGACAGGCACTTCCATTGAAAATTTGTCATTTCAGATAACAATAAGTTGTCAAATATCGGCACATACTGCCATTTCCCTTGTACTGGTTTTAAATGAGAAAGTTTTGATAGCAGGCAGAGGGGCTGCAGCGGTGGCTTCTATGAGAATAAAACAGGAGCTGTCTCTGTGTTGCACAGAGACAGTTCTCCAAAATGGACCCACCACTAGCCGAAGCTGAGCCAGTCAGCAAAGCTGATGGTGCCTCTGTGAAAACATTTTTAAGAAAGGGTAAAAAATTGCCATGCAACAGCATCTTGGAGAGGAAAGTGAGAATATATGAGTGAAACAACTCTCTAGACACCAAGGCCAGTGAAGAACAAGGAGGAAGTGCTCCAAGCACCAGAGCAGAGATTCCCCTGCAGCCCATAGTGAAGACCATGGAGACACAAGTTGTCTCCCTGCAGCCCATGAAGGCCAAAGTGGAGCAGATAGCCAAACTGAAGCCCATTCCCATACTGCTGTAGGTGGATGACTGAACCCTGTGGAAAGGACTCGGTTCTTGAAGAACTACAGCCCATGTGAAGGACCCATATTTGAGAAGTTCGTGAAGGACCCATATTTGAGAAGTTCATGAAGGATTGTGTCCCATGGGAGGGACCCCATGCTGAAGCAGGGAAAGAGGTGTGAAGAGGTAGGAATTTTTTATTTCATAACTTTTTGTAAAACATACTCAGTGTAAATGTATGTTTTTAGCATTCTTTAAGAGTCTCAGGATTTGGTATGAAAAAGGGAAAATGCTTGATCTCTGGTTATTTTTTCCCCACTTTGATTAAAATACATGCTACATGTGTTTATGTGGGAAGCAATGTGCAAAGAAGTTTTTGCTACGTATGACTCTAAGTTTCTAGATCACTATACCTAACCTGTTACAATAATCAAAACAACAATATAGAATTGTAATCAAATTTATTCATTTTGTGAGGTATCACAGCAAAAAGCCTGCTTAGAATGCACAAGGTTTTATCAAATCAGAATCAAAGTGGTTTATTGTTCATTAACTACATATCATTCATAAAACAATTGGTGAATTACACTTTCATATGCAATATAGCAGAAATTGCAATACTAGACACTTTCAAAACGTTAACAAGCCAGTCACTAAGGGGAGCTGCTCTGGAGCCAGCCTAACTCACAGCAGAATGGTAGATCTCACTGTACAGAGAGTTCCCTGAGATTTTCCAGTGGTAGCAAAACACCAGCGGAGTAGAGAGACCCTCCAGGAGCTGGCAGCTCATGAGGGAAAGTCTCATGAGGTGTGGGTGTTTCCAGGGCAACAGTGACCACCCTCACACCTATAAAAGAAGCCTCTGGGGAGAGCAGCAATCAGGAGTGCTAGGAACAGAGTAGGCAGAGAGCGGCTCATCAGCCAGGGCATGGTGCAGCAGTTTGTGTAGCAGTTTGCACAGGAGGAAGGATGCAGAAACTCTGTAAGCTCAAGAGGTAAATTAAATTGGTCATCATCACCCTCTTGGAGCTTAGCTGTGGTCTCCACCTGGCAGAAAGCCATGTTCTCTACACTCACCAGAATGGATGTGACAACCTAGACAGAGCTCCCACAAAATGTACAGCCGCCCAGGTCTCAGGCTGCAGGAAGTGCCAGAGCCTTTCAATGGTAATGGATGGCAGTGGTCAATGGTTCAATGTCCAGATGGAGATTGGTGATAAGTAGGATCCCTCAGGGTTCTGTATTGGAACCAGTGCTGTTTAGTATCTTCATCAATGACGTAGACAATGGAATCGAGTGCACCCTCAGCAAGTTTGCAGATGACATCAAGCTGAGTGGTGTAGCTGACATGCCTGAGGGATAGAGCGTCATCCATAGGGATCTGGAAAAACTTGAGACGTAGGCCTGAATAAGGTTCTGCATTTGAGTTGAGGCAATTCCCAGTAACAATACAGGCTGAGGTGTAATGGGATACAGAGAAGTTCTAAGGAGAAAGACTTGGTGATATTGGTGAATGAAAAGCTGGGCATGAGCTGGCAATGTGTGCTCACAGCCCAGAAGGTCAACTGTACCCTGGGCTGCATCAAAAGAGGCATGGCCAGCAGGTAGAGGNAAAGGGGATCGATAAGAAAGATGGGGACAGTGTTTTCAGCAGGGCCTGTTGCAACAGGGCAAGGGGTAATGGTTTTCAGTTGAAAGGAGGTAGATTCAGGAAGAATCTGGTAGATGCAAGGAAGGAATTTTTTGCAGTGAATGTGGTAAAACACTAGAAGGGTTGCCCAGAGAGGTGGTAAGAAACCTCATCCCTGGAAACATTCAAGGTCAGGTTGGACAGGGTTCTGAGCAACTTGGTCTAGTTGAAGATGTCCCTGCTTGCTAGAGGGTGATTGGGCTAGATGACCTTTAAAGGTCATTTCCAACCCAAACTGTTCTAGGATTTTATGATTCTATGACCTACACGTTTCTAAATTCTTTTTAGTACCTTATCCCCAAAATTATATCTGTGCTTATAGTTCTATGTGTGCATATGTGCACACGCACCTTTCCTCCCACATACCCTTCCTTGGGACCTCTGGGTTGTCAGCACATACAGCCCCTGTTGGGGCTGACCAGAAATCTTCTACAGAAGATGTACCAGCGTTGAAATTGTTCAAAAATATATGTCTAAAACCACAAAACTTCTGCTACTGTAAGTAGGGCCAACTATATGACTGAAAAGAGCTGTATGTATACAAATAAAAATGATTTGTAGATTGTAAAAAGGAATGAGTAGTATTCTTGTGGCATTACTCAGTACAAGAACTGTGTGCCTTCATTTTCACTAAATAGAGGGCATAAGTAGTATATGGGTTCAGAAATATAGCTGAAAATTCTGGAAGTGCCTTAGTGCTTAATAGTTATACCGACCTCAGTGAAACTTGGAGAATACTGAATTCCTAAACCACTGACAGTGTAGATTATCCTAACTTCTGACAATCCTTGCCTTCCTTCTTATTTTCTTTCTACCCACTGTTAAATTTGGCCCTTATGCACAGGGTTATTGATGAAGACATAAAAAGATGCACGGACGGAAATCTCCACGACCTTTCCTTTTCCTTCCCTCGCCTTATCAACATTCCTCTCCTGCTGCTATGAATGACAAGTTTGGACAGAAGGGATTATGCACTAGGTGTTCGGACTTTGTGAGGCCATGTAAAAGTGCAGATGGCACCTGAAAAACAGGGTCTTGAAAATAATCTACTCCCTGTGCATGTGTACCATATCTCTCCTATCCCACAAAGCAGTGTGTGTCAGGGTACCCCATGGAGAAATACAGTTACTACATGACGTGAACAAAACTGTGACTTCTGGTCTATGGAGAATTTTTGAAGTGATGTCCTCAGTGAGCCCAGTTTGGAGAATTGCCTGGCCTATGTGAGATTTGTGCCCTTATCGCAAGTGGTCTTTTCACTATTTCTGTGGGCTGAACCAGAGGAGAAGTAAAAGTATTGTGTGAAGCAGTAGTGTGTAGAAATGTCTCCTGGAGGTGATTCTGTGGCAGACAGGCTGGTTATAATGAAGTCTGCTAGAGTGGCAAGCAGATTGATGGAGGCAGGGGAAAGTGTATTTGTGAGAAGCACTTTGAAGGCTTACAGGATTGAATAAGAGAACTTCAGGTAAGAGAGGGCTTCAGGGTTCAAGACTGGACTCGCTTTTTGGAACAGGTTGGTTATAATGGGTGACTGTGCTGTGTACTGAGAGAGCCCTGTGGGATCCATTTTATGTCACTAACAATGATGCAGGGAGTTTTCCTGTCTTGCTAACACATATCGATCACACCTTTCAGTGTGCAAAGACAAAATTCTGGCTCCTGTACACAGAAAAGTTGTTCACAGTTTTTCAAGTGGTATCCTCCTGGAGTGAAGTGAGAGTGCAAGAATGAGGAGGGCCATTGAGACAACTCCAGAAGCTGTTCCCTCATATTGGTCAAAAGAAAGCAGACAGAGCCATAATGTTCCCTTTCTTGTTGGAGATGAGGATTGCATGACACAGAGCAAACCTTATGGTCTTTGATTGTCACTATCAAGTCCAGTGATCAATAAGAGTGTTTGGCTGGGTTCACCTCATTTTCATCCAGCAGGAGGAGAGATTCTATTGCTGCTGAAGCCATTGTCTGCACTGGGTGTAATTCAGAGGATTTTAATTCAGGTTAGTTTACATAGCTGAATACCTGTGATCATTAGGTGTTCTTTTGGAGCATATCTATCATTTTAGTTGCATCTGAAAGGAATCTAGTTTGTTTATTCTGAAACTGAAAGCCAAAGTCATTATGTAGGAATGATGAGAAAACTTGCTTAACAAACACATTTCTGATCTGAATTCAGAAAGCTTGTATGGTTACGCTTTGACTATGAGGGTGAATCTCAGCTTATAAATTGTTTTCACTATGTTTTGTGTCTCGTTTTTCTGTAATATGAAGCAAGGAGGTGTTTACCTAAGCATACCACGGATTAGCTTGTGAGATTATATCAAAACACAACACACTGTATGAAACATCACAGGGATTATATGATATTTCATCCTTCAGCTTCACCTGGTCAATTTTACAAGGCCTGAATTTACCACTAAAAACTGAGAGCTATACACGTGGCTTGTAAACCTTAACAATGTCATGATATTCTCTTGCTTTTCTCATGTTATACTTACTGCATGTTCTGTGGTCAGTCTGATTCCTTTGATTACAAGATTATGTCATCTGTTCAAAGAGATGAATCTTTACAGCTGTAAAATGCCAATTACAGAAGGAGAAACTCCTGACATTATAGCTCATTTTGATAGAAGACATTAAAGCTTTCTTTGCTTGATAACATAGAAGTCATCTTAGACTAGGAATGCAATTTTATCTGCATGAGATTTTTCTTCTATTCACTCTTTTTGGATTTGAAGTAGTGTAATTTCTTCGTTTTTTCCTCCTAAAAGAAGGTTTTTTTCCTTTTATTTTTTTAATACCTTCCTTAAAACTTGACTTGCTATTGAAAATACAGAAACTTAAAAGTTAAAAGCTGAACCGATGCACTGAGGCAACAATCTGTCATTCCGCACAGTAAAATATCACATTTTTTAACCCTTATGTTCCTGTATTTTAACTTCTTGCATTCTGTAAGTCTTACTGAACAGTTGCTTTAATATTAAGCAAAATTAATATAACATTTTTTCACAGCATCTAGCAGTCTGAAGCCCATGACTTCATTCTACTACTGACAGTAAATGTAACCAAGTAATATTGCATGCTGATCATGACTAGGAGATACTATTTAATAAGGATCAAAACTTTAAAATGTATCTCAATATATAGGAACACTTTCTTAACAATGCCTCTATATAATTGCTTCAGTGTTGCTTCAGTGTTCTTACCTTATAGTTCTGTATAGAAAGTTCTTACCCTACCCTACTTCTCCTGTCCCACGAGTACCTTTTTCTTATTTCGATTGCATCTGAATGGAGGGATTTACATATTGTTAATTTGTTCCTTTACTTTTTTTTTAAGCTTCTTGATTCTCCCTGAACAATACTTCTCAAAGTAAAGAATGGCAAGAGTACAAATTGGCAGAGGTTTGGGAATCTTCTTCCAAAAATTGGAGACTTTGCAATAAGAGAACATAATTGAATATCACCCTCAGGGCACAATGTTCAGAACTTCATTTAGTAGCATTACAAATGAATTCACTCTTTAATTAGCAACTTGGAGTGTGAAAAGGAAATTACATGATTGGTAACATATGATGGAAATGAAGTATGAAATTTTTTTTCTGGACCAATACTGCTGATATATGAAGATCTGGTATTATAAACTATTACTTATCCTGGATTCTGCAGCTGCAGTATGATTAAAACTCAGCAGGAAGAGCTATAATAAACAAATACCACCTGCTGCAAGAACAGGTGTTTGTGTCTTCATTTAGAAACCAAAGTAAAACAGAAGATGCCGAGGGGCTGAAGTAGATCAGTATTTGGATTGACATAATTTGTTACTACTTGTCCTTGAACTTAAAAGCATATTATTCTGCTTTCAAGACTCCTTGATATGGATTCAATGCTCATTTCTAGTAATTAAGCAGCTCTCTGCATTTGCTCTGCAGCTGTCCATTCTCCATACTATGTGCGTTCACTGAAAGTATCTGTTTCTCCCTTCACTGGTGTATAGCATAGTGTCTTTGACTAAGAATATTGTATGCATAAAAATAAGTAAAACCAGCATTTGATATTTTATTTAATTTCGCTAATCGCATCAGTGATTTGTTTGACATTTGTAATCCAAACAAATCAGCATAGTCATGGGAATCTATCATGCCTTACCTGTTCCTTGATGGATTGTATACATGTTTACAAAAGAGGATATATATTTTTTAAAAGAAAGTACAAATCATTGTGCATCTGATATTTAACTCACTGATGCAGATGAAGCAACTGAGTATCTCCCTCAGTGAAAGTGAAGGTCTGTTCACTGTGTGTCTTTCAAGTTTGCAACTTCTCTATGATTATTTCCAGTTGCAGAATTCTTTCTTCATAGTAGCAGAAGTTAAAGCAATAGCAATCAGAGTTACTTTGTGGCTAGGTAAATGCATAAACTGACATACTATGTATTTGTTCATGTAAATAAGAAATGCAGTAGAGCACATACCAATGGTTGTAATATACCTTTAACTCAACCCAGAATCAATTCGACTAAATGGATTCAGTCTGTCCCAAAGAAACTACCAGGAAGTTATTTTCATGTTACAAAAAGTCTCAAGCTACTTGGCAAAAAGATTTCACTTTTTTCAAATTGCAGTTTACAGAGGATGACTTTAAGATAGTTCATGGTAGCAGATAATACTTAGAGCCAGCAGTGAGAGAACTCCAAAGTAACAAAGAAAGTTTCTGAGAGATCTATTTTTTTTTCTCTTTTGCAAGAGATGTCACACATAAATAAGTGCTGAAATCCCATAATACTTAAAGCGGATGTGCAGAATTATTACTGGGAATACAAGCAATATCACAAAGTCATTTCGAATCTACTCACTGCCGGAAGTGTGGATTATAAAAAGGAGAAGATGAGCACTGGAAAGCTTTTGGGAAGATTTAGCATATTTAAGATATAAAAATTACTCTCCTGTCTTATTTAGGGAGCCTGCATGGGTCGAACAGGAGCTGGAGCAGCATCCTGCCAAAGGTAGGATTACCTGGGGTTTTTTGTTTATTTTTGAATTTCTGACAGTCTAGATGCTTAATAATCTTGGAGGTAAATGATGTTTAAATCATTCTTAGATCAATGTCCCAATAGAGACAGTAGAAAGCTAAAGTTATTTGCTACAATGGCCGTAGAACATTTTGACAGAAAGCTGACTGGAACTCTTTTATGTTAATGAGTATTGGAGGAAAAACTTCCCTCTCTCAAAAAAGAAAAAACAGGCAAATCTCATTACATGTGTAAAATCCACTTGCACTAATATTAAATATATCTAGAATTTATTTAAAATTACATTTTCTGTATTAAATATAATGAGGTATTAAAATGAGATTTAATATAGGTGAGAATACACTTTAGAATAGCACAAAAATCACTTCTAATTCTGCTCACAAAAGAATATATGTTGTTGTTATACATTCTTTAGAATTTAACAACTGTTATAATTAAATCAGGAATATAAATAAATTTTTTGGAAGAGTTTTCTTCTTTTCCTTTTACTATATCTGGATGTAACTTAAATGAACTTAAATACATTTTGAAAACCAAGGCTGAAATAGTTCTGATACAGATTATAGAAGGATGTAACTAAACTGAGTAAATATTCAAATATATATTAAGTATAAACTATAAGAATGGGCCTTTTAATATGGAAATCAAGCTGTATGTTTAGTTAACAAACTGAAAGTTAAGAGAGTGCTCAATTAGTCTGTAGACTTATGAAACAAAATAAAACTGATAGTCAACCATTCTGTGGGTAAAACCTTAAAATAAATGTCATAAATATGACTGAAACTTTTAATTATATGTGTAGCTACCTATTGCCTGTTGTAGTTCACTGATTTTTTTTTTCTGTAGTTAAAACTTTCACAGTGATAAGTAAAGTTGTTGCAGAATTTGGCTTAGGTCAGCCCTTTTTTATAGTTATGGTCTATGGAATTTTTAAATAGTTTGTTGAGGTGGGTAGATGACACAGAAGTTGCCTTCTAGAAACAAGTAAGTTTCCCTATTCCTACCACACAGTTTAACTCATCAGTACACATCTAAAACAAACCCCTACAAAATCTGATCAATTCTTGTTTTCCACAGGACTGTAAAAAAGAGATGTACATTAATGCCCAAGATGTTACAAGTCCAGGATTTTTTTCTTCATCTTCTTTTTCTTCTTCTTAAATCATACAAAGGGTGGAGAGTGTTACAGGGAACAGTTTGCTGTTTCTTAACCTTGTTTTTTTATATTTTGTGGGTCCAGAAGCTTTCATGCACTGTATTCATTTAAAAGACAAAACAATGAATCTACTTCAGTGCTCTTGAAAGCACACAATGATATCAGAGTATTAGGTAAAGGTTTTCAAAAAGAGTTTTTCAGGTTCTTCAAATGCTCTGAAAACTATTCCTTCCTTTCTTCTTTATCTGAGTTTATTAAATTGCTTTTAGCCACAAATTGTCCCCTGTAACTAAGATGTCAGATGCATTGTTTATTCTGGCAGTGTCTGAAGTGCTGCTGGTGTCTCAGTGTTAGTATATTGTATACATCCACTTGCATGGATATAAAGGTTAATCATAGTATAGTAACTGTTTTCCCCCCAACAATTTTTGTGAGTTATTTGAGACAGAGGCAAAAATAGACTATTATTGAAGTGCATGTTATTAGAAATAAACATTCAAGATGGTGAAAGATTATTTATCTGAATCCTGTTTTCCTGTCTTCCTCTGGGAAATGCTGATATTGCCTGCTGTAGTTTTACTGGACTTGAAAGAAGAAAAACAGTAAAGCTGCTAAATATCTGCAATAACCATGTAATGAGTATATGGTTCAAATATAAAATCTCTTTCTGAATTGTTAATATTTCATGTTTTCAGAACTTGTGTTCATACAGATTTTATTCTATGGTTCCTCTTGCTAGAAAATGTTGCATTTTAAGTCCTTAAAGCAAACATTCTCATTTTTTGCAAATATGGTGGAAATCTCAGGAAATATTTCCAATTTTCTGGCATTTGGTCAAGTATGCTATGGGATCTGGAATTCTGGCAGGATGTCCAAAGACAGAAAATATAGTGTCTTGTAAGGTTCTTTGTAGAGAGAATTTCTCTGAGAGGTAACAGCACTTGGCTGATCTGGTGGATAATACACCAATAGCAATACACCAGTTGCCTTTATTTTACTTTCTTTTAAGAGGTTCTATGTGTGTATACTTTCACTTTTCAGACTATTCTCTTTATCAAAAAATAGATTTTACCTCCTAATAATAGCGTAGCTTGTATAACTTTTGTCCTTCTTTCCCCATTTTGTCTCAATTATTATGATTTCCTATTATAAATTTATATTTGAACTCTAAGTACTTCAAGTTATAGTACTGCATAAATGTTTATTATTACTGTTAAGAATAATAACAAGAAATAATGAATGTTTCACTAGATTCTTTTATGGTATAGAAAACAGCAGAAATGCAAAATCTCTACCCAAAGTGCATGATTACATATCATATGATAACAGCTTCAACATATGTATCAGGCACTATAAATGTCAATAATAAATAAATCACTCAAAATGTCACAGAGTTAACTGAAATTATATTTGGTAAGATTTATGACGTTATTGCCCGAGGTCTGGGCTTTCATACACATTGGAGATCTACTTAAAATTCACAATAGCATGCAATATAAACAAGTTACACATACAGTGCTTTAATATTTCCATGATAATGTTAAGATCGTGACTGGCATGAGGATTTTAACTTTTGTAGAAGAATACATTGTAGAACAAATGATACTACCTACCTTATCACATGTTGTGATGAGAGCTCTTGTGGAAGTTATTGTCCTATTTGTCTTATGAAACCCATAAGGTCCATATTTCATAACTCCCTTTCCTGATGTGTGTTTTCTAGTTTTTGCCTTCAGACTCTTCAACATTAAGCCGTGGTCAATTTATCAGTCCATACAGAGCATATCTTTACACTCATACACATTTCACTAAAGCCAATGAAAAAATTCTGGATGCAGAAGTCTGTACTCATCATTTTATTTCAAAACTTTGATAGAACAAACACTTTTGCAGTCTACATCCTATGGGTCTTTGAAGCCTTCAACTCATGAGTCTAAGCATTCATTTACTGAGAGGAATGTCCACCAAGTTTTCCCCATGATGGAACATAGTGAATTTATAAGCAAATTCAAACCCTCAAATCTTTGCTAGGAGATTTTGTGGTTTTGGAATATTAGGTCAGTAATAGCCACCATGTATGTAAGCAGTCTGGCTGAGACAAATGTAATTTCTTTTGTACCAGCACCTACAATGTTGTGCTTTGGATTTGCAACTAAAACAGCGTTGACGATATTCCAATATTTTGGTTATTGCTGAATAGTGCTTATAAAGCTTGCTCTCCTTCCTACTCTGGTCTGCCCACCAACCAAAGCAAGTAAGCTAGGGTTGGGCGGGGGCTGGAAGGGAATATAGCTGGGGCAGCTGACCCGAATTGACATTTCATACCAGATGATGTTATGCTCAGCAGTAAATGCTGAGGCAAAGGGAGAGAAAGCGAGATGAGTGAGTGGCTGGGTGGGCATTTAAAGAATGATTATTTAAATTTTAAATATGTAAAAGGTTTCTAAATCAAATTTATGCAAGTTCTCCTTGAACTCTGCAGTGTTTTTTAAACGTAAGTAATTGAATCATTCTACTGTTTTCTTGCAGTCCTAAGGGTAGGGGGAAGGCATTGAGCAGAGGTACTGTCTGAGCATTTGCTGTTACCTCTGTGTTATCAGAGTTGCAGGAAGGAGTAGCAGGATAGAGTTCCTCTAATCACTTAGTTGCTAGTATACTTGGTAGTCTGTAGGATTTCCAGGGTGAGCAAAAGTAAGATGATGATAGCTATTATTTCATGCATTTCAAAGGTTGCCTTATATGCAGTTGACCACTATTCCTATCCAAGAGCAATATTCCAAAAACAAAAGAAAAAGAAAATCTGTAATGATTCTTTAATATTTTCATATTCATTTTAATATTTAGCTGTAACAGTAGAACAGGTCAGAGCAGCTCTAATTAAAGAAGGCAACAGACAGACATGGCTGAGCCAAGACCTGCTGGTCAAACTAAAGGGCAAGAAGGAAATGCACAGGCGGTTCAAGCAGGGACAGGTATCCTGCAAAGAGTATAGGGACACTGCCTCATTGTGTAGGGATGGGGTCAGGAAGGCCACGGCGCATCTGGAATTGAACTTGGCAATGGATGCAAAGAATAGCAATAAAGACTTGTACAGGTATGTCAGCCAGAAAAGAGAGGTCAAAGACAGTGTACCTGCCCTGATGAGAAAGACTGGCAAGCTGGTAACAACAGGCAAGGAGAAGATTGAGGTACTCAGCAACATTTTTGCCTGAATCTTCACTGGCAACCCCTCTTCCCACACCTCTTGAGTGGATGGACTGAAGGACAGGGACCAGAGGGGCAAAGTCGCTCCCACTGTAAGAGAAGATCAGGTTTGTCACCACTTGAGGAACCTGAGATATACATAAGTCTATGGGACCTGATGTATGAATCCTGAAGGAATTGGGTGTTGTAGTTGCCAAGCCATTCTCCATGAGATTTAGAAAGTCATGGCAGACATGTGAAGTCCCTGGTGACTGGAAAACACAATCCATTTTTTAAAAACGTAGAAAGAGGGAACGTAAAAATTACTGAACTGTCAGCCTCACCTCTGTTCTTGGAAGCTCATGGAACAGATCCTCCTAGAAGCTATGCTAAGGCACATAGATGACAGGGAGCTGATTCGAGACAATCAGCATGGATTTACAAAGGGCACATCCTGCCTGACCAACCTAGAGACCTTTTATGATGGAGTAACTACATGAGTGGAGAAAAGAAGATGCTCTGGATGTCATCTATCTGGACTTTGACTTTGTCCCCCACGAGATCCTTCTCTCTAAATCAGAGAGATATGGATTTGATGGGTGGACTGTTCAGTGGATAAAAAATTGGTTGGATGATTGCATCCACAGGATAGTGGTCAATGGTTCAATGTCCAGATGGAGACTGGTGACAAGTGGTATCCCTCAGGGTTCTGTATTGGAATCAGTGCTATTTAGTATCTTCATCAATGACATAGACAACGGAATCGAGTGCACCCTCAGCAAGTTTGCAGGTGACATCAAGCTGAGTGGTGTAGCTGTGTGGTAAACTGACCCACATATTAAGAACTTCTGCCTTATTAAAACAGCAAACCAAGGATCACATTCCCCATGATGCCATGCTTCACCAGA
>VZZY01022610.1:0-38779 GCA_013400335.1 Eurystomus gularis
TGTGGTCGGTTCACCACAACCAGCACTCCCAACTCCCTTTTCACAGGGCTGCTCTCCAGTATGTCCTCTTCCAGCCTATACTGATCATGCTGGCTGCTGTGGCCCAGGTGAAGGACCCTGCACTTGGCCTTGTTAAACCTCATAAGGTTCATCTGGGCCCACCTTTCTAGCCTGTCCCTCTGGATGGCATCCCTTCCCTCAGGCATATCAACTGCACCCCCCAGCTTGGTGTCATCAGTAAACTTGCTGAGGGTGGCCTGAATGCCACTGTCAATATCATTAATGAAGATATTAAACAGCACTGGTCCTAGCACAGACCCCTGGGGGACACCACTCGTCACCTTCCTCCATCTGGACATTGAGCCGTTGACCATCACTCTCTGGATGCAACCATCCAACCAGTTCTTCATCCACTGAACAGTCCACCCATTGAACCCATAATTCTCCAACTTAGAGAGAAGGATGTTGTGGGGGACTGTGTCAAAGGCCTTGCATAAGTCCAGATAGATGACATCCATAGGTTTCCCCTTGTTGACTGATGCAATCACTTCATTGTAGAAGGTTGGTCAGGCAGGACTACACCTCATAAATCCATGCTGACTACCTAGGATCATCTCCCTGTGCTCCATGTGCCTTAGCATATCCTGCAGGAGTCCTCAACAGCCTGCTCCAAGGGATACTCTACGATCAAAACCATCCAATTTACCAGAGAGTAAACACAGAATCATAGAATTGTCAGGGTTGGAAGGGGCCTCAAAGATCATCTAGGTCCAATACCCCTGCCGTGGACAGGGACACCTCCCACTACATCAGGTTGCTCAGACCCTATCCAGCCTGGCCTTAAAAACTGCCAGGGATGGGGCTTCCACCACCTCTCTGGGCAGCCTGTGCCAGCGTCTCACCACCCTCATGGGGAAGAACTTCTTCCTAACGTCTCATCTGAATCTACCCACCTCCAATTTTGACCCATTTCCCCTAGTTCTACCACTGCCCAACATCCTAAAAAGTCCTTCCCCAGCTTTCTTGTAGGCCCCCTTCAGATCCTGGAAGGCCACAATAAGGTCTCCTCGGAGCCTTCTCTTCTCCAGACTGAATAACCCCAACTCTCTCAGTCTGTCTTCATGGGAGAGGTGCTCCAGCCCTCTGATCATCCTCATGGCCCTTCTTTGGCCACGTTCCAGCAAGTCCATATCTTTCTTGTAATAGGACATTTATGTTACCTGCTTGGGAACCAGTCCGCACTTATTTTATGACAATACAAGTTTCCAGTTTAGGGTTTACTTAGAAGGAAAAAAACCCCTCTTTTGGTTTCATGTGGTTTGATGTTCTTGTTTGTTTTGGAAGAACACCACTTCCCTGCAAAGGGACCACAGTAATTCATTGTCCACAGCTGGGTGAAAGTCAAGCTGTGCAGAGAAAACCTGCTTCAAGCACTTCATGATGTTCATGCAGACTCCACTTTGTGTGATGGGACAAGCAGTGACCGTGACAGAAGACTGTAACAATAACTCCATGCATCAGGGTGGTGTTGCCATCACCATGAGATTGAGCAGGTTGCCTTTTCTGAAGTAGAGGAAAAGATGATAAGGAGGTTGGAAAGACAGTGCCAAGCACCACCACAGTGCACTCTATTTGTTTGTTGTCTACCATGCCACGATGGTGTGAAATGAGTCCCTGGGCTCCTTTCTGAATAGACCCGTGGAGTGCAGAGGGTGGTTTTGGTAAGCACGATCTACAATGATGTTGAAGGTGCTAAGAGAAGGATGATCACACTGGTGTGGTTTCATGAGCCAAGGATGCCTCTGCACACTTCTGGCAGTAACAATTCTTTTACTTTCCTCTGTGAGGTTAACAGGGTGACAACCCCACCGTGCCCCCATGGTAGACTCCCCAAGGTACCACAGATCATAATGTGGGCTTCCTGTCCATCCCCCTGCCTGAGGACCTGAGTGGGGTGTGGGCATGAACAGGGGAAGGCAGCTGTTGCTTGCATTGGGGACTTCGTGCTTGCCAATGTGCTGGAGTTTCTCTGCTCTGTCTCCCAGGGGAAGCTTGGTCTGATTTTGTGTGCAGCTCTGGTCGCAGTTTCAGTGACGGTGAGACATTTAACTGCTTTGGTTCTGAGTGAGCTTTCTCCAATGTTCAACCACTTGTTCACCATATATGTCAGCTTGCACATATGTCCTGGCTTAAGCAACTTGCTAGGGTATAACCCTTCCTGGAATGCACATTTGGAATGGTTAGCTGTATTCCCTCCTAGCTGAAGCAGGAGGCTGTCTGCAGGTCAGACCTCTTGGCGGGGACTTGAGGCGAACTCTCGCAAGTGGGCACAAGGCTTCCTGAAAAGCAATCAGACATGCAAACAACCATGCAATTTATGATTCTATGATTTGAGAACACACTCTGCATCCTGGTTGCCTTCAGGTGGGACCAGACTGGAGGACTGGTGGTGTCCTCCATGCCTCTGATAGCTGAATCTCCACAGCTGTGCTGTGGAAAAGCAGCATGCTGCATGTCCTGCACATACCCTTGACATGTGGCTACTTCATCTTGTTATCAGCCTGTCCAAGACAAACGTAGGCATGTGGGAGCCAACAAGCTCTGTTTAGGTGGTTTGTGTGGCTTGAGGACAGACACGAGGCTCCTCGCACGTGTAACTAGTCTCAGAGGTTGGGTTCCTTCTCCAGTGCCTCCTTGCTCTGTGGGTCTTCTCTTTTTCACCTCCTGTTTATTTCCTCCTTGCTGTCAGCAGATCAGCGGGATGCATTAGCTGAAGCGTAATTCTGAGCTAGAGCTGGCTCCCATCCACTGGCTTTGGAGTGGCCTCATTTCACACAGCCATATATGCGTGTCCAAAAAATATTCTTCAACTTGACCAAAGACCTATGGAAGAGCGGCATGTATACATGCACCAAGAGGAGCAATGAGGATGACCAAGCTGCCCGAGTTGTCACAGGCTCTGTACAGACATTTGACACTCAGACTGGATTGCATTCATGACTTAAATGGATGCTTTATCTCGGTTTGCTGGAGGTCCACTTACAAATACAACAGAACTATGAAATACAGTTATCCCCAAGCAGATTATTCTTCACAGAAGGGTTATTTTCTCTGTCTCTTACCTTTCTGGGTTGAAAACCAATGATTTAGCAGCTAAGAACTCTCAGGGGAAGAAAGTGCTCCTGATTTTTCTTTGACATATGCTATGGTGAATTAATAATAATTCTGTGGAAAACAATGAAATGGCAATAAGCAGGATAAACCTTGGCGAGTGCAAGTCCTCTTTATTTTCCACAGCACTTAGGCAAAAGCTTTACCCATTATGCATGGCAGTTTCTACTTGGAACTAGTTCTAAAAATGCTGTGGTCAGATTTAGGCCCAAGTTGCCATGACTGAAGCCACAAGACCTTAGCTGAGGTGTGGAGTTGTCCAGGTACACACGCTCTTAGCCTGGAGCCAACATAAAAGACTTATTTCAACCCCAGTCAGCTACACCCTAAACTAGGACAAATTACCTTGCTGCAGTCTTCCAGTACATGCAAGGTGAGTTACCATGGCTCGGCTGAGCCATGTGGTAGGAACCAGCTCCTGATTTGTTATGCTGGTTCAGCCATCATCATTTCATGCTGCCATCAGTTGCCTGATCACACAGACCAACATGAACTCAGCAACAGCCCCTCACAAGGCTTCTTTCAGACAGTCCTGCCATAGGTTCCTGTGGGCCCAGCTCCGCTGCTGCCCACTGTGGTGCCAGCATCGCCTGCTGGACAAAACTGACAGACATGGCTCCTTAGTGGCCCCTCACATGGAAGGACACCACCAAGAGCTCAGCAAGATGCAACCAGCCCCAACAGGAGCCACACCCAACAGGAAGCTCCTCCAACTGATCAGCTCCTGGTTAAAATAGCCCTGGCCTCACCCACCACCCCAACCCATGACCACCTGGGTGAGGGTGGAGACATAGAGCCACAGGTGGGCCAGGTTCTGCCTCTGGAACATGAAGCCAATAAGAAAAACAAAAGATTCTTCTAAGTTGTGATTCATCCACAGGTCAACTCCAACCTGGGCCCACAACTTAGGCCCCAGCAACTTCAAGATTGTAAACACATCATTGTAGTATCCAAACTCCTGTACTCAGTGGAGGCCTAGGCAATGGTGTCAGTGGAGTCTTGGGAGCAATTCAGCTGACCAGACATTGCCTTTTCATATGTGTAAACAGGGTTGTGTTCATCCATCGCAGCATGTTGTGCATGTTAGAGCCTGCCCAGGCTCTCGGTCTGTGGGAGGTAGCATGTCACTTGACTTCCAGTGGGACCATTTATGGTCTGTACAACCTGGATAAGGGTATTAAATACTCTGTGAGGTGAGAAGTACTGTGTCAGGGCACACACTTGGTTTTGTTTGGACTGTTTCCAAAGGGCTGCATACTATCAGTGCTTTGTGTCTCTGGGGTCAAAACTGCAAGGTGCGTAGCAGCCTTTGTTGACTCATTGGACGGAATAAATCAGAGGCATGTTGGAAGGATGCAACGTTTCAAAAGTTTATACTCATATCGATCTTTCCTATCATGATTATTTCTGTTGCAGGGGTGGCATATTATGACATCTTAACTCCATGCCCTAGGGAAAGAACTGCTATGATCCTTCATTGATAGGTGGGGTGCAGTGAGCCAGAGACCCAGCACCACAAAAAGTGGTGACACAATCATGTCCCAATCATCTGTACATGATTGCCTGTACAGATGTGATTACCTGTTTGAATGGCCTGTGGCTGACTTCTATCTCAAACCAACTCAAACATTGCAGTGGCACAGCTCACCATTCCCAACAGACAGTTTGAAAGCGTGTTCAGATCCTACTTTGGAAGTTAGAAGAGTGTAGTGATTTGGATGTGGTCCATGGTGTGGTGGTGGTGGTGAACACCAGAGAACAGCCCCAGGGGTATTTAGTTTCCTAGTAGAGACACGGGTATATGGGTTGTCTGTAAAGTTGCACAAAGAGTTAGGGCAGAGCAAGGAAATGAACCCAGATCTGGTGCCTTCTAAACCCTTATCTTAACAGCAATTTAATATACCTGGCAACCAGATGGAAAGAAAGCAAAGCACGGCTTGTAGGGAGATGGAAGAACCCATATACCCGTGTCTCTACTAGGAAATTAAATACAGCAATCCTTGGAGAAGCGTGCAGGACAGTGGTGCCCAGCCTGGTGGGGATCTGTGCTGCTGAGTCTGCACAGCACAGAGCAATGCTAGAAACCAGCTGGGAGCCATGAGAATGTCAGGGGAAGCTATTATGGAAAATGTGGTGTTTGACCCCTTCCAGGTATTATTTTTCTGATAGAACATTGTCATTTTGTTTGATGCCATACAGCCATGATGGCCACAGGCTTTCCCCTAGGGCTTAATGATGGAAGATCATTCTCTGAACTTATTTATTTGCCCCCGAGACAATTAATAACATTTCCCCATTTAATGTGGAGAAATCTGGATAAAATCTACAGGAGGAGGAAAGCACAGTCCATCACCAAAGAACTGTGGCACTTCTTCCCATTTGATGACTAATGCTAGAGTTCCTTAAACCTTATTTCTTGGTATCATTTGGATTCTTGACAGTTCCACTCTCTCATAGAATAAGTACATATCAGTCTGTTCCCAGGAAGATGAACTAGTAAAATGATTGAGGGGAGGGGGAAAAAACAACACAACTTTTCAGCATGTTGCACTTGGACTGCCCTCCAGACCTCCTGTAGACTCTGCAGGCTTTACTTCTAGGGTGCTTTAATCTACCTACCTTCATAAATCCTGGAGTGTCTTAAAAAAACACATTTTTTTCTCATCAAAGCAGCTAATTTGAGGAGGGATTTAGCACCTTGAATAAAAACCTTTGGTTTGCTAGGGAAAGAAATTCGTAAAACAACAGTTGACCATAAACTGCAACAGAATATACGTTGCTTGCTTGATTTAAATAAAACTCTCTGACCTGAGCAGTAACGAAGCATGGAGCACCAGCCAGGGATGGAAACAATCCCTGTCCATTGCAACCTCATGGAGTTCAGTGAAGCCACATTTCCACTCTTCCTCCCTGGGAGTTGAGGTTGACTTCATTTAGTGATTAGAAACTTTGCCCTTTGTCTCAGCTGCTTATCCAGACTATCCCTGTGGTGAGGGGAGACAAGCATGCTCAGATAGTGCCTGGCCTGGCCTTTGGGTGGGTTGCAGTGCCCCTAGGAGGTGCTCCTCTCCCCACTGACTGAAGGACTGTAGTCCTGGGGCAAGAACAGAGGTTGAACCCCATGCTAGATGTTGGCAAAACCTGCAGGGCTGTTCAGTTATTGGAAAGGGAACTGGGAAGCAGCAAAGGCAGGATGCCAAGATGACAAAGCTTAGCACAAGCCTCACCATTGCCACCCTTTCTGTAGCTCTCTCAAACCTTCTTTGGAGCATGTGTCCTCAAAGGTGACTCCAGCACTTCCCTGCATCACAGTGAAGCCCAGATCATCCACCTCTGCTGAGGAGACACTGGCCTTTCTCTTCCTCCGTGATCTGCTTTGCAGAGAGCTTGGGCAATGCTGATCCTATGACAGGTCTCAAGGACTCTTCCATGCAGTAATGTCTCAGTTACTTGATCAACTGAATGTTGTCTCACCAGATAGGTCTTATGTGGTCCATCCAAACTCCCCTACACATTCAGAAATCAGAGTTTGGGGCAGCCACTTCACTTGGCTTTAAAACACAGTTCACTGTTGCAGATGCTGTGGAACCATGAAGCACTAGTGAAGCAAAGGGCTTCAGCTCACAGAACCTGGCTTTCCTCTTGCATTTGCAGCCAGGACGCAGGATTGAGCTCTTTAAACTGAGTTTCTTAACTGCGTTTCAGTGAGCGTGAATTAAAGTAGACATCTCAAATACAGTGAAGTGATTTATAGCATCTGACTCTACCAGCTTCTGAGATCCAGATGCTCCACATACACCAGCTAATCCCTGCCATTGACTGTTTACTTCCTTACCCAGACATGACAATGACATGCTTCTGCTTCCAGTCATTTTATCCAAGGAACACAAAGCTCTCTCCTAATGTTAATGAGTTAATCAGTGTGACACCCTTCTGACCAAGCTTGCCCAAATGGAAAATGAGGCATGGAGAACCTAAAAGACCTGCCCACATCTGCCCTGTGCAAACTAGGATCAAACTGGAAATGCCACTGACCTTGTTCCTTGTTGTTAGGAGCTGCCTCACCAAAAGTACTGCAAATACACACAGAAATAGAGCTCTCCAGCTGGGGTTTGTTGGTTGGTTTTTGTTTGTTTGTTTGTTTTTATGGTAATGCTACTAATGGTTAGGAGAGTCGCTTTCCGTCTACTAGGTCAGGTCTTCTGAAGTTGTAGCTAGCGAGGACTTGGCGCACTGGAACACCAGGCTGAGTCATTTCTTCTTGGGTTTCTTCTCAGGATGACACACGTAGTTTTGCTTCTGAAATGCACAAACCCCCCTGGGACTCAAGGCTCTGAGGACAAAGGAGAGGAAAAAGAGGACTTTGGCTTTCTCTTTGGATCTAAGCTTTGTGCTAGGTGGGAAACAACTTGTATGACTTCAGGAAGTGCCCCGGTTGGAGAAGGGGAGGTTCAGGAGTGAAACTGGTACTTGTTAATGCAATGGAGCGCGCACATCTGCCTTCGAGAGTGGTCATGAACAGGGGTGCTACCTCTCCAGTGCAGCTGATGGTTGAGATTGTACAGTCTAAACCGAAACGCCCATCAACCCGGGTGATTCCTTTCTGATCACAGGGAAGGTTTCCACCTCAGGTAGCGAGAACACTGTGTGCCCTGTACCACAGATGGAAATCTCCCTCTGCCCATTGTCTCTGCCCCTTCTTACTGCTGTAGGAGAGGTTGAATGTTAGAACAACAAAGTATATCCTAAAGCCAGGAGAGGTATTTCATCTGTTTTGCCCTTGGGCGACGCTTTGGCAGAACACTGAAGCATGCGCGTCGCTTTAGCTGTGGTGTGTAGGGTGTATCATCCTGAAAAGAGCTGCTCACCTAGAATAATAGAAGATGGGGTTGGAAAGGACCTCAAGGGAAGGACCAACTCCAACTTCTCCCATCGTATCTCAGGATCATCAACTTCTGAATCAGGTAGTTGTATAGCCTCTTCCTTCAAACCTCCAACAGTAAGATTGCCCATCCTGCAAAGGCAGCCTGTCCTGTGGTACTTGCTGTATTTCAATCCTTCGGTGGCTTGGGACCAGACTTAAATAAGTGATAGGATGTTACATTGAATTAATTTTATGACTGGTTTTATTCAATCACTTATTTCACATGGAAGTAAGGTTCTTAAGCATTGGTGATTCAAAACCATTAAGGTGTAGGGGAGGTTTTTTCCCTGAGTATTCTGCATTTACCTTTATTAGAAGGTAGAGTGGACATCAGAAAAAGTAGCATTGATATCCAAAGTGATTACAACAAATATAGGAATAAACTTTGTAATGAGGTCTCTCCATGTCTGGTAATTCTCCAGCAGCAGCTTCCTGGACTGTACTCAGAAATTAGGTAAATTTGAGTTAGTTTTAAAAATCAATGTTTTTAATAGGAGGGTATCTAATGGTTTTCAGTAAGTCTTTCATGCAATATATACATTCATTTTTTCAAGAAAGCTCGTTATGTGGAGAAGGTAGCAAATGCCATTTTAAGGAGAAAGAAGTGTTATTTACTTCCAAGTTAATTATTTTCACATTATCCTGCTGCGTTACACAGGCACTATAAGGCACCAAAAAATAGCAAGTATTTGCAAGAAAACTTCTTTAGTTCATTAGACAGGGAGTTAATTATTGGACAGAAATACAGGAAGGCAACTGTGACTCCTCCAGGCAAGACATAAGCAGCTGCAGGTCCGTATGCCAGGGATCTTCTTTGGCAGGTGATGGTGGAGGAGCAAAGCCAAGTCTCTGCCCTGTCTCCTCCCTTCAGTAGGCAATGAGAGCAAGAAGGCTTGAGGAGCACCAGTGACTTGTGGCTGTGCCACTGCCAGGCCCTAAAATTGCACAGACTCTCCTCTGATGTGAAGGTAGACCCTTGATTCAGCTACAGTGATGGGCCTTGTGCCACTCACATGGGATTTAGCCCTTCCTGGCCTAGGGTTACCAGCTGCTCCTCTCTTGGGTTGGGCAAGGACACTGAGCAGTTGACTGCACTTCAGCTTCCAGTCAGTCTCTAGTCTGGGTGGCCCAGATTGGCTTTAACTGTAGACCTGCAAGGTGTAAATGTAACCCTTGCAAGTTCAAGGATACAGTTTTTGTTTAAATGGAGATCTGTGTTCTTTGCTCTGAATACATGGCAGCAAACATCCAGTTAAGAGGTGGTGGATTCTAGTGCAGGTGGACCTGGAAAGTATGTACCAGATGGACCTGGATGAGTAGCACTGACAGGGTAGTACCAAGATGTTCAATCTATCTCATCCAAGTGTTGTCCTGCTGATGAGAGGCACGCCAGCCCTAGTCCTTCTGACTGCAGGAACAGCTCTGGCCTGTGTGGTATGGCGAGGACAGCTGGTTGGGTTGCGTGTCCTGGTTTAGGCTATGGTGTTCTGGCACAGAGACGCACCACAAAGAGGGAATGGCTTCCAGCTGCAGCAGGGTAGGTTTAGACTGCACATTGGGAGAAAATTGTTCACGGAAAGAGTAGTCAGGTACTGGGATAGGCTGGCCAGGGAGGTGGTTGAGTCACCATCCCTGGAGGGGTTTCAGGGTGGTTTAGATGTGGTGTTGGGGGATATGGTTTAGGGGAGAACTTTGTAGAGTAGGGTTGATGGTTGGACTCAATGATCCCAAGGGTCTTTTCCAACCTGAATGATTCTATGATTCTATGACCTCTAGACAGCACTGTTCACACAGCTTGTGTGCCTTATGAAGCCTTTTCCCATTTTGTGACTACCGTTTTCATCACTGTTTCTCACCCCCACTCTTCTCCCAAATAAACGACCCACCCGTTGTCACTTTTCCACTTGTTAGTCCCTTCCCACAGAGGCTAATGGGCTTTGTAGAGTCTAGAAATGGTTCTGCTATGAAGCTGCAAGCAGAGATATAAAGAATCACCATTTTTGAATGCGTGAAGCCAGACATTGCTCAATTCAGGATTTGTCAAAGCACCTAGAAAATGACTCATCTATTTTTTCCCCCACTCCTCTAAAGAAGCCACTGTTGGACTACATCCCTGGAGCGAGTGTTGGCCAGATCTTTCCCAAGATTGTTTATAGCTCATTTTTAGGCTTGTTGCACGCAGAGAACGCTTGTGTTGTTTCAGGCAGGTGAAATCCCGAAGAACAAAAAAGATTAAAACTTCTGGAGGAGCACTTGGCAGCGTTGGGGCTTAGCTGCGCACGTGGTGCATCTAAAAATAACAGCTAATGGAGGGGGAAGCCAGGACGATCAGTTGATTTATAATGGCTTTTCTCCTGGTTTATTGCTTGAGTGCCCTGCCCACTGAAATTCGACATTGCAGCCAGTCTGCCATTAGATAATCAACCGATGCTCTTCTCTTCGTTACTGCGTCACCCTCTGGGTTTCTTGGCTTGAGCCATTCTTTGCTGATATCATCCAGGCAAATTAGACTTCTAAGCTAATCGAAGCATTTTGTTCTTTCCCAGTGATAGGTATAGGAAGAGGTGTATAGGCTAAGAACCAGTGTTAGAGATACAGATTCAAATCTGACCCAGATCTAAGAAATGTATGATCTGGAAGGTCTTTTCCAACCGGAAGGATCCCGTGATTCTGTGATTCCATGATTCCGTGATTCCATGATTCTGTGATTCTGTGATTCCATGATTCTGTGATTCTGTAATTCTGTGATTCCATGATTCTGTGACTCCATGATTCTGTGATTCTTTGATACTGTGATTCTTTGATTCCATTCTTTGGCTGGATTTCTCGCTCATTGTAGTGACAAGTTTGTGTCATCGGCTTGCATCAAGAACCACAGAGATCATGAAATGTGTGCGTCCAGACTTTCTTCCTTTCCAGTTTCAGAATTAATGCTTGAGTTGTCTTTAAAGAAGTATTTTGTCGCTAGTAAAAGGAAACCATGTGAGGCTATTGATCTCTTGGTATGTTTTTTTTACATTTAAAGGCACAGTAGAACATACACCGAGAAAGTAATATTTTATAGGGTTTGGAGAAAATAAATCTGTTTTATCGCTGCAATTAAAAAAAAGAGCCAGATGTTTGGAGGAACATGTTCCATACAGAAGAGGGTTAAAGTTGTGGAACCTGCTAAAACCCTGCAAAGCTGCAATTATGGAGAAAACAGGAAGACAGCTTCCTCCTCAAATGTACACCATTTCCCAAGGAGGAAGCAAGCCTTTTTTCTGCGCTCTTTGTTGATTTTCAAGCAGAGAGACACCTATTAAGTCATGACCATAAAAGGCTTATGCTGGCAATGACATCAGTGGTAAAACCGCCCTCCTTCCCTCCCCACAACAACTCTAACTGCGCTTTTAAGAGACTTCTCCTTCCCTTATAAAAAGGTGGAGGATGCATTGATTTCTTTGTTTTACGGCCATCACGCTATTTAATATAGGGATCATAGAATCATAGAATGTGAGGGGTTGGAAGGGACTTCTGGAGATTATCAAGTCCAACCCCCCTGCCAAGCAGGACCATAGAATCTAGGACAGGTCACACAGGTACGCATCCAGACAGGTCTTGAAAGTCTCCAGAGAAGGAGACTCCACAGCCTCTCTGGGGAGCCCTTTCCAGTGCTCTGTCACCCTCCCAGGAAAGAAGTTCCTCCTCATGCTGAGGTGCAACTTCCTGTGCTCTAGCTAAGCACTGTCTCTTTTATGAACATGCCTGCAGCTTTGCAGAAAGCTGAGGTGCCTTCTAAAGTTCCATGAATTGAGACAAAGGGCCTCCTTAATTAGCCACTTTAATTTCACGGGAGGACCCAAAGCCCCACTGAGCCGAGGTGTGTCCTGCCACATCCCCATGCCTGCCTTGCTGCCTGCTGGGCAAGGTGGAAGGCTGCCGGCTGGCTTTGGCCCAACAACCAGCGAGAACCGAACACTTATGGCCTAAAGTGTCGTTGAACAGGAGGAGGAGCAACATGGTACTATGCTATGGAGAGCATTTAATTGCATTTAGATTTTAGCGGAGGCTGAAAGTGGTCTACATGCTACTAGAGGAGAGCAGTGGTGATCCATGGCTTTCTGAGGACCTCCGTGCTCCTCTGCCAGCCACTCCTGAGTGAGGTTGAATGCTGATGATGTCAGCAGTTGGGATTTAACCCAAAAGCCTGTAGTCTTTCGATCCAATGTCACTCTAGAGTGATTCCATGAGGAACTGAGGCTTTGAATTCCCCAAACACCCTGAGCTCCTCGTTGTGTTGTAACACAGGCAACGCTGCGTCTTCACCTTACCTTTAAGTCGGCCTCTTGTGATCTACTCTGGAGGTGCCATGGGGAGGTGCAAGGAGGAAAGGAAATCTCCTCAGTCCTGACTGTGGAAACCAGAGCTCAATCTTGCGTTTACAAAGCATGACATGAAGCATCTGATTTCCTCCTGTCATTGTGGCCATAAGTTTTGAACAGAAAAAGGAGGCAAAATACTACCTAAACTTGATCTTTTTGCAAATCTATCCCAGGAGGCCAGTAAAAAAATCCTAAATTAGTTGTGCCACAGCTACCTTTGTTTTTCTGCATATTTTTCTGACTTTTGGGGTTTTGTCCTTTGCCTTGTGAAGGCTTTAGTCGCCCATGCATTTCCTCTCTGGCTGGGCAGTTCTGAGGATGTGTTTGAAGAGGAAGTATTGTCCCACTCTTAACCCATTCAATGGGTATATTTTCCCTTGTGATGGATTTCCCCATCTTGCTTCTAGCCGCTGCTTGTTCCTGATGCCATGTTTTATTTCTGGTGAACATAATGTGTACATGACATGATAGCAGATATAAGGAGATGGATGAAAAGGATACTGTGATATCCAGACTCGACGCTCAAGCCCGAGAAGGTTTTTTGAATCATGCAGTCATGAGGAAAGGTGTCATTTCAGGAGTCACAAGCAGCAGCATCTGACTTTCTTCTGTCCTCCACGCTGGTGTCTCCTGAGGACACCAGCTCAGAGACACCAGCTGAACTGAAATCTTTGGGATCAGTATAGGAAGATCTGGGCAATGTTAAACATGAAGATCAAATTAGGTGATTCATGAGTTGTCTTTATAATCACCAGCACTTGCAGGAAAGGGTGGTATGTGTTTGTGGCCTGGAAAGGGGCCAACATGAAGTGTCATCAAGCTCAGCTCAATTTAACTAAGAGCATTTTTGTTTCTAGCTTGTTTTATCACACCAGACCAGTTACTTTCATGGGATTTGGAGTAAGTGCTGCTGCACGGCACTGGAAGTTTTGACAGTTCTTTTAGTAGCCTCTAACAGGCTTAAGAGATGAGAGGCCGGTGAGGAACCAGGAAGACATCCTCTGGAGCATCGGGCTTCAAAGCAAACAGATTGCCTCTCCCTCCTCCCCCTCAAAGTGCAGCGTCTCGATGACTTTGGAGTTACAGATTGTGCAGCCGCAGTAAAGAAAAAAAGAAGTGCTGCAAGTTGTAAGGAAACGAGAAGTGTTTGTGAGATTGGAGCTAAGCGATTTAAGAAACACTGAAAGCAAAAAGATGGAGCAGCTTTAAATTCTCCTGCACACGCTTAAAGATTATAAAGCTTTTTTTGTGGGGGGATGATTTTTTAAATCCTCATCTTTCTTTTTCCCGTGTCAGTTGACTCTCAATACTGTGCAACAGAAGCAAATTCCATGTAGAACTTTTTTTCCTCGCCCCAGCATCTCCACCTTCCCCAAATATCTTCGAAAACATTAATTCCCCCTCTTCTGCATTTTCATTTTTTTAAACCTTAGTATCGAATCAACCATATAACTTTTATTCTTCATATGTTTTCCAGTACTAGCATAAAATAACACCTTGTAAAGATTTCTTTCCTAGCCAGTGGTAGAAAGTAAGACATGACAATTTTGAGCTTAGTTCCTTGGTTTTTTTACAAATTTCATCTTATGTTGTCCGCACCGGAAATTTAGCCTCATTTATGAGCTAAAGGTATGACATTATTAATGTACACGTGTAGGCAGAATGAGTTAAAGTACCAGTCACAACCGTGATTTAAATCAGCAAGTAAATACCTTTAATTTAAATAATCCTTTTAAGTCTCAATTTGCTTTGTATAATTTAGATATTTCCCAAGGGAAAAGTTGAAGTTATTGTTTCATAACAGCCAAAATGTATTGACTTGCAACTATAGTGGATTTTATACTAAAATTGGGGTGGTTTAAACAGTTTAGAGGATATATAATGCATGCACGTTGAAGCCATAACATACTTGACGACATATATATTGATAATTTCATGTTATCTGTTATAGTATGAAATAAAGCCATTTTTATTATGAAGATTTTTTCATCAAATTACATGTGCACAGGGTTGGAATACAAAAATAAATTAGAAGATCATGCTATTAAGTTGCCTGTTATTAACCGAATATGCTAGATACTTCAAGAATAAGTATGTCAAAACTAATCTGTTTTTTTTTACAGCCACTTGACATATTAAACAATAGTTAATCCATCCTTCAGAAGGGGATTGGACAGATTATTTCAGGCCATCTTGCCCTTCAGTTTTGAACCAGTGGGTGAATACCATCTTGTGCATAGTTTTTATTCCTAGACTAGAGACTGAAACTTGGTCTGCTTTTTTTTTTTTTTAATTCTCAAGTGGCGTCTTCGCACTGGAGTAATTACTGAACTGAACTAAGCTGAGGGGACTGAGAAGAAGAAGAAGTGCTTTCTGCACCTGCAGAACAAGTTGCAGCTGTCAAGAGCTGGTTTATCACTTCAGCAAATTCTTGTTCCAGGTGCTCAGCAAGTGACTTCCCCAAAGCCTGTTGTTTTGCTTTCTTAAAACTTCAGTAACCGCTTGCGCTGCCTGAATACTAGTTGTGTTTAATTGGAATTATAGAAATAGGTTGCTTGAGTCTCACATAAAAAAGTCGAGATTTTAAATGTAACACTAGTTGTGTTTAATTGAAATTATAGAAATAGGTTGCTTGAGTCTCATGTAGAAAATGTCAAGATTTTAAATATCAAGTAAATAGGTTTATTCTGAAGGAAAGACACACCGTGTTTAAGTTGGATGCAAATGACAGTACTGTCTGTATAAACAAAATGATTTAAAAAAAATCAAAACCCCTCAACAACCCACACATTCCCAGGCTCTTTAGAAAAGAGAATGAAATAACATTTTTTCTTGAAATTATTCTTTAAAATAGAGTCCTTTTTTTACTCAAGTCACTAGAAGGAATGTATGAGTCACTGAATAATTTTATATTTATTTTACTATTTTCACCAGAGGGAATTCAGGTGATAGTTTGAAGAACATTCCTCTCACTACCTGTGCTGAAAGTGAACCCTAAATTCAGATTTTTTTGTTATTTTCTTTTCTAGTAAGAAGTCACAGAATTATAGAATCATTATGGTTGGAAAGGACCTCCAGGATCATCAAGTCCAACTTTCATCCTAACATCTCCCTAACCACTAGACCACAGCCTCAAATGCTACATCCACTCGTTTTTTAAACACCTCCAGGGATGGTGACTCCACCATCTCCCTGGGCAGTCTGTTCCAGTGCCAACTGGAGTGTCACGAACTCATCTGACCAAGGCAATGTCCAGCAGGGCTTACTTCACTGTGGACAAGGCTGTCTCTAGAGGTAGCAAGCAAAACGTTCATCTAAACTGGTGCCTGTCTCCAATAATGACCAGGTGTGGACAGTGAGACCAGAGTGCAGGAAATTAGGTGACCATTCACCTGGTAAACATTGCCAGTTGGCAGTAGTCACCAATGTAGCAAGACGAGATGTGGACACCACAGAATCATGTACCCTGAGCTTGTCCTTTCGCTTTTTGCACCTACTTCTTCTTTCAGCAGTAAGTTCCCATTCAACTCTGCACACAATTTAGTTAGCTTGTGAGCAAGCTGGTGTAAAATAAACATGATGAATTTCTCCTTTTCACAACGTCATTGAGAGATTTTGGGATGCCGCTGTCGAACTTGCATTCATTTTGATGAAGGACTGTAATGTGCAATCAGAGAATGGCACGTGGCTGGGAGGACAAGCTTTGGTCACCTTGAAATGGTTTTATAGGTGATGCCCTTCTCTGAGTTTGACTGGCAGTTTTCCAGCATTATTGCTGCCTTCAGAAGCCCTCATTGACACATGGAGCACAGAGTGTGCTTTCTAAAGGTCTGAGGGGTCAATTTCCCACTTCTTGGAACAGGCTGCCCAGAGAGGTGGTGGAGTCTCCTTTGGATACTTTCAAAACCCACCTGGATGCATTCTTGTGTGGCCTGCCCTAGGTGATCCTGCTTTGGCAGGGGGGTTGGACTCGATGATCTCGAGAGGTCCCTTCCAACCCCTAAGATTCTATGATTCTTCATGTATGAAATAATTATGGCAAAATAACTGTTCTTCCCCTGTGCTGTGAAACACACAGACTACAGACCAGCTCAGAGCACAATATTTTGGACCGCAGTGTAAAATTTCTTCAAATCTGAACCTCAACCAGAGCTTTTGGTTTAGTTTTACACTCTACATGTGGGTCTCTTGTTCCAAGTACTGTCAACACCCAATGCAGTAAGCAAAAGGCAGCACAGTTAGTTACTTGTATAACATATAATGACTTCCTGAGATCTAGAGAGAAGGCCAAAACTAGTGACCAGGGCTAGGTTCTCTGTAACTTCAGCTGAGTGGAGGAATGCATCTTCCACCCTTGGTTTGCTGGAGCAAACGAGAGTTTTGGCTGTGCCATCTCAGCTGCTGGAAGAGATGAAACTAAATCAAATGTGGACTCAAAAGTTGTATTTGATCAGATTTTCTGAAGTGTTTGAGAAGCCACCCTGCAATCCTGGCTCTCCAGCCGTCTGATGGGGACAGCCCGTTGCCCTTGCAGTGGAGCTGGGGGATCAACAGCAAAGAGGGGAATGATGCATGCCTAGGTTTTATCTCAGTGCCATGTCAGGAGGGGTGATGATGGTCGCTCAGAGGGGCTTGGAAAGCCCTCCTGGAGCTTCAGCTGTGGCCTCTTGGAATTCAGCCCTCCATTAAGCTGAAATGGCCAAACCACTCTGAAACTCCTGGAAGGGACGAGAAGGCAATTAGACAGGCAGGTGGGCAGCACAGTCATATAAAGATCACTCCAGTGGGAGACAAGGCCAAAGAATGGGCTTTGGGTGTCGTTGGCTTGGATGCACAAGCTGGTTGTGCATAAGGACTAGCAGGAGTAAATTTAAACCAAAAAAAACCCCACTGCCAGCTAATATAAGAGTGAAAGGTGAGACCAATTACCCTTGTACCAAAAAATCCTGGCACTTAGAGGAAAAGACTTGCAGCTTTGTACAAAGGAAGGTCAGTCTCAGAAAAAGGGAGTGCATTTTGTTAAAGAACCACTGAAAGACTCATTTTCTGCTGAAAGTTAGAATGTATTTTTCCAAAGGGTCCAATAATCTGCCTTTGCAGTTATATACTGGTGAACATTGGGAATAGCTATGGAATGGGGGTTGGTGTTGGCCAGCTCAAGTCTGAAGGCCATTTTTTTTTAGCAGCTAAGGAAAATAAGTTTTACAGCCCAGGAACAACTCAACAGTTTCTTCCCTGAAGCATAAAACATTCACAGAAATCACTGGGGGTCCTGGCTGAGAAGGGAGCAGAATTCCTGGTCGAGCTTGTAGCCCCATACGATGCTCTGGCATGTAACATGCTGCAGATCTGTGCTTGGGCAGGCAAGGGAATGGACTTGATGGTTCCCATACAGATCCTGAGCCATGGAGTGTGGGATGTGATGATCTGTACAGACTAACAGTGTTGCACTTGGTCTGGATGTGCCTTCCCACACTGCTGCCCCATAGCTACACCCACCATACCCACTGGAAGGTGCTGTCTGGTGGAGGAGCTGAGGGGTGGCCTATAGACTCAGAAATTACCATCCATGCCTGCCCATGCAAGACCACCCAGATTTCAGACGCTGCCACAAAGCTCACACAGCAACCCCAAAGAGCCTGAAGAGCAGCTCTGCCCATGGCCTTCATGTGGAGGGGCTGGAGTCCAACCCACATGCTGCTCTTGACATTGAGCCCCCATTTCATATCAGACAACCATTACAAGGCAGTCAACGTGGATTTGGAAAGGAGAAAGACAACTAAAGACAAGACAGGCTGACGGAGAGCCCTGGAGGGTCTCACCAGGGCTTGCAGAGAAGAGTTGTCCCAGCTTTTAGCCAGGTGGAGGGAATTTCAAGGCAGCAAAAGGGGCCGTGCGAACGCCTGCACGGTGCACGCTGTAGGATGCAAGGACGCGGCTGGTTTCTAAAAGGAGTTTGCTTTGTGGCTGTCGATACAGTCCCTTGATTCATGGCTGGTTTTGTTTCTCTCTCGGCTTGTTGTTTGAAACACATGTGCAAACTGGCCAGAGTTTTGCTTTTCGTACTGTTCAAGGATGATCAGAACACAAAGTGCTGTCTCATGAGTTTTGTCGACCCTATTCCCTTCCAGAAATTTGCTCACATCTCATTTTGTTTCCTCTGCCCACTCTCTGTAGACAACACGAGTTTCCAGTGTCATTTGCCTCCCACGCACGCTGATTAACCCATTTCCCTCCACCTCCGATACTACAATGCCCATTTTATCCAATTAATGCTAGGAAGTAAGTGGGGGTTTTATGACAGGGGTGTGAAGTTCCGTCTGACACTTTGCGTCTTTCCAAAGAACAATGCTGTCTTAATAATCATGTTCAGATGACCATTAAGTTGGTGCTGCCACAGTTCTCCTTTCAGTTTTAATGAATATAATAAACAGGAATGAACCGCTGCTGTCTGCAGCTGCTGCCATTGTCTGTGGACCGCGCGCTGCTTCAGAGAAGTTTACTTTAGCTTTAAAACCTTTTTCAAACAATGTACAAGAGATTGAAAAAAAAAAAAAAAGAAAAAAAGTTAGTGCTTTTTTTGTCAGCTCTTGCCTTTCCCAGATGTTTTTTGGCATGAGAAATGCTATAGACGATTAAAAAGAGCCCTCATTTTCGGAAGTATTTGGGTAGCAGGACCCTGGCGAAGTACCAAGGGTCTGAGAGCGCTCAGAAAATCGTCATCGCCGGGGTGCAAAGTCTCTCCCTGGTTGTATAGGCACATAGAATTGTCAGGGTTGGAAGGGACCTCAAAGATCATCTAGGTCCAACCCCCCTGCCATGGCAGGGACACCTCCCACTACATCAGGTTGCTCAGAGCCCCATCCAGCCTGGCCCTAAAAACCTCCAGGGATGGGGCTTCCACCACCTCTCGGAGCAGCCTGTGACAGGGTCTCACCACCTTCATGGGGAAGAAGTTCTTCCTAACGTCTCATCTGAATCTACCCACCTCCAGTTTTGATCCATTTCCCCTAGTTCTACCACTACCCGACCTCCTAAAAAGTCCCTCCCCAGATTTCTTGTAGGCCCCCTTCAGATACTGGAAGGCCACAATAAGGTCTCCTCGGAGCCTTCTCTTCTCCAGACTGAATAACCCCAACTGTCTCAGTCTGTCTTCACAGGAGAGGTGCTCCAGCCCTCTGATCATCCTCGTGGCCCTTCTTTGGACACGTTCCAGCACGTCCATATCTTTCTTGTACTAGGGGCTCCAGAACTGGGCGCAGAGCTCCAGGTGGGGTCTCATGAGAGTGGAGTCGAGGGGGAGAATCACCTCCCTCGACCTGCTGGCCACGCTTCTTTTGTATGACCATGCAAATCCTGGCTCTGTCAGTGGTAGAGTATCGGTGCAAGTGAGTGCAGCCCTATTCAGACAAGGAGAAAATCCTGGCCTGACCGTCTCCTTGTTTAAGGGACATCTTTTAAGCTTTTTTTAAAAAAAGTCAGTCTATCCCATTAATGCTTTGCACCTAGAACCCCTTCAAGCAGGAGTTTCAGAGCATTTTATAATAACTGGCAGCACTAGGAACAGACCTTTGCAAGATGGAGACCCCAGGAGCACATGGTCCCATGGCACGTGGTCCTTCCTCTGAGCACTAACATTCCACTGACAGAGCATTGCAGGAGGGCAGATATTTATTCTCATCTCATTGGAACTGAGGTCTTACTCTGTGTATTTTGACCTTTGAGTTTTTTACTCGATATTCAGACAACCAGTGCAGCATAAACTACCTTTAGTGACCATATCCGAGTTAAATTGCCGTTCTGTAAATGTTTCCGTTCAGATGCGGGAGTCCTGAAAAGTTCTGAGCACGGGAAATGTTTAGTTTAACATTCTTATTATGTACATGCAGCTTTTGCAGCGCTGTGATTAAGGTTGTGTCAGTGAGTAACATTTCCAAGCCAAGTTTAGGGACTCGTAACTTGCTGAAGAAATTCACTTGGGGCTAAAAGTTGGCTTTTCAAGCAGTTCTGTGGGAGTTAGCCAATATCTTTGAATTTCTTGGCTTCTTTTGGATGTGAGTCACAATGTGACTGAAACATGAGTTTCTTATTTGCTCTGTTTAAAAGCTGATTCTGTTGTCTTCCCACCCATAATATAAGGTAGTCCCAATTGTTAACGTTTGACCTAAAAATAGTTATATGTTTCTTATTCAGGGGCAGAAAATCCGTCAATTGCAGACAGATTAACTAAATAACCAAACCCACATTGTGCGCCGTTACTTGGTTTTATTTCTCATGAATATGGCTGATACATCTCTTTGCCGTGACCATTTGTAACATCATTTTCCCAGGGCTGATCAGGAGCATTATACGATGTTTTGAGGATTTATTAATTCCCTGAAGGAACAGTATACATCTATAGTGTTATTTGTCTTGCATTTGCGATGACCGATAAAAATCCAAATGGTTTCACCTCCAAATAAAAAAAATGGTAGGTGATGACTTTACTTGCACAGTTGTTGGTTTTGGTTTGGGGTTTTTTTTTTCCCACACTTTTATGTCTAAAGGGATGAAAACACTCTTTCCTCTGAGGCTTTTCAAGGGTTAAATTAAGCCTTGCAACAGCCCTGGGAGGCAGGTTTTCAAATCACTGATTTTGATGAAACATATGCTGCAATTACACCGTGAGTAGGTAGCTGTGTTTGCTGTAGTGCTACATACGTTATTGTAGGGCTGTACATGCAGTTATCTTAAATTACTACTGTGGCATCGTCAGTTCGAAACCTCACGCCTTTTTTTTTTTTTGCTTAGCACTAACATGAAAGCAGGGTTCTGATTAGGAATATGTGAAGTTACTCATTTTCCCTTCATGGAGCAGTTTGAAATCTCTTTGGATTTTGATGAGGAGGTGTTCAGAGGAGGATTCGGTCCTCTTGTGGCTACTGTAAAATTTGACATTGACCCAAAAGACACTTCAGCATCTTCTGCCAGCATCTGCCATTCTTTTTCTTATGGCTGCTGGACTCGGTCCCGGCCCCACTATGTTGGTAATCCTGGGATTGAATGGTCTCCTCTCCAGGAAACCATCAGCTATGTGCGCAGGAGTTTGAGGGGACATCCTGCGATGGCTGCTCTTTGATGGGATCCCATGAAAGCAGCTTTTGGGTTGTGTAAGCTCTGCAGCTGGTGATGATTATTTCAAGGACTCCTGCTTCTATTTAACATGGATCCAAAGTGGAAGTGTGGTGTTGGGAAGAAGTCTCTTGAGAGCAGAGCTTGTCTTTTGGCAACATGAATTTTGTGAGAACCAGCAGTGATGGAAATGAGATGTGGAGGACATAGCTGGAGGGGAGATGAGGAAGGCTGCAGCTCCCAAAGAGGAGGGTGCCCGGGAAGCCACTGCAGAAGGAGGTGCACACAGGGGCCTGCAGAAACAGCTCTAAAAGTTGTAGCCAGTAGCGAACCACCTTGGATGGGGCTTCAGCAGTTGTTAAGCCCCAGAGAGAGCTCTTGCTGCAGCTTTTAGTTTTTTACTTAAATAAAAACATGTCTTCCAGGTTGACAGCCTTTTAGCACTGTTACCAAACCCCAGTGTACTAGAAATGATACCTGTCCTGCTTTCCTCAACCCCATTCACTGATGCTGTTGTCAGACATACATCCCAGTCCTGTTCTCCCAAGCTGAAGAGCACCAGTTTCCTTCCTTTCCATCTTCTCATCCACCTTGTTGCCCTTTTCTTTATACCTGCACGTCTGTTCACTTGTCCTCTCCGTCCCGCAGCTCCCCCCACATGTGGGGTGAAGGGATGGCTTCCCAGGTTAGAGAGATGTTACCTTTCAAAAGTAAGTTTCGGTTGTTCTGCTGGGGGATTCACACAACACCGCTTCTTGCAGTTGAGGGGCATGATATAGAGTGGTTTAACTTGGTAACGTGATTAGCATAACATGGCTTAACATTGCTCACTGTTCTGCAGAGCTTCAGGTCACCATAATCATTGCTGCCATTTCTCAAGCCCCAGAAGTGCTCACAATTTAACATGAACAGGTTCCCATGGGACGCTGGATACATGGGGGTTGCAAGGCAGCACGTGGTGTTTGCAGAAAGAAGGGAACATCAAGCACATGGAGGTTGCCACCATAGCTTCTTCATTCTCTGACACCATGGGGGAGGAAGATCTGCCTCTCAGAAAGCTAGGAAGGACAGAATAGTTGAGTGTCCTGGTTGGCTCATGCCCATCACGTTCAGCCTGGCCGCTGTGGCTCTCACCCCAGCACCCAGGAAGGGTGTGCAGCTAGCCCAGGTGTTGGTGCAGAGTGCTGAGATGGACCAGCTGAGGTAGCTGATGAAAAAACTTCGTCATGTGCTGCTTCAGTGAAATGTTTACCCATGGCTGTTTCCTGGGATTTTAAGAGGAGGCGGGCAGCGGTATTTGGTACCCGCTAATTAGATGCAGTTTGAACAATGTTGAGGTAATGTAGTGTAAATCTGGCCCCTGCTGAGACATCTGCAGCCGGGCAAATGACACCACCCAGCCTCTGGTCAAAGCCTATGTTTTCAATTCAGCAAATAACAGCTAAAACACTGTAAGGACTTCAGAAAGACAGAGATGTATGAAAGACCAATTCCTGTTATTTCCATCAGATGCTAAACAGGGCTGAAAGATGTGTGTGGAGTTTTTTCAGAAAGATGCTTTATGGGCAGTAAACATTCTTTATGATTTCTTTATATTATTTTTTGAGACAAAGGCTATTACTATTCTGCTGAGTAGTTCCATGTTTTAAAAAAGGGAGAAATTTCCTTGTAGAAATTAACAGATCTGAAGATTTGGGAGTCATTTGCTTTGGGGCATGTGGAGTCTTCTTCCTAATGTACAAATTACTTAATTTAAAAAGCCAGAATCAGCATTGCACGTAATTTGCTAAGATGTTAAAAAAATGTAATTGCTAGGAAATTGTAAGTTTTTTGTTGTTTTTTTTTTTTCAAGAGGCAATGGTGCCATCCCCAATAGCACAGCCTGGAGGATCTCCCAAATGGAGGGCAAGTGCCGAAAAGAGTAGAGACTTCATGAATGCTGCAACAATATCAGAGGAAGTGAAATGACCTTCCCCACTGCTCAAGCTTAGATGAGTTGCTCTGTGAGGGTTTAGGACTGAAAATCATAGAATCATAGACTCATACAATTTTAGGGGTTGGAAGGGACCTCTGGAGATCATCGAGTCCAACCTCCCTGCCAAGCAGGACCATAGAATCTAGGGCAGGTCACATAGGAACGCATCCAGACGGGTCTGGAAAGTCACCAGAGAAGGAGACAATATCTCTGGGGAGCCCATTCCGGTGCTCTGTCACCCTCACAGAAAAGAAGTTCCTCCTCAGGTTGAGGTGGAACTTCCTGTGCTCTAGCTTGCATCCATTGCCCCTTGGCCTACGGCAGGGCATAAGTGAAAAGAGGTTGCCCCTTTCTTCTTGACACCCAGCCCTCATCTATTTAGACACATTAATTAGATCCCCTCTCAGTCTTCTCTTCTCAGCTATGGATGTCAAAAGGGTTGGCTGAGAGTGGTAATGCAACCAAATGGATGCCTCACTAGTGAAATCATACATTCAGTAAACGGGAGATCTAAAAATAGTTTTTTAAGGCCTGAAGAATTATTAAAGGATGGCTTAGTACCTGGTTATGTGATCCTTCAGGAGCTCCAGCTGCTCAGTAGCTTGTTTTGGACCACCACACAGAACCAGAGGCAGTACATTTAACAGATGTGCTTTCACCGTTTGAGAATGTGTTACTAGAGGTCATTGCAGAGCATTGCCGGCGTACTGCCAGGATGGTGTGTGCTGTAGGTTTCCATATGAACCTGCTGCCACTGCAAGAAGACACTCAGTCTGCTGGCTCACAGCGTAACTGCCTCCCAGCTTCATCTCTGGAGGTCTGTGGTCCTCAGCGTGCTTGGCAGGGTGGCAGCCGCCACAGAAATGCCTGTCACCCAGTCATCTAGTAGGCGGGACGCTTTTCCTAACATTGATATTAGTAACTCCTTCCTCTCACGGAGTGTGGCACGGGGCAGAGCAGTTGCACCGTCTCAATGCGGCTATCATGGAGAATGTTCAAGCATTGTTCGGTGTGGAAAGCTGCCTCCAATTAACCCAGTTGCACCTCCTTATTAGGAGCGGAGAATGGGCTGCCATCCGCCGTGATGCTAACCACAGCCCTCCCGCCTGCCACCAGCCAGTGAATTTGGTGTGTCCGAGCCGCATTTGCTCCACAGCCAATTGGACTCCCCTTCAGTGAGATGTAACATCCTCCAGCCTAGATCTGCAGTGAGGTTTAGTCTCCTAAAGGCATAGAGAGCAACGAGGATCAAGAGGTCTTTAGCCAAATCCTATTGACACCAAGGGAATCTAGGTGCCAGCTGGCACACAACTTTTGTAAGGCTCAAGTCTGTGGAAGCCAATGGTGCCTGCACACCAGACTAGAAGAATAAAGAACGTCTTAGGGTGCAATCCCCTATTTACACTGCAGGTTGCTACAACTTTTTGAAGCCTGACCCTGTGGGCTTGAGTGATATCATTCATGGTGCCTATCTGACTTCACAGAATCATAGAATCATAGAATGTGAGGGATTGGAAGGGACCTCTGGAGATCATCGAGTCCAACCCCTCTGCCAAGCAGGACCACAGAATTAGCAGAAGCGATTGGAGAGCAGAGCTGACTAGCAAAACTGGGCACTGTCACCTCTTCAGCCATTCAGGCTAAACCCAACCTTGACTGTGAACCAGCACCACCAGTTCCCTGCCCATGCAAAGGGAACTCCAGGGTAGCTGAACACCTTGGGCTGAGCAGGGGCTGGTTGGATGACATGCACACCGTGGAGCCACAGCCTCGGGCCATGCAGACAGCTGGCTGTGCTAAATTAGCCCTGAACAAATTATCAGAGTTTATGAGTCAAAGCTGGAAGGGCCTTTTGCAGGTGGGACCTCAGCTTCTACAGCAGTCAGCAGCTTTTGTAATGTTAAACTCGGGCAGCTTGGCTGGGTCTCATAAAAGGGGCCTCATTCCTCCTGCACGCAAAGTGTGGCGAGCAGGGATGCTCCCAGTCACAGCGAGCACCGACAGCCCCCTCGCTGGAAAACCCAACTGAGGGCAAGAGGAGAATTCTGCTGGCGGGCACAGCCGGAGAACAGCTCTCAGCTGTGCACCTGCACCAGGCATTTGTCTGGTCCCTCTAAAGAGGACCAGAAATGGTGTGACCAGCAGGAGTAGGGAGGTGATCGTGCTCCTGGACTCGGCACTCGTGAGACTGCACCTTGAGCACTGTGTCTAGTTCTGGGCACCACAGCACAAGAAGGACATTGAGGTGCTGGAGCAGGTGCAGAGAAGGGCAACAAAGCTGGTGAGGGGTCTGGAGAATGTATTGAGGAGAACCTGAGGGAACTGAGATTGCTTAGTCTGGAGAAGAGGAGACTGAGAGGAGACCTTATTGCTCTCTGCAACTACATGAAAGGAGGTTGTAGCAAGGCTGGTGTTGGTCTCTTTTCCCAAATTACTAATGGTAGGACGAGGGGAAAGGGCCTCAAGTTGCATCAGGGGAGATTTAGATGAGATATTAGGAAGAAATTCTTTCCTGAGAGAGTGGGTGGGCAGTGGAACAGGCTGCCCAGGGAGGTGGTGGAGTCACCATCCCTGGAGGGGTTTAAAATCGAGTGGATGTAGCACTAGAGGCAATGGTCTAGTGGTTAGGGAGATGTTGGGATGAAGGTTGGACTTGATGATCCTGGAGGTCCTTTCCAACCATTATGATTCTATGATTCTAGGAAATAAGCCTTAGCAGCAGCTTTCAACCTAGAAGTTCCTTCCCTAGAAGGGTCCTGCCATGAGAGTAAAGTGCTACTCATGCCCGTAGCCTGGCCTTGCCTTCTGCAAGCACCATGCCAGGCCCCTGAAAGGAGGCTGTCAGCCCTGCAGAGGTACTCGGGGGTCCAGCGTTCGGGCCAGACTCAGCGTCCATCTCTATGTTGAGAAGCCAGAAAGCCCACGAAACCAAATTACTCACATTTTCCCATCTGTGCGTATGTGCTTAGCTGGTGTTAAATTATCAGTGTAAAGGCCTAGTAGCTTCGTAATGTACACACAGAAAGATTCCCACAGATTTTTCCTTTCTTTCTTTTTTTTTTTTTTATTGAAGCCAGCTGAGTAAATTCATAGGAAGTTGTAACAGGACAAGTGAAATGTATACCCGCATTCCCTGGGAATCCAAATGCCTCTGACACGTACTGTATTTTGTGTGAAATTTATTTTAGAAGACACCAGCACAACAGAGCGTTTTCATCGGTGCGTTTTAAAGCTTTCGCTTTTGAATGAAATAAGGTGACAGGAAGAAAAAGAAAATGTGTCAATCCCAGAACTCAATACTCTTCCCCCACCCTTAGAGAAGAGATAACTTTCCTGTTTTTCAAGGGTCACTTTCAAATTTATTACTAATTACAGTGTACCTTTAAAATGCAGCCCAAATTTAAACCACTCTGAGCTAGAAGCAGCCGGAATGACTCAAGTTACCCTGGAGCTGGGTGCTGTCCTGCACTTAGTTCTCTCTTTTGTCTCAGAAATCATTGCAGTCCATTTTTGTTTAAATAAAAACGATTTCTGTCTGTGGCAGGAAAGTTGCAGACTGGAGGAGCTATCTGATAACCTGCATGGTGGCAAGGCTGCTGAGGAGCAATGTCCACGCTGATCTCCGTGGACTTTGCAGACCTTCCCTTGGCCCCAGCCGATGCATTGATTGTGCTGGTGAGCAGCCCAGCAGTCAGCAGCGGCTTGCCAGCCCTGACGTTTGAGAGGCGATGGTACCACAGCATCCATTGCCCGGTTTCTGCCCTGGCTCTGCTGCCCTTTGTGCTTAGCCCTGTAAAAATCTGGGAGCCAGAGCTCCAGCTAGTTTGAGTCAGGGGCTGGTTTATGCTATCTGAGGGATCTGAAAGCCTCTGCAGCCCGTTCCTCGTTTGTAAAATAAACTGAGCCAAGCTTCAGTACCGACTGGGAGGCGATCTGCTAGAGAGCAGTTCCGTGGACCTTGGAGCCCTAGTGGACAACAAGTTCTCCATGGGACAGCAATGTGCCCCTGTGGCCAAGAAAGCCAATGGTCTCCTGGGGTGCACTAAGAAGAGTGTGTCCAGCAGATGGAGGGAGGTCCTCCTCCCTCTCTACTCTGCCCTGGTGAGACCTCATCTGCAGTACTGCATTCAATTCTGGGCTCCCCAGTTCAAAAGGGACAGAGATCTACTGGAAAGAGTCCAGCGGAGGCTACGAGGATGATGAGGGGACTGGAACACCTGCCTTCTGAGGAAAGGTTGAGAGCGCTTTTTAGTCTGGAGAAGAGAAGACTGAGAGGGGATCTAATTAATGTGTCTGAATAGATGGGGGCTGGGTGTCAAGAAGAAAGGGGCAACCTCTTCTCACTTGTGCCCTGCCATAGGACAAGGGGCAAGGGATGCAAGCTAGAGCACAGGAAGTTCCACCTCACCATGAGGAGGAACTTCTTTCCTGTGAGGGTGACAGAGCACTGGAAAGGGCTCCCGGAGAGGTTGTGGAGTCTCCTTCTCTGGAGACTTTCCAGACCCATCTGGATGCATTCCTGTGTGACCTGCCCTAGATTCTACGGTCCTGCTTGGCAGGGGGGTTGGACTTTATGATCTCCAGAGGTCCCTTCCAACCCCTCACATTCTATGACTCTATGATTCACAAGGTTTTGCGAGATGACTTTGGCAAGCCCTGCGTTGGGCACAGTAACATTTAGCTGACAGCGACGAGGGTTGATGCCTGCCCGCGATGCAGAGATGGGGCAGCGGACACCGATGGGAGGAAGAACTGCAAAAAAAAAAAAAAAAAAAGAAGCATCTCCTTGAGGCTGGCACTGCCTGCTCGTTCAGTTTGCGATGGGGATAAACGCTCAGAAGGGAATGATCCGTCTCCCATTGAAGTCCTACAGCAGGATATGAGTCTGGGTTTTCCAGAATCAGTTTATGCATTCATTCTGGTAGCTGCATGGTAAGTGTAGATGCCACTTCATAATGCTTCTGCAAAATGTGGCCCATGAGTCCACGTGCTGCGGAGCTGTGAGATGCTCCTTGCCAGAGTGAGGGCCGCGGAGCCCAGGGCAGCACATTTCCAAAAGTGAATGTACAGCATAGGAATTTGTCCCACCTTGTGCAGATAGCTAGACCTGCTCTTGCTGGACTCCAGACCCCTTTCTCTGTTGAACTACTGCAGGAATGAACTTTAGCAGAGCTGAGTTCAGGCTTTGAGCCCTGGAGCTCCTCAGCAAACATAGCTTTAGTTGACATGTTCAGCAGAGGTCTGACCCCTTCTCCCACGCCTTGTCCTTCATCAATGCTAGCACTTAATATGAATCCTGAGTTTGAAATCATCCCTGTCTTCCAAACAAGCTCAGTCTCAGCACGCTGGCTGTCACATACATGTGTAGCAAGGATTCCCTGCTGCCTTCTAAAAAGAAATCAAGACTTTTAAATAAAGCAGGTGGGCTAAGGCAATAATATAAAGGCTTCAACTTGTAAAATAACTTGCTTTGCAGTGGTCAAGGTTCATTTTTGGAGGCTAAGATATCTTTGTCTATGATGCCAGTAGGAGTCCAAGTTACCAGGAGGATCTGTCCCACAGATTCGAGCTCTCGTGTTGTATGGCTGTGAGAAAGATATGGACGTGCTGGANAGGGGGCCTACAAGAAAGCTGGGGAGGGACTTTTTAGGATGTCGGGTAGTGGTAGGACTAGGGGGAATGGATCAAAACTAGAGGTGGGCAGATTCAGATTAGATGTTAGGAAGAAGTTCTTCCCCATGAGGGTGGTGAGACCCTGTCACAGGCTGCCCAGAGAGGTGGTGGAAGCCCCATCCCTGGAGGTTTTGTAGGGCCAGGCTGGATGGGGCTCTGAGCAACCTGATGTAGTGGGAGGTGTCCCTGCCATGGCAGGGGGGTTGGACCTAGGTGATCTTTGAGGTCCCTTCCAACCCTGACAATTCTATGATTCTATGATTCCTCAGGGGCTGAGGGTGTTGGTTCTCCGGCTCTCACAGAGGCTCCCATGCTTCAGTTTTTAAGCAGAACGTAGAGTTCCCCTGCAGAGCCATGCTCATGGCTGTGTGTGGAAGAGACTCTGCTTTTCATTTTATGATAAATTTTGCTCGCTTGGACAACTTGTGGTGGTCGTTGGCATCAGCTCCATTCCTTGTGTAAGGAAGGGGTAGCATGTGAACCAGGAGCAAGGCCTTAAGTTTTGTATATATTTTAACAGTATCTCTTATCTTCTGGTTGGCTTTCCTCCCATGCCATCTCTTTCCACAACGCCTGTGCCATCTTTTTTCCCACACTCTCTCCCAGTTAATTTTTCTGCACTATATTCCTTGCTCCGAAGGCTGAGTGGGGCTTTCATCTTGGGTAAGGGAGCTCAGCCCTGGACCAGGTCAGAAGAAAACGCAGGAAACGGTGCTTTTTTGCTGGAATTTGCTAACTCAGTGACCTTGAGCAGCCTCGCCGAGAGGCTTTGATTTCGGCACGGTCCTGCTGGAGTGTGGTGGACTCCTTGCCTTCTCCCCTTTCAGTCTCCCGCTTTGCCAACGTCCCTGATGGAGCCAGCTCTCCCGGGCTATCCGAGGCCATGAATCCCAGCCAGCCCCACACCCCAACTCCAGTCCCTCTCCAGGAGCACTTTGAAAAGTGTAGGCTTTCCTTCCAAATCCCTCATGAAAGTCCAATTTCCAACAAGCAAAATCGTCCCTTAGGCTGCCCAGCTTCTCTCCACACCAGACTGTTCGGGGCCTTTCCACTCTGACGTGCGGGCTTGGTCCAGCTTCCAGAGGCTTAGTGCCCTGCAGGGGCATGGGTTTGGCAGGGTTCCCACCCAGCTTGGCACTGCTGGCTCTCACACAGCCATTCTGACAGCCCTGATCATCTTGACAGTCTGATGGGGGGCTGGACCTCCCCAGAGGGGAACAAGTACAGGTACAGGCAAGGGATGCTTCCTCCTTCCTTCCCCCACGTCATCTCCTGCTTATTCCTTATCCTCTGTCACAAATACCATTCCAAAGGTCTTCTTGCTCTTCTCATGGAAATATTGGTGGCTGCAGCCTCTCCCCATTGGAAAAAGCTAAAAATTAGGGACTAGGAGGCATTTCCCCTTCCTGTCATCTGCAAGGAATGGTCTGGTCTGGTCTTGGAAGACGTTCCTCTCCCTTCCATCTCCCTGAGCAAGGGGAGATGATGAGGCCCTTTCAGGCAACAGTAAAAAAAAAAGTGAATTAAATGACCTCAGACCTGGGGGTTATTGCTTTTTTTTTTTCTTTAAAGAGGTCACCCCAGTGTCTGAGTGTGCATCCCTGGGAGATGTGTGTGTGTGCCCCATTTGAGGCAGCTGTTATCCCACCAAATTGAGGCACCTGGTCACTCAGACCCTTTGAACAGCTTACTGGGGTTGTTTTTTCAGAGATTTGCTTTTCATGCAGCACTTTCTTCCCTTTGTCAAATGCTAGGAACCGAGAAGGTCACAGGGCTGATTATATTGGCTACGCACAGGCAGCACTCGGGCTTCCCAGCAGAGCTCTGTCAGTGCAGTTCAGGCCTGACCATAACTCCCCTGAGCTAAATCTGTCATTTATGCTTAGTTTTCTGTCCATGAAAAATATTTACTGGGGTTTGAGTTAAAGTTGCCAGATAAAGCCTTTGTTTTACCCAATTAAGTTAAAGGAGCTTTCTAGGATGGAAACAGAGGTATTCATCCTCATGCACTCACAGCGTTCAATAAAATAAAACTGCTCCTAATACTGCAGAGGAGCTGAAATCCTCAAGTGCTCCCTGTCTAGAGTAATAACATCATCACCGACTTTTCTTGGCTTGTCTTCTTCTTGAAGTGAAACATGCCAAAATACTAATGACAAGGGGTTTTTAAAGAGTCGGTGATTTGTTATGCTGGAAAATGGATGAGTAGGGAAGACAACAGTTTTGGAAAGCTCACACAGATGGCCAACCTCCCTCCAAGTTTTAGCTGAGACCTTGTAAAAATGGACTGTCAAGGTTATCAGCACGTGGACAATAAACAGTTCAGGAATGCAAGGTTTTGTGGGGAAGATACGGCTGTAAAATATTTGCTGGGAAGACCTTGGAGGAGTTTAGGTTTGAAACCTTCCAAAGATAAGCAGCCATAGCAATATTATTTACATGTTGCTACCATCCCTCCTTCTTTTACAAGGCAGGAATCACTTTGCAAGAATTTGAAATAAAAGCTCATAAAGAGATGGCTCTGATTAGGGACTCTAGAAAATGCTATACATTTAAGGTTGCTGCCTAAATCTGGTCTAGAGCAAGGTAGTCCAGCAGGTTTGTTTCTCTAAGGGTGTTAATAGTCTCTGGTGAATCTTGCTGGGGTGGCAGATTGTCCACCCCACCGTCCTGGGAAGGTGGGCCTGCCTGGGAGCCGAGCCTGCAGAAGGGAGCGTCTTCCCCCACCTCCTGCAGCTCAGCGAGGGTGAGCTCAGCCCACGATGCCACACCATGAGGTGGGGCCACATTCCCATCCATCGGCTGCTAGAGGGAAGGGATGGGGTGCCAGCAAGACCCTTCTCTTGCATCCCCCCAGCAAGATTCACCAGAGCCCATCTACCAAAGCCCTTAGTGCCTGAGCTTCACCGTACTGCGCAGATTTCTAGCTTGAAACAATTTTATTTCGACTCCTCTAAACCTACATTTTGTGTGTCAAAACCCCTTTAAGAACCTACAGAGGTTTGGGGGTGGATTTTTTTTCTCCTTTTCTGTCTTTTGCCTTGTGACATGTTTGTTCTGAGATCACCTTCTAGGCATCTTCTATTAAAATATATGTGACAAGCACCAGATCCTCTTTCACGCAGCTGTGCAGTGTGTTATTTTTCATGCTAATGCACTCTTACAATTCTACTGAGTGCCGTTATCTAGAGATCAAATTCGCCACATGTACGCTGTGTTTTTTGGCTACCAGGTCAAGAGCAACAGGGAGAAGGAAGCGGCGCTCGTGCGTTGACTGTTCATGTTGCCTTCATGAAACGCGGGCTTCGTTTTCAAGCAGAGGAACTTTGCCCCAGCTGCCCTCCTGGTTTGTGTTGTTTTTCTGTCAGCACAGCTGACTGCTTCATCAAGATTTAAGACCAAGTGGACTGTTATTACATGAGACAGAGTCACTGTCTGCCACCAGGAGATGATTTAATGTTATGTGATACCCAGCCTTACTCTATGCCCTCTTACTGTTTTCCACACAAAAAATCATTCTCCGACTCACTTTGCTGTCAGCTTTCACCTAGGAGAAAATCTGAGTCACTGACTGCAGCCATGACAGCAACTAGAAGTAATGATTAAGGACCTCCTTGTCGTCGTTGTGCCAGATAGTCGTGGGTGAAACAGGCTTACAAAGACACTTTCCAAACTCATTTACCCCAAGCCCAGCACCTGAATTCTGCCTTAGCTAAGATGCATGCAATATACATGCAGAAGTTGCTAAAATGGCCCCAGATCTCAAGCTACGCTGTTGAAACCAGGAGAAAATACTGGGTTTGGCAAAATACTAGAGATCAGTATGGTCAGAGTCCCACTTCCAAATCACTCCTAGAAATGCACAGGAAGCTTTTAGGGTTGCAAAAAGGGCTCAAAGCAACACCAGAGAAGCACTGCAGACTTTCACTCATATGCCAAAGCCTTCTTACAGCCATTGGTTTCTTTCCTGCTGTCTGTGCTAAGACCTGACACCATGTCTGGTGTCCTTTCTCCATCGCTAGCTACTTAGCTTATGTAACTATGAACCAAAGTTGCCCTCCCTTGGGGTGAGACCTTTGAAGTCTTATTCACCGATTTTGGCCTTTGAAGAGGAATAATTTCTCCCTAGTGCCTGCCTTATTGCTCTCTACAACTACCTCAAAGGAGGTTGTCACGAGGCTGGTGTTGGTCTCTTCTCCCAAATTACTAACAATAGAATGAGAGGAAATGGCCTCAAGTTGCATCAGGGGAGGCTTAGATGAGATATTAGGAAGAAATTCTTTCCTGAGAGAGTGGTTGGGCACTGGAACAGGCTGCCCAGGGAGTTGGTGGAGTCACCATCCCTGGAGGTGTTTAAAAAATGAGTGGATGTAGCACTTGAGGCAATGGTCTAGTGGTCAGGGAGGTGCTGGGATGAAGGTTGGACTTGATGATCCTGGAGGTCCTTTCCAACCATAACGATTCTATGATTCTATGATTCTCGTTGCCTTCTTCAGGGAAAAGGGCATCTGCAAACTGTCTCCACCTTCCAGAGAGAGATTTGTCTCGTACGCATTCCACCACTTTGTTATTTCTTCAGGCACCAGGAGACACCTTGCCTCTTTCCCTCTCCTCGTTTTCTCATGGTCTTAGACTGATACACCAAGGCAATGGAAACTATTTCCCAGACTTTTCTATGACTTTTGATTGCGGGGTGTATAAGAAGATGCCTTTTACGTTTACACTTGATAAAAAAAACATGTCTCATTCATAAGTTAATTATTTGAGAATGTCACTATAGTAAACTTTGACTTCTTAACCTTTTCCAGAAATGATGCCAAGACCAAATCCTGAGGCTGCTTTCTAGCTACTGATTAATAGCTGGAAATCTGACCTCTTTTGCCCATGTAGAAAACAGAGGCGATATATGCAAGCTCTCCATGCTGCTAGAGTCAACTTGGTTACAGCTCTGTCTTTCTTCCCAAGTATCATTAGCCCTGGAGTTTCTTGGTCTGTCCCCCTTTTTTCTTTTGAAGAAAGACATGGACCTGAGCTAGACTTCGCAGAACTGCGGAATGTCACTACTGCTTGCAAATTAGTTAGACTCCATAGAATCATAGAATGTTTTAGTCTGGAAGGGACCTCTAGAGGTCATCTGGTCCAACCTCCCTACTCAAGTAGGGACATCTTTACCTAGGTCATGTTGCTCAGAGCCCCGTCAAGCCTGACCTTGAATGTCTCCAGGGATGGAGTCTCCACCACCTCTCTGGGCAGCTCATTCCATCTTTGCCTCTGCTCACTTCTTACCAGTTGCGTGCTCATTGCTGAGCACCTTTCAGTAGGGTGTTGTGCAAAGGAGACTGTCCCTTGGTCACACACCGTTTGTTCTGCAAACATCTTCTAAGAGAAGAGAAGTGTTGAGAGCTTGGAAGGGAGTTGTTTCATTGTACATTTGCTAACTGTGCGTGCCAGCAAGTACGTGAAATGTCCTTCCAAGATCAGGCTGAAGAATGGCATTCTGCCTGTGGAGCATACTGTGGTGAGGGTCTGTGATACTCCATATTTGCTGGGAGGGCTTGTACCACCCTGTGGACTGGACCTGGAGTGCGTTCTGTCTCCTGTTCCGATGGGCTGGTGTAAGGAGCTGCATCTTGCAGAGGAATAGAGATGTCAGAAGGACTTGGTTTCACCCGAAGACCTACACTCCATGCCAAGCTGCTCCGTGGTGCAGAGCTGGCAGCAGCGACTGTGCTGAAGAGCTTTGTTTATCGCCTTGCTGCGCTCTAATGATTACTCAGCCTCAAAATTATGTGTTCTTCAGGAGTGATGGGGTTTGGGACTGTCAGTCAAAATTCGTTACAATGCGTGATGTTGTTTTCACCCCAGTTTAGCTAATGCCAGTGAATGTTCCAAAAATTGTTGTTTGTCGTGTATGTTTTACAGTTTAAAGGTGATCTCTTTATGCTATTATCCCCCTGCCACGGTTGCAGAAATAGCGTCTTCTTTTTAAGGTGTTCGGAGTCATCTGCTTAGCACGGAGCTGATGACAGCTTCGTATTTGTCTCTGGAGGTTGCCTGGAAATTAACTGCGCTGTGTTTAGCTCGCAGCTTGCCTTGTCAAAGCCTCTTCTGGGAGGTGGTGAGGTGGTACAGCGGGGCTTGGTGGGCCTCTGCCGGGGAGGCGGGAAGATCAGGGCTGTCTTGCCCGACATCAGCTACTCCTCACTGATCAAGAGCGACTGAAGGAGCTGGGACTTCTTGAGGAAGAAGAGGCCAAGGGGAGACCTCATTACTCTCTACAACTGCCTGGAAGGACATTGTAGACAGCTTGGTGCTGGTTTCTTCTCACAGGTCATTAGCGATAGGACAAGAGGGAATGGCTTCAAGCTGCACCAGGGTAGGTTTAGACTGGACATTGGGAGAAAATTGTTCATGGAAAGAGTAGTCAGGTACTGGGATAGGCTGGCCAGGGAGGTGGTTGAGTCACCATCCCTGGAGGTGTTTCAGGGTGGTTTAGATGTGGTGTTGGGGGCTATGGTTTAGGGGAGAACTTTGTAGAGTAGGGTTGATGGTTGGACTTGATGATCCCAAGGGTCTTTTCCAACCTGAATGATTCTATGTAGAATAGCTCAGCCTCTGCAGAGCACCATTCATCAGCTGGTGAGACCAGCTTTCGTCTGTCATTCAGGCTGAACACCCCTCCTGTAATCCTGCCGGCCAGCTTTGTGGTGGAGACAGTTGTTTGTGCCCGAGGAAAAAGAAAAGCTGGTGGCACCATCTTGCAACTCCTGCTACCATGTGCTGAGGGGCTGTGACTCAAAGCCTCTTGGCTCTGGAATTGCACCTCAGGGAGCAGCACGATCTCGCAAGGTGCTGAGCAGCAACCCTTGCCCTTCATGAAAACTCACAGGGTTAGCGTTTATCCTCACTAGAGCAAAAGAGAACAGAGGCTGGTCTCCGAGTGCCACAAATGTGAAATTACTCAGCATTTTTCAGAATGCAATTATTTCTCGGTTAATTGAGTCCCTTGAAAAGGCTCTGGATGCTTTTTTGCAGGCATAACTAGTGAAGTCACTTCTGGGTTACCACCCTCGATTTTGGTCCTTGATACGTTTAGATTGTGAGTAAACTCTCAGATGTGCTGTAAAATGACAGTAATTTATGCTATGCCTTTGGAATCCAGACATAAACCACTTCTTTTCACTATAGGTATGATGGATTAATCACCTTTTTATTCTGCGTATAAGCAGAATTTCCAATCAGTTCTGTGTTACAGAGGAAGTCGGTGGAGCTTTCCCTGTAAAGTGAGTAATGAATCTTGTCTGGGATGAGCATTTTGGAGCCACAGTTCTGCAAAATTTCAAATCCCTGAAGGAAGTACGGTAGCAGGGAGGCCTGCAAATAATGGATCACAATAATCCCACCAGGAGGTGACAATGGCATGTATAAATATTTGCCTTAGCTGATTGCAAAGTGCATCCTCCTAAAAGATGTTTGTCACCGTCATTAGTATCTCCTAAATGCTTCACCAGCCGTGGTGCCATTCGCGAGAAAGACTCCATCTCTACCTAGCACTTCGAAAGCATCTGAATGGGATCAGCGTTTTTATTCTACGGATTAAAAACCACCCAAAAGCCTGTGGTGCCAACAGGGAGTATTTTCCTGAATGACACAGAGTGTGGAAAACCATGGAGTGCAGCTGCAGCCATGCAGAAGTCTGTGTCTAACCAGCAGCCAAAACGAGATCGGATTCTTGTGCAAAGGGGAGAAGGTTTGATGCCCCCACCCCATTTCTGAACGGCCTTGGCTCTGCAGAGTCCTGGCTGAAGGCGGGGATGGCTCCGGTGAGAAATTTCCCAATCAGAGTCCCATCAAAGCCGGGCTAACTCACTGCCTTTTACATCTTGCAAATTCCAAAAGGGATTAAGTCTTCATTGTCAGTCTGGTGAAGCAAGTCGAAACTCAGCTGAAGTTTTAAAGAAAAAAAAAGAAAGAGCCAACAGTCTTCAACAGACTGGGAGAGAATGGGATTTAGAACAGAAGCACAGCCAGAAATCAATGGAGCTTTTATGGCATACCTCCTCATTTCTCTGTAAATCCCATTCTTTCAGCTGTTGAAGCCGTATCTCCACACAGAAGCGGAATTAGGTTTATTTTGTAAACCCATTTAGGAGAGCTAGTGCAAAGCCCTGTGTCGATACCCCTATTTCGGTTTATGAGTGGCTGCAGAGGTTAAGCCAGCACCTGAAACAAAACCTCTGTTAAAGTGGTACTGCTTGGGCTTATCCACACGCAAGGTAGAGTGAAATAGCTAAAATGTGAATTTAAAGTGTTTGAGGTAAAACCTATTAAACCCCTGGGTGGATGCTTTTATTCAGACACAAAGGAAGTCTTTAGTTTGCTTGATTCATTCCTAAAGCAAATTACAGTTACTTTATTTCTGAATGAAGCCTTCCATATAAGGATTTAATGTGCTTTAACTAATCTACTTTCAATTCATATCTGTAATTTGGCTCAGTTTCCTGTGTATACAAACCCTTTGTGGGTAGTCCAGGTCTGATTGGCTGGAGAAGGAAGAGGAAGGCAGACAAGATTCCTCACTAAACTGCGTGGTAATTAGGTATCAATGTCGAAGTAAAATGAAAGAAATGGCCCAGGTAGCTCTGAAGCATCAGTCAGACAGGTTCACGCAACCATGTTGGTTTATACCATTTGCAGACCAATCCCCTCGCCTGTGGGTTGCACGGCTATTTCCACCTTACTCCCTGCTGGGGATGGGTTCCAGGTAGCAAACCCCCCATTTTTTGTTGTTCGAATTATAAAAAAAAGCCAATTTATTTTCTTTTCCCACATTCAAGCTGTCCTACTTGCGGAGAGTTTGCTCTCAAGGTAGCAACTTGCAACCTGTCCCATGGTCCCAAGAGCACTTGATTTCTCCCTCCTGCAGCTGAGGAGCTGGGTAAGGTCCCCGCTCAGAGCCGTTCGTGATTGCACGCGGCTCTTCTGCTCCGCCAACTTTTGCTTTCACTAAGTTCTCAGTGACAGGATGTGGGTTTGCTGTGTGAAGGTAAATGAGAGAGGAGGATCTGGCCCAGGAGGTTTTCAGCACACTTCTAAATTACTCATTTTGCTGGGTTAGAAACTGGCTGGATGGCCGACCCCAGAGAGTAATGGGGAATGGAGTCAAATCCAGTTGGCGACCAGTCACAAGCGGAGTCCCTCAGGGCTCAGTTTTGGGACCAGTCTTGTTTAATATCTTTATCAATGACCTGGATGAGGGGATCAAATGCACCCTCAGTAAATTTGCAGATGACACAAAATTAAGGGGAAGTATTGATCTGCTTGAGGGTAGGAAGGCTCTGCAGAGGGATCTGGCCAGGCTGGAGCAATAGGCTGAGGTTTAACAAAGCCAAGTGCTGGGTTCTGCACTTGGGTCACAACAACCCCCAGCAATGCTCCAGGCTTGGGTAGGAGTGGCTGGAAAGCTGCCTGGCGAAAAGGACCTGGCGGTACTGGTGGACAGCCGGCTGAACATGAGCCAGTGTGTGCCCAGGTGGCCAAGAAGGCCACCAGCATCCTGGC
>VZZY01022610.1:38788-67731 GCA_013400335.1 Eurystomus gularis
TCTGGAGAACATGCCTTATGAAGAGCGACTGAGGGAACTGGGGCTCTTTAGTCTGGAGAAGAGAAGACTGAGAGGAGACCTTATTGCTCTTTACAACTACATGAAAGGAGGTTGTAGTGAGGCTGGTGTTGGTCTCTTCTCTCAAATTAGTAATGATAGGATGAGGGGAAATGGTCTCAAATTGCATCAGGGGAGGTTTAGATTGGATATCAGGAAGAAATTCTTTCCTGAGAGAGTGGGTGGGCAGTGGAACAGGCTGCCCAGGGAGTTGGTGGAGTCACCATCCCTTGAGGGGTTTAAAAAACGAGTGGATGTAGCACTTGAGGCTATGATCTAGTGGTTAGGGAGATGTTGGGATGAAGGTTGGACTTGATCCTGGAGGCCCTTTCCAACCATTATGATTCGATGATTCTACTCCAGCGTCTTTGGCTGCACACTTTTAGCTGGCTTTTTTTTTGCTGCTGTCATTTGCTAGTGCTGCAGTGACGATTGAACGCTCATCAGAACATTTCCTACCACCTAGAAATTAACCTACTAATGCAGGGGAACGTTCATTTCCTGAAACATCCTCTCCACGACAGTGATTGTTGGAGGTATTACAGGAAAAGGTGCAAACAAACAAACCAAAGAACTTTCAGGCTAGACGGTTGGGAGTGAGCCTGCCAGAAGGTATGCTGTGCTGAATGCTTTGACATGTACCCACATTTATTCATGTCGTAGTGCCACAGCAGAATTAAGCCACTGAATGAATTGCTCTAGAAGATGCCACATTCAGAGATACAAGACACTGATTCAGTTCTTCTTTATAGTTCAGAGGAACAAAATTTAAGAGATAAGACATGAAAACTGGCCTGTGAGGAGATTCAGGTCAGCATTTGATATTCTTGTTCTAAGCGACAGGCATCAAACTTATTTGGAGACCACAGATGAAAACTGATGCTGATATTCCTGACTTCTTTTCCATCTCATGGGCTGGAATGATATGCCTCTCCAAATTACCAGCACAAAAATGGGCATAATATTAACATCTCCAAAGTATGTAAAAACAGGTTTTCTTTTTTCTCCCCTCTCTCATTCTCTGTTTCCTTCTCTCCATCTCATATTTTCATGCTAAACTGTCTTTGTGATACTCTGGACACCTTAAGCAATGGCAATAGCCCATAGCATAAGTGGCCGTTTTTCTCCTTGGGCAACTAGTTATTTTTTTGCAGCTGGTGCTGCAACTTTATTGTCTGAAAGAGCAACAGGACAAAGCGTTGGTCTTCAGAGGTTCCAGAGAGCCCATCCCATAGACTTGGTCAATCCCACACCACATCCTGTATCTGGCATAGACAAACCTTACCTTTACCACGGACACCTGCATCATCCATGCTGAGTACTGCTCAGTGACCTTTCTGGATTTCTGACCCACGTCCATCGAGCATCTTGATCTTAGTGGCTGAGCCTGTGGTGTTGACTTGCTGGTCTTTGTAAAAGCTTGAAACATGCCTCTTTGGTTTGTTTTTTCTTTCTTTCTCATTCCTGCCCCCCATTTGGATGTGCTGTGCCCGCATGGCATCTCTGACAACTTATTGCAGCAGCAAATCTACTCACTCCTCCAAATTTCTTCAAATAGACATGCTGAAAAGGCAGACTTAATTTGACTTCCAGTGTAGTGTAAATGGGTACTGCAGATGAGTGAGTCTCATCTCCATAGTGATCTACACAAGCCTACAAGGAAGGTGGATCTGGGCTCTTTCAAAGACTACAATCAAGTTGCCATGTAGCTTTGCAAGATGCCTTCCTACGAAAGGCTGCTGTCGAGCATGGCAACATACATGGACACGTTAGGAGAATCCATCAAATCAAAGCTTTTGTCCAAATGCAGGTATCAGGTCAGGGAAGAGCCATGCTGGACCTGGGGGTTCTAATTGACAAGTGGCTGAAGATGTGCCAGCAGTGTGCCTAGGTGTCCAAGAAAGCAAATGGCTCCTGGCTTGTGTTAGACGTTAGGAGAATCCATCAAATCAAAGCTTTTGTCCAAATGCAGGTATCAGGTCAGGGAAGAGCCATGCTGGACCTGGGGGTTCTAATTGACAAGTGGCTGAAGATGTGCCAGCAGTGTGCCTAGGTGTCCAAGAAAGCAAATGGCTCCTGGCTTGTGTTAGAAATAGTGTAACCAGCAGAAGTAGGGAGGTGATTGTGCCCCTGGACTTAGCACTGGTGAGGCCGCACCTTGAGTATTGTGTCCAGTTTTGGGCACCTCAAGACAAAAGAGATCTCGAGGTGGTGGCAACGAAGCTAGTGAAGGGCCTGGAGTATAAATCGTATGAAGAGCAACTGAAGGAGCTGGGACTGTTCAGTTTGAGGAAGAGGAGGCCAAAGGGAGGCCTCATCACCCTCTACAACTACCTGAAAGGACATCGTAGAGAGGCTGGTGCTGGTCTCTTCTCACGGATCATAAGCGATCCGTGGGGGATCCCAAGAGGGAATGGCTTCAACCTGCACCAGGGTAGGTTTAGACTGGATATTGGGAGAAAATTGTTCACAGAAAGAGTAGTCAGGTACTGGGATAGGCTGGCCAGGGAGGTGGTTGAGTCACCATCCCTGGAGGTGTTTCAGGGTGGTTTAGATGTGGTGTTGGGGGCTATGGTTTAGGGGAGAACTTTGTAGAGTAGGGTTCATGGTTGGACTTGATGATTCCAAGGGTCTTTTCTAACCTGAATGATTCTATGATTCTATGCTAAAAGGTGTGTGTGACCTACAATGAAGTCCACAGCAGAGGTGTGGCAATTTATTTCACTGTCTATCCTGGTCTGTACCGCACAAGTAATCTAGACATCTCCTTCCCACTGCCCATCAACGTCACATTGCTCTCCAAGCATTTGGACAGATACCATTATTCACTCATGTGGAGAGGTGGGGCTGAGATATGGGATGTGCGAGGTGGATTTCATCTTCAGAGAGAACATTTCCTGATCCTGTGATCCACCTGGACCCGAGGAGTGGGGAATTCCCATTGAGATGAGGGGAGGGATCAAAGAGCAGGGGTTTGCCAAGGGGAGCTTCAGGGCAGCTCTGCCATGGGGTATTTAGCACCCACACGTTCCCAGAGCTGGCCATCAAAGGCTGCATGTCCTGGAGCTGAGAGTCTCCATTTTGTTTGTGGCCAAACTTGTAAGTTGAAATAGAATCAGGAGGTTTCAATTTTTCTGTAGGTAACTCCTCTGTTTGTCTCAGTTACGTGGATTATGACCTTTTCAGCCTCTACTTCCATTCAAGCGACACGAAGTATATTGGGCAGGATTTGCAGGTGGGTGTAGGTCAGAATAAAGCCGTAGAGCCAAGGATCAGGCCCACCACATTTTTAAAAAGTCAGATGCCTTCTTATCAGGAAAAAGGTCCTGATTGACCATTCTCCTAGCTCTGAGCCAGGACATTTCCACTGAAATCAGTTATAAATAAATCACTACACTGTCATGGAGTTAGAGTAACGTGAGTGTAAAACGGTTTTCTTCCACATAGTCTTCTCTAACTTTAATGATATCTTGGGCATTGTGGTTTAAGCCCAAAAAAGCACTCTTCTCATATGATCTTTAGTCGATGCAAGTTTCCAGCATCCTAGTCTTTATATCGCAATGCTTTAATTATTGTTTGCTTTATTTAACTGCTGTTTTCCTTGCTAATTCTAAATATACGTGTTTCCTCTCTACTTCATGGTTTTGGGGATTCTTCCAATCAGTCCAGTATCAAAGAACATTTAGAGTCTTGTATTTAAACTTCTTATGCTGGTAAACTAAAACCTGTGCAGCCTCAAGGCCAAGGATTTGGCTGTGTGTGGTGTGTAGCTGACATTTTTAATGTGTATACTAACCTTTTAGGGAAAAAGCCTTTTGCAGAACTGAAAATCTTATCAGAAAATTTGATGTTTACATTTTATGGCTTGTATTAAAAGATAAAAAGTGAAAACTCTGAAGCGGTTAAATGAAATTTCTTCATCCTCTCTTTTTTCCCCTTTCTTTTTTCCTCTTCGTTCTTTTTTTTTTTTCCTATGTTATCCCTATGAAAAGGGTGTGAGAAGCCACCTGTGAAGACCAAAAGCCTTTCCATTTCATGTTATTCTGCTAAACGTGAGAATATCTGGGAAATAATAAGAGTTTCCTTTTGGAATAATACATATATATATATCAATGTGAGGAATCTCCTGGAGATGAGGCACTTCAGTACTAACTGCAGTTCTTTTGGTGCCATTTTGCAGGATACCTTTTTTTTAAAGACCTCAAGGCACTTGCCATAAAGGTGATCTTTAAGACTATATCTGGTAGGGAAGCACTGCCCTCATTAAAGTACCATGAAGTGAGACAGACAGGAGTAGCATGACTGAGGTGCTTGCAGGAGTAGAAATGGAAGCTATCAGTCGATTAGCAAGGATTAGCAAGCAATGTGGTGGGACAGAAGGGCTCCATTGGTGCCAAGAACCCTCGGTCTACACCTCTATGTGCTATGAGGTGTTTTGCTTTGGACTAGGTCTTGTGCAAGTTGCACGTGCTAAACTATGGGCTTCCATGCTGGGAAGAGACCTTATTGCAGAGATCTTATTGCTCTCTACAACTACCTAAAAGGAGGTTGTCACGAGGCTGGTGTCGGTCTCTTCTCCCAAATTACTAATGATAGGACGAGAGGAAATGGCCTCAAGTTGTGTCAGGGGAGGTTTAGATGAGATATTAGGAAGAAATTCTTTCCTGAGAGAGTGGTTGGGCACTGGAACAGGCTGCCCAGGGAGGTGGTGGAGTCACCATCCCTGGAGGGGTTTAAAAAACGAGTGGATGTGGCACTTGAGGCTATGGTCTAGTGGCAAGGGAGATGTTGGGATGAAGGTTGGACTTGATGATCCTGGTGGTCCTTTCCAACCATAATGATTCTGTGATTCTATGAAGGCAGAGCAGGGCTGAGGGGTCTCCTGACCTGCCTGCACCCAGCCCCTGCCTCTGCCTTCCAGGGACAAGTCTCCCCTTCCAGCACCCACACTCACTGCTCAGCAACCTCACTGCTTGCAGATGTTGTAGTTGTGCCTCAGACTGCAGCGGGGAGTGATGGACAGCTTCAGGAGAAGCAGAGCTTGGAGTCGGTTTTGGCAATATTGTAGCGCTGAGCAGAGCTTTGAAAGATGAGGTCGGAAATCTCTTGATAATAAACTTTCTCATGAGATTTTTTGGCAACCTTTGTGTCGTGTCCCAGCTGGAAATGCTATGAGAACATCTTTTCTTGGGGTATTTTGTCACTCCCAGTTTCAGACAGCAAGTGGGAAAGCATTTATTCTAACATCAGAGAGGTTAAAAAAAAAAGGGTCCAATAAACTGAATCCTGGAACAAAAGGGAAATGGGGGGGCTTTTGTTCTGTTTAGACTCTTTCACCCAATACTCTAGAGAAAGTCATCTGAAGGTTACAGAAATAAGAGAGGAAGAAAACTGTCCAGACCACTGGGACATCTAAGGAACCTCGTTGCTGGTTCACAGTTATTCCTTGTAGTACCCTGTCTTGTGTTTTGTCACTCTGCCTTTAAACAACCCAAGCAATAAGCCTTCCACTTCTTCCCAGAGACACAACAATAAAAGCCATAGATCTCAGAGTCGGGACTTTTTTTGCTGATATCCAGAAGACTTTTTTTTTTTCTTCCCCTTTTTCCTTAGCACTTGGCCTCATGAACAAGGTACCTCAGCTGAGCTCAGCTCTGGTGCTCTCTATGTGCCCTCTCCTAGCACACCACAAATGTGTGGTTTCAGGGCAGATGAGCTTTTGGGCTAAAAGTGGACAGGTTAAAGAGGTACCGTGGCTCTGCTGGCACATGATGTATGCCTTACATCTGCCCAAGTTTTTAAATCCATCGCTGGTTTAAAGCACCCCTGTAAATAACCCTGCTCCCAAGGCATTTATATGGGGACTTTAATTCAGTGCTCAGGCAAGCTATCCATAGGTAACTCTTAAACCTTTCTCATATGTCGGTCCTTCCATCTGCCTCATCTTCATCTCCTGAGTTTTCTCTGGTGCTGGGGTCCACAGCACGCTGCTCCGCGGGCTCGCTTTGCAGCCGTTTACGAGCACCTCATAAACAGGAATTTAGTTTTAAGTACAAGTGTAGCTCTGAGTGACCCCAACAGCACGCTTTCCATACCTCTAACACTGGTTCCACCAAGAGCAGTTGTTCATTTCCGGATTAATATATTGGCTATTGGTCTCCTAAAGTGTCCCTCCCCATCCTTTTAACAACTCCCCTTTTCAGAAAGATGCGCATCTAGAGCACTGTCATAGCGGCTCCGTTATCTCCAGATCACATGTGGTCAATGAAAAGCTCCTCTCTTCGCCCTGCTAGCTCTGCACGCCTAACCCGTGATCTCACCATGAAACCAGGATCTTTGTGTTTTTTGGTTCCCAGGAATCCTGTTTCAGCCTGAACTCTATTATCCATACAATTAAGGTGAATTTGAGCTGACGGGTGAAGTTTTCAAATGCGCTTACACGACCTTAGAGGCTGGGGCTTGTTTTCAAAAGTGACTTGGTGCATTTGGGAGCCGAAGTGAATTGATTTTCTATTAAATTGGTGCTCCCGTATGATTTCACTGCTTTTGAAAGGGAAGTTGGGCTTCCCTGGGCATTTCAGGCATTTCTGACAACATTGGTACTATTACTTAGGCGCAAATGTGTCAGACCTCAGCTTGCAGAATAACTGTGAAAGTACTAAGTTTAATTTTCAAACTAAAATTTGAGTTTAGGGGTGTAGTGCTTAGGAAGCTTATGCTGGGAACTAAGACAATTTGATCCTGAAAGTAGGGAGAATAAACACAAAACCCTTAAGTTCTGTCTTAAATATAGACTCGGTCTAAGTGACTTAGACACGTGGTGGCAGCTGCTGTAAATCCTCATTCAGGGACACTTGGTGTAGCTGAAGGAAGTGACACAGTGACAAATAAGACACCCTATTATATTATAGGACGTTTTATTTGAGGTTCTGGCATTTTTACTGGCTACTTGCCTTGGCTTTAATGGGCTACTTCTCTTTGTGGTTCCTCATGTGTTTTCCTAAATATTTCTAGCAAATATGAAATCTTTAAAATATGAAAAAAAAAAATGCAGCATAGACATGAAATGTCAATGTTGCGTCTAGCTGTACTGATTTACTCCTGTATGTCTTGAGATTTGCCTGGGAATGCTATTCCACGTCCTGAAACTGGGGTGAAGAGAGTCTTCTGCTCGAAAGTTTTATACTATGTGTGGTGAACTAAATGGGCTCTGTTCCTCACTTAAAATGCAATCCTTAATAATTTTCTGTTTCTCGGTCATGTTCACTGTGGTTCTTCGTTGCTTATATTCTCTCACCAGAGAGCGTTGCCCTCAGCTACTGAGATGCTGCTGGATGAAAGGTCCATTACCCAAAAGGTACATTAGAAACAACCTTCACCCCAAGCGGGCAAGTTAATCTCCCACAGAACGCTAGCAATTCCCTTGGAATTAGAACAGAGTTCATCAGTGCCGTGCGTAATTGTCTCGGAACTGAACTCAAAAGTGCACATTATCCTACACCACTGGAGAAAAGAAACAAGTCTATTAGTGACCCATTCTTACCTTGGAGAAAGAGCTGAAGAACTACCTCGCTTTGAACAGATGCATGTTTTCCTGGAGTTTTGAGGTTTTAATTACACTCTCATCTCTGTATCAGCTCACATTTACGGAGAGGGAGTAGCAGAGGTCCAGAAGAATAAGTGCTGCTGTACTTTTGTAGGCAAACAATCACTTCATTGAACTTACGGTTCAAGGTGAGACATATATTTGGAGGTTCCTCCTTCGGCGTGCTTCAACTTGCTTCCAGTCTAATGGAGCTCTCATTTCACTGTGGTTGGGGCGGTCGGAGTGAGAGCAGGACAGGGGCTGTTGGCTGCGGCATGGTTGCATCAGGCGTAAGCCTGGCAGAGGGCTTGTCCCCAGATCTTTTGGGTTTATATATTTTTAACCCATGTGGCTGGATGCTGTTGGGATGCCGGCCTCTCGGTTGTGATGCACAGCTCGTTTGATTTTTTTCAGCCATGTACATACTTCACGGTGGTTCCCAGTGTGTTTTTGTAATTAGGCATATTTAACTGTGCCTTGTTTTACTGCTGTAGGAAGAATCTCATTTGTCAGCAGTTTTAAGCTTTGCCAAATAAAGGCTTATTGGCAAACTACATTGAGCTCTCTGATAATAACCCAACTTTAGAAAACACACACCCTGCTGTGTTGTATTCAAGCCATGGTGCTGTTGAAATTAAAAGGGGAGACAATGCCTGCTTTCAAAAACTGGAGGTTCTTTGTATTCTAATAAAAGCCTAAATTAATGTTTTAAAAGGTTATTGCTATTTTTTACCAGCTAGCTGGCACTGTGTATAAATCTTATTTAGGCAAGGTCCTACATTATTTCACTGGTTTTAACACGTCAGTTTAACACAGCCAGTATCATACTGCCATGGATAATCAGTTCCTGAAATTGATTAGTCTAACCCTTTAAATCCCTTTTGTTTAGCTTTAATAGGAGGGTTATTTCTGTGTATTTGAGAATCTAATATACGATGTTCATTCAGACAACACCAGGAGGGGCCACAAATATTTCATACATAACCCAAAGGACATCTGTTTGGCTTATGGCAAAAAATAACCTCATCATTCCTGTGTTTCAGGTCGAGGTGTCCATGTGAGGTCCTTTTATAAGAGAGAAGTAATAGGAACTATGTATAATTTAATCTCATTGGCTTTTAATACATTTCCTTCAGCTTTTAAAGAGTGCTCTAGGAAATAGAAAAGCACACAGGCAGCTATGAAATTCTATGACAGTGATGCAGCCAGGCTGTAAAATATTCTTTGCATCTTAATTGCATTTTATAGAGCCGTATAACCTTGTGTAATTCTTAACTGTATCAATCCTAGCTTTGCACCCAGCTCTGGCAGCCCGGCGAGAGCAGCAGAGGAATGTTTCCCACAGTTCCTCGCTCAGCTCTGTTTGTGTGGGCAGAGCACAAACATCAGGACCGTGCAGGGAACTTGCACTCAACTTTGCAAATGGCTTTTTTTGTAGACAAAGGATTCTCCTCGTCCCCGTGGGTGAACCCGATCTCGCACGATGAGATCTGTATCCGAACTCGCTCCAAAAGCGGTCGTGATTTGACAGCCCAGAGAATGACAGAGCCTATTTTATGCAGCGTGCTTTACGTAAAGGTTTGGAGGGTAGCTTGGGGGAGAAGAGAAGGTGGCTTTATTGGCATTTAACTGTTAGAACAAAGCAAGGCATGACAGAGACTAAATACCTACCAGGTGAGAAATCAAGCCAAAACCAGAATAACCTTTCAGACACCGCCAACCACATGAAATGTTGACATAACGCAAGCGTGTCTGCGGCAGAGCAGATGCACTTGCCAGTTCTTTCTGCACTCTGATCACCCTCCTCCAGTGAGAGCTCCATCCCCAGCCACTGCCATGCTCGCAGCTTCCCACTTGCTTCCCTGCTGTAAAACAGAGGCTGAGAGAAGGAGACCTGGAATGCAGAGAAGGGATACTGTGGTTTAGAAGCGAGGAAACCAGTGGGAGGATCCTAAAGCGATGATGGATGTGATCTGTTCAACTCTACAGCTTATTTCTAATAATAGAAGGTTTTTAGAGTGGATAGACAGAGACATAACAGGATCCAGTGGCTGGAAACCGAAACTGGATAAATTTAGATTAGAAATAATGCTCTGTCTACACTGCAGATTGCAGTGCGGCGTTGAGCTACCTGAACGTTAAATGAGTTAATTCAGAGAGAGCAGAAGCCATTCAACAGCAGTGGCAGGGAGATCTCATCCTGATTTAGCTTGGCAGAAGAGAAGAGCCTGCCCAGAGACCTGTGCTGCCGCAGCCCAGCCATTCCCAGCTGTCCTGTGAGCAGCGAACCTCACCGAATATCCCAGCGCTTCACCTGTGGTCTGCAGCAGAGGCATAGCCCAGGTCAGAGTCCTCCAGAGCAAGCCTAGCTCCTATTTCAACATCTCGCCCAGGGATGTTGAAGTTAGTGAGTGGCATACTGTGTCTTGTTCTGCACATAAGATGTAGACAGATTTTGCATTAAGGTCTCCTTCTGGCTTCAGGAATTCTATGCGGCTGCCTAAAGTGGATGCTGTTGAGGGCCTGTGGAGAAGTACCTGGGGAGGTCAAGCTATTTGCATGGTTGAACGTTTCTGCTAAACCAGCTGAAACTCAAAATTTCCATGTCAGTGGTGAATTTTGATGTTTTAACATTTGGCTTTGTTTTACTTCGGAAGACTTTTTTTTGGTTTCTTGTAGCACTGAAATGCTGTAATGCTTTTTTCTTTAGAAATACTTTCCACAAAATATATTGGTCTTGACAAATCACCATTTCTGCAATGGAAAAATCCCTCTGGACTAAAAATTTCCCACTCCCCGTCGCACAGTTTCAGTCGAACCTCACGGGTTAATATCCATGAAGTTCCACAGGACCACCCTCTACAGGGGGGACTTTTACAACCTCTTTTAGAGAAAAAAAATAAAGAGGCGCTGACTTTGGCCAAAAGAGATTAATTGGTACTTTTATTTCATTTGGTTACTTAAAGCAAAGATCTCATTAAACTTTCATTGGAATAATGTTAGACAAAGTCTGAGTTGCAGCTGTTGGGAAGAAGTGAGAGGTCAGTAAATTACCAGATGATAACAAAAAATAGTGTTAAGGCCTGAGAGAGGGAGACTGGAGATCAGAGACCTTTCAATTCTCTGGTTTTATATTTGTTGGATACGTGGGCGCTGATGTGCCACTTGCTCCATCTAAAATCTGTAGAGCTAAGGAGGCTTTCAGATGCAGAGGAGACCTCACAAGCCCGGAGTGTCAAAACAAGACTAGGTTGTTCTTGTGGTTCATCACTGAGGCTGTTTGGCTCTCTCCAGCCTAATTAGCTGCTGTGTCAGGGATGATTTATGTCCCCTTCGTTCACTCTGTTGAAACCATTCCACGTACATCGTGCGGCACTAATGGATTCGTCTTGGCACCCCCGAAGTGACACGTGCACATTGGGGTGAGAGTAGGACAGCATGGTAGCACAGGGGAGAGAGCAGCCTAAGCCTGAATCCCACGTGCCTTGTCTCACTTGCAGCCTTTCTGTTTCTGAAGCTGTTTTTTGGTATTTATTTTGTATTAGACACCTGGAAATTCGATTAGAAAGCACTTGTGTTGGTTTAGCCTGAAGAAGGGTGAATGATGGTTACCACCTGGTTGGTTTTGGTTAATTTTGGCCCACTTTCTATGCTGTTTGGACCTGTGTTTGGACTGAGAGGTGTCAGACTCCATACAAACAACCTTCTGGGATCACTGTTGCCATGAGATGACAGGTCTACAGTGCAGCTCCTTTGCATTCCAGGGAATGCACAGTCTGCACCGAAGCCACGTTGGCCAGGGTACGTTGCTGGTAGCCAGGATGCCCGAGTTCCCATTGCGGTCCTGTGGCCACATCCAGCCCCTTCCCTGTGTCCTTCTTCACCTCCTCGTCCTTCTCAGGAGTGGTCTGGGCTGTGCTCAGCCTATCTCAGACCATCAACCAAGCCTTGGGCCCACCTGCCCAAGGCCAAAGCACCCAAATACATCCACATATGGAACTGGCTGCTGGTCTCTCCCCTACAACACCCTGTCCCCAGAAGGCTTGCACAAATAGGACCAGGGACGGTTTGCATTTGTGAGGATCTGGGGAAAAGGAAGGTTCAAAGCACTGTACTGTTCCAGCATCTTCTGCCAGCACTGCTTGCAGCAAGCAAAGCGAAGTAGCTGATCATCAAACAAACAATTTGCTAAATACATCAGATTTGAAGCCATAAGAATTAAAGTGGAATTGACTGTTCTTCCTTTCTGAGACAGGAGTGCTAATGGTGTCATACTTTGATGCCACTAAGTGGACTTCGTGCTTAGCTGCAGCAGCCCAGGAGGGCTCTGCTTCTTTCCTGTCCCCTGCCTGTGCCCCCCACCACTCCCATTCTGCTGGCAGTGGCAATTTTCTGCCCCCACCAGCAAACCTGTTCAGAACATTAAATCAGCAGAAAACTAACCCTACAGGAATGAGCAGAGAGCCGTCGCTGGCTCAGATCTCCAATCCAGCTCGTCTAAGGCCAGAAAAATGCCAGTGCGCAAGGAGTGGGAGGAGAAGAGCAGGACCATTTTCAGTGGCGGCTAGCATTTAAATCAAGATAGTTTCCCTACAGAGCCACAACCTAAGACTTGAAAGTGCCAAGATGGGTAGCCTGCTCTTACTCACCCTCCTAGGCTGTCAGCTAGTTCACAGAATCACAGAATTATTGAGGCTGGAATAGACCTCCAAGATCATCAAGTTCAGCCCATGATCCAACAGCACGACATCAGCTAGACCATGTCACTAAGTGCTACATCCAGTCTTTCCTTAAACACCTCCAGGGATGGTGACTCCACCAACTCCCTGGGCAGTTCCCACCCTAACAGCCTGGACATCCTACATGCTCTCCTGCAAGCCCCTCGCCTGCGAGCCCCGGCAGCCACCGGCACACCAGCCGATCAGCACATCAACAGTATGCAAGAATTCTTGGCTGGGGGAATATTCCTATTTCCACTTGCTTTTCTGTATACTTACATTACGTGGCAAATGCTGATTGGGTTTTTCCCTGGAGATTATAAATCCTGACAACGTCACTGAAATAATTGAGCTCGTTCATTTAGCAATTCCCGGCCAAAAGAATTGTGTTGCGGTTTTGTTTTTTTTTTGTTTTTTTTTTTCTGTAAGCAAGGTTACAGTCAGCTCTTGAAATTTGGCAACTGTTGAAGACCTGTGTAGTATCACTGAAAAAAGGAATAACATAGTTATCAAGAAAAGGGAGGGAAATCTGACCTATATCAACCAACAACTCTTCCGTAGCCTGCACGTACATGGGGCTCAGACTCTCGATTAGGTTCCCACAACCTCAGTAATTGTCCTCTTTTGATTACCAGTGGTAACTGTCCATGCATGCACTCTCAGTTCCTGCAGATACCTGGAAGTGTGACTTAGCATAACCTGCTGTCATTGAAGTATAATTTAGTTTACGATTACTTGAATTATATCCCGTTTGCTAGGAACTACGAACATGTATGCACACACATATGGAGTTGCCACAACTGGGCTGATGCATGCCAACCTGTCAAGCTGCAGGACCTGAATTATGAGTCTGAACTCATATGGATATGTTCTTCTGGAGGAGAACCAGCGTATCTGTGCTGAGTCTAACAAAACCGAAGGAACTACTCTGGAATTGAATCATGGTATCTCTGTCTGTTTCGTTTATAAAATAGAAAGGTGAGGATTGACTTTGTTAGTCTTGTCTGTTGCTGCATGAAGTACCACAGATAGGTAGAAAGCCCTGCAGCCACATGGACAGAACTAAAACTAAAGGGGCAACCTCTTTTCACTTGTGCCCTGCAATAGGACAAGGGGCAAGGGATGCAAGCTAAAGCACAGGAAGTTCCACCTCACCATGAGGAGGAACTTCTTTCCTGGGAGGGTGGCAGAGCACTGGAATGGGCTCCCCAGAGAGGTTGTGGAGTCTCCTTCTCTGGAGACTTTCCAGACCCATCTGGATGCGTTCCTGTGTGACCTGCCCTAGATTCTATGGTCCTGCTCTGGCAGGGGGGTTGGACTTGATGATCTCCAGAGATCCCTTCCTACCCCTAACATTCTATGATTCTATAAAACTGACTTTAAGGGCTGGAAGCTGAATTCAGACCAATCAGCCTGCAGGTGCTGTGTGATGTATATGTACATATACATTGATATCGATGAATCTACCAGTGAACTTATATCAACAGAAGGTCTAGGGTTTTACACTATGCAGGGTGGTAGTAAAAGATATTTTTAGTATGTTTGAATAAATAGAGCTTATTTCTCTCTTCAGAGTTTGGTTTTTACCTCAGGAGATTTGTACATGGGACAAGGAGTAATGGTTTTAAGCTGGGAAAGGAGATATTTAGGCTGGATATTAGAATAAAGTTCTTTCACATGAGGGTAATGGATCAATGGAATGGGCTGCCCAGAGAGATGGTGGAGGCCCCATCCCTGGAGTCATTCAAGGTCAGGCTTGATGGGGCTCTGAGTAACCTGACCTAGGTAGAGATGTCCCTGCTTGTGTAGGTTGGTTGGACCAGATGACCTCTAGAGGTCCCTTCCAGCCTAGAACATTCTACGTTTCTATGATTCTGTGACTTGAGATTAGAAGTGAGTATGCCTTTGTCCAAAGTTCCTTCATGTTTGCTCCTCCAGTGGTTGCACAGCCAGACCCATCACCTGGACAAGGCATGTGCACAGACCTTCAGCTTCCACCCAGACGATGAATTTGGCAGTTCCTTAAAGCCAAGTGTGTGCTGTGGCGCCAATACCCTCTGCAGGGCTGCTCCGGTCCTGGTCCACTATGCACCACACTGTGGGTTGCAGAGGGCTCTGCCCACCATGAGGAAGACAACCAAAGGGCAGCTCTAACAGTTCCATCTGCTTCTTTTCTCCTTGATGGAGAAAGCAGAGCATTCCTGAGTCAGTTTCTCAGCGTTGCCAACCTCAGTCACTCATAAATCATGAACTGGGCTTGCAAAATCATGTCATTTGGGGCTGATAGGGCCGTTCTGCTTTTTAACTCTTGTCTCTTTTGCCTCAGAGGTTGTAAGAGGTTTGGGTGCCTGTCTTTCATAGTTCCCAGTTTAAACAGGCAGTAGCTCCACGTACAGCAGCAGCAGCCGCAGCTGGACTCAACTTCCAATGTAAGGCAGAAAATTGGGATCTTGATGTAGGCCAGGGCTTGGGATTTCTTCAGCCACATTTTGATCTCCTGGCTATTTTTTCTGCTCCCAGGGCTGGTTTTTGAAATGTTTGGGGTTATAACCAACCTAGAGACATTATAAAAAGACATCCTGAGCAGAGTTTATGTGCTTCCTTGTATGTGACCGTCAGCAGGAGTTTCAAATACACCAAAAAACCCTACTTGTTGCGGTCTTAAATAACATTAGAGTTGCCATTTTGCCAGTGTGAATCATTAGACCCCAGCAAGGTAATGCCCATTAGATCATCCAGGTCAGCTCCCGGTCTGCATCAGATTGTTCTCTACAAATATTTTCCTCGTACGAGGTCTTGCATGCAGTTTACTACATTGTAGACTTTCCACTACTTCCTTTGGAAAAGAGTGGATTGAGAATACTAGGAAACATCAAATCACATTGAATATGTCATTGAAGACTGTAAACAGAGCTAAAAATAATTTGAGGACCAAGTACAGTGGAAAACTTCCATTTCCAGGAGAACTACCAAAGGGAGCCCTTCCATATCCTTGCATGGTTGTAGGTTTTTCTTTGTCGGGGATTTTAATTTAAAATGTAAGGCAAGAAAGAATATACTGGAAGCTCAGAATAGCGATTTCTCTTGGAGAGATAGAGAATGAAGGAGGCTTGTGGTTCTGCTGCTTGTTTACATGTCATCCTCCCTTATTGGCAAATAATTATAAGCAGAATCAAATGATAGATATCTGCTGTGCAGAGTTCCACTGCCCCGATTTAGTTACACTAAGCATGGAGGGTTTGAGTCTGGTTTTTTAAACTGTCAGGCGCCAAATGGCGTGCTTCACATTAGCCTGCAGTTCTGTACCTAATTTGCATTCAGCAATGCAAATTAAACATTTGACTTGAGTAAATCACACACAAATCAGCATGTCCAATCATTTGCACATATGCTTATTCGCTTCGTTAGTTCAGATAAAATAGATACTCAAACTTAGTAGACAGCCTAGTCCCTAACTGTTTTAGTGACCAGCTTCAGGACTTCTGGGGCTGGTGATGGTGTTTGTCAAGAGGGCAGCGACAAGCAGTTGATGATATAAGCATCCTTTAATGAAATTCCTCTTGTGCATTTTTGCGTGCCTTTAGAATCTCATAGTGAAGGACATAAAGTTGCCCAAATGCATGAAAAGTCCAGTGCATGGAAGTCTGCTAAAGCTGACTTTCAGCTGAAGGCTGTTGGTACAGTAAAAGGAAGTAGGAAAAAATAACCTACTAGCTAAGCATGGATGCAAGCTAGAGCACAGGAAGTTGCACCTCACCATGAGGAGGAACTTCTTTCCTGTGAGGGTGACAGAGCACTGGAAGGGGCTCCCCAGAGAGGTTGTGGAGTCTCCTTCTCTGGAGACTTTCCAGACCTGTCTGGATGCGTTCCTGTGTAACCTGCCCTAGATTCTATGGTCCTGCTTGGCAGGGAGGTTGGACTCGATGATCTCCAGAGGTCCCTTCCAACCCCTAACATTCTATGATTCTATGATTCTGTGCTCATAAAACATAACCTAGTTTGGACAGCTTAAGTAAAAAGTGCATCTACACATATGTTAGTTAGACATGTGCAAATTTAGCATTTCCCTGCAGTAAAATAAGCACAAAATAAAAGTTACTTCTGTACCTAAATGTTCATTCTGTCAGTAGCATTCCAGAAGGCTGCAATAATATGGATTGTTATCTGATGAAAGAAGATCAGCGTTTGGAAGAAATGCGAAATTATTTAGCAAGTGCAGCAGAAAGTGGGGGTTCAAAATATTTCAAATACATTCAGTTCTTCAGGGAAAAGTGGCTGTTGGCACAGGCACAGAAAACTGCCTTGGTACACTAATGCTTAGCAAATACCTTGTCTATGAAAAATGCATTTGATAAGCAAGGTCTTTTGAAATTAAGATGGTTTTATTATTTCTTCGTGTGCAAAATTGGAATGTAACCAGTTCCTGTAAATTAGATAAATAAGCTGTTTAGGAATTAATCCTAAAAAAAAGAGCCAAAGAAAATAATATTGTTCTCCTGAGGTTGCCATAGGACATATACCGCAGCTGCCTGCTCAAGTGGTGCCGTACCAAAGCTGCCTGCCTGGTGAACTCTGAAGGGCTATGAAGGCCATAGGTAGATCATTTCTTGTATGATCTTCAAAACTGTTCAAGTTTTTCTTACCTGAAAGAGTGATTAACCACTGGAACAGGCTGCCCAGGGGGGTGGTGGAGTCACCATCCCTGGAGGGGTTCAAAGAATGGGTAAATGTGGCGCTTCAAGACATGGTCTAGGGGTTAGGGACGTGTTTGAAGAAGGTTGGACTAGATGATCCTAGAGGTCTTTTCCAACCTGAATGAGTCTATGATTCTTTGTAGATGAGGAAGTCTCAAACACATTGACTGAAAGCTGAAGTCCCTTCTAAGCTGTAATGGTGCTGAGATCTCCACTTCTCCATATGCAGTAGAATGCTTTGGGGCATGTTCATAAGCCTTTGGTACCCAAGGAAATCAGCTCTCGGGAGCATCAGCTATTGTTTTCAGGCACCATCATGAATTAGCTGTTACTTCAGATAACCCATCTGTATCTCTCCTGGTGAGGATACATTAAGTTCATGGTGGTCACGATGGCCTGATTCTGGCCAAAATAACCCACGGTCAGGAGAAGAGCTGCCAAGGTCTATGTAAGGCACCTTTATTCACAAATGGACTCTGGCCTAAAAGGCCCAAGATGGTCACAACAGTGACAGACAGCCCAAGAAACAGTGCTATCTCCCCAGCATCCATCCATGCCGTGCCACACACCCACACGGAGAGCATCAGGCTGCAGGGCATGTTTAAAAGGCCTCAAACGATAAAAAAACATGTCTGAAGCAAACCTGCAAGGCAATTTTCTTTGGCAGGAGTCACACAGGTCCCGAGCATTGCTTGACTTCAGAGGAGACTGTGAAGGTGCCTGGTGAGAGACAAGCCTCATGACCTCAGAGCAAACAGCCCCTTTGCAAACAATGCAGGCAAGAGATAAGTTTTGCTGTGTTCTGGCCCCCGCATTAATTGTGATTAAAAATAGAGCCCGCGGCAGCGGGGAGCAAAACAACTGTGGCATTGTAAGCTTTATCAGGAGAAACAGGGAGCGTGAAGGATGAAAACACAAGGCAAGTGAAGGGACCAGGACTAGAAAAATGATGTTGGGCCCAAGGACTGGCTTGGCCTGAACCAGTTGTACCCTCCTGGGTCAATCTATTTGCTCATTTTGAGTGCAGAACAATAATATGTTTTCCTCCGTGCTTTTTGTTTAAGTGGAAGTTTTAACCTGTCAGTATTTAGTGGCTGGAGATGCTGAACCTGTTCTTCAATCATCCATTCCCTGCTTCCAGTTCAGGATTACACAACTACAACAAAATCATTTGGTGTTCTCAAGACCCAAGCGCTGGAAGCAAAATTTCAGCCCCACCAGCATTTCCAATAACAACATATCCATCAGTTTTAAAGGATTTCACCCAAGGGAAATAACATTCCAGTTTATTTGGAACATCATGGCCAAGCTGATCTCTGGAAGTTGAAGACTGCAGCACCGTGGATTCAGCCTCAGAGCTGTGTAGGGAGATGCTTCTGAGAGACCAATGCTGAAGTTTTCGAGTGGTTTGTTTCAATGCTGTGATGGATAAATTTGGGATTAGCGTTGAGAGAGGAGTTTGGAAGCTTCCTTATAAACAGTATGGACAGAATCGCCCATGTCTGCAGAAACAGATCCCTTCATTAGCATTCATTAACGTTTGTGATATTACACCAGCACCCAATGACCTCTACTACTAAAGCTCCATTTTCCTGGCTGTTATATGAATATGTACATATATAACAAATGGCATTTGCATGCCAGAAGACACGAGCCCTTAAAAAAATTTTTGTCTTCCTTCTAAATGCTCACCCTCGAACTGGGAGCAGTTTGAGATGAACAGAGCTAGCAAAAAAAAAGTGATTTTTCACTTCATTTGATAGAATCCTAGAAAACCAGGTTGGAAGGGACCTCGAGGATCATCTAGTCCAACCTTTCAAGGTACAAATATAGTTTAAATGAGATGGCCCAGCACCCTGTCGAGCTACATCTTAAAACTGTCCGATGTAGGGGAATCCAACACTTCCCTTGGGAGACTATTCCGTTGCCTAATTGTTCTCATGGTGAAAAATTTTCTTCTGGACTCCAATTAGAATCTCCCCAGGAGTAACTTGTACCCATTACTCCTTGTCTTGTCCATGTGACTCCTTGCAGAAAGGGGGTCTCCATCTTCTTGGTAGCCACCCTTTATGTCCTGGTACCTGGTTATAAGGTCTCCCTAAGACTTCTCTTCATTTCATTGCATATATACCTTGGAATGTTGTGATTTAAATCTCAGAGCAAGCACAAATAAGAAGCCTGGGCTGGCTAAGACCAAAAGTTTGTCTGGTTCTCTATGTGTTTACTCTTAGTGGTCATTAGTAGAAGAGCATAAAAACCAGACAAGCAGACGTTGGCCTTCCCCAGGATGCTCTCCCAGCCTCCAACTACCTTTGGCTAAGCCTAAATAAATGGTGTGTTCACATTTAATAGCTTGAATGGATTTTTATTGAATTAATTTATACAGTTCCTTTCTGAACCCATTTAAACTTATGGTGTGTATGGCGTCTTGCTAAAAATAGCTCCATATCTGTGCCTCATGTCAGGACCTCCTTGTCTGCTTTTACCTTGCCATGTGCTTATTTTGCATGATGTCCTCCAACTCTTGCACTGGAAGATTCATTGGTCTCTGTTCACCTACTCCATGCGACATGTTTTACACATTTGCATCATATTCCTCCCTCAATTTTTTTTTCCTTTTCTGGGCTGAAAAATCTTAGGCTATTTAACTGGTTCCTCTACGGAAGTTGTTTTTTTTCCCTTTGACTGCCCTTTTTGCCCTTCTCTGTATATTTTTCTTCCTACTTATGTTCTTTTCGAACAGCGTTGTGAAGTACAATTTTCCTTTGCAAAAGTTGAGCTGGACTTTTCTAGTATATCCTATTTACCCAGTTGTCACCTAAAGCTATTCTTTAGAGTTGTTTTACATATACATTTTTGCCTTCTATAAGCTTTTTCCCTAGAACCTTTTTTTTTTTTTAATTGGTGCTGTATTAGCCACTCTCTAGTTTTCTGGTGCCAAGATCATTTTCAGCCAAAGCTGCACACTATAGCTAGCAGTTCAGCTGAATCAAGATAAAAGTAGAAAAAAATATAGATTTTTCTTGTTTCCTGGAAAAGGGTTTAGTTTTGCAAGATTCTGAGTGACCTGGCATTTTAATTTGCTGTTAATGTCAACCCATAACATTTAGTGATTATCTGCTAGTTTATCTTTTCACTGTTTGACAAATAGTGCGATAAAGGACACTCGGCCCGTCAGAACGCAGAGAGCACTGGGAAGCCAGAAATGAAATGATGAACACCAAAAGGGACCAGTAAACCTGAAACAAAATTAAATAAAAACGAGCATGAAATAATAAACTTGGAAAGAGGCAAAATCAAACGCCCTATTTTATTTTGAGTCATTCTCAACATTTTTCCGTTTCACAGAGATCACTCTTCTCAGTGAAAACACAAACTTTGCCGTAAATGTTTCTACCACTGTTAGAACTGAGTTTGTAGGAAAGCAGCGTGTTCAGCAGTATGTTTCTCATTGTGGATGTTGTGTATTTAAACTGATGTAGACCTGTGCTACAGAGGCTGGAAATGTTAAATTTTGTTGGAGCCCCTATTACAAGAAAGAGATGGACGTGCTGGAACGCTTCCAAAGAAGGGCCACGAGGATGATCAGAGGGCTGGAGCACCTCTCCTATGAAGACAGACTGAGAGAGTTGGGGTTATTCAGTCTGGAGAAGAGAAGGCTCCAAGGAGACCTTACTGTGGCCTTCCAGGATCTGAAGGGACCTACACAAAAGCTGGGGAGGGACTTTTTAGGATGTCGGGCAGTGGTAGGACTAGGGGGAATGGATCAAAACTGGAGGTGGGTAGATTCAGGTGAGACGTTAGGAAGAAGTTCTTCCCCATGAAGGTGGTGAGACCCTGTCACAGGCTGCCCAGAGAGGTGGTGGAAGCCCCATCCCTGGCAATTTTTAGGGCCAGGCTGGATGGGGCTCTGAGCAACCTGATGTAGTGGGAGGTGTCCCTGCCCATGGCAGGGGGGTTGGAACTAGATGATCTTTGAGGTGCCTTCCAACCCTGACAATTCTATGATTATAAATAACATTCAAGTTTGTGTTTTCTTGTGAACATAATTGCCTGACCTCTGCAGCAGATGCAATTTGCCAAGTTTTACTTACCAAAGGCAATGACCTTAGTGCACTACATCGGATGAACATATCCAAGCTTTGGCACGGGCTTTTGCTGCATTCCCTGTCTTGCCTCTGCAGTTTTGCCTATTGTTTAGCTCAACTCTATTTACTCGGGGCCCAGAAGAACCGGCACAAACTACCTGCTCCCCCACGCATATTGATGAGGCTGCTATTGAATTACAGATCCTTATTATACGAAGTTTTGTCAGTGTGCAATCCTGCGGAGCATTGTTTATGAAATAAGGCTGCTGCAAGGTCAGGGGACGAGCAGCCCCGCGGGACGGTAAATAGCATTGCAGACCATATACCGTTAATTATTTAACGTGTCTTCTGATGAGGGATTTGAACTGAACTGGCTCATCTTTCACAGCTAAATAGCGAAGATGATTCAAAAGCTTTTATGGCCTAAGTCATCCAGGGTAATTTACCTCTGAAAATTGAGATGGTAAAGAAACAGAAAGAGAAGCTGGTTTTCTTACGGCTTTGAGTCATTGTCCCTTCACATGCACTTTTTCTACCAACCACAATGCACCCAGCTCCTTCTCCTGTGTCCTACAGCATCCTCACCAGGCAAAAGATGTTCAATGCCAGCTGGGTCAATTTGTGACTGTGCCAGCTTGTGCTGAACAAATACAGCTGGGTTCAACCTGTGCCTTCCTTGTCTGTGCCCCAGGCTGGATGTTCTCCTCTTCCTAGCTGCTACTTTTCATGCCATGTGTAAGAGCTTTGCTTCCCCGAGTCTCCTGCCAGTCTGTCAAATCTGCCTGGAATTGGTTCCGTTGGCAGAGACAGGAGGGAAATGCAAAGACACTAAGCAACCAAAACGCCAATGGCATGGTGCTCTTCTGTGCTTATTGTATCTGGGAATTAAATGTCCCCTCCACCAATCACCCAGCTGGGAAGGTGCTATTCTAATCTAACCATCATAAATAGTAGATCATAACATAGGTGCATCCTGCAAAGGTTTACTAATGACAAACTGCTTAATATGAGCTGCACCTTGAAACTTGAGGGCAGTGAAAACCTGCCTCCAGCCTTTATCTGTTTGCTTCATTCAGTCCTTCTTTAGTTCTCTGGGCTCTTGCTGCAGATCTCTTCCTCCAATGTCTTCCATTCTCAGACTAAGTCACACACTGTCACTTTTCCCTTCCTCTTTCTCTCCGATGGGTCACTCCCTTCTTTTTCCATGTCCTTTAGATTACTCCTTTACCTTCCTTGTCCAATCTTCCCAACATCTTCTCTTTTCTCTCTGCTTTTCTACCCCTGTCATGTTTCCTTCTCATCCTTGTCTCCTTGCTTCATCATTTATGCTTTTATTCTCTGTCTCCTGTTCCCCTTTGCTATCTTCTACTTGAATTGCACCATGCCTACATGAACTCAAGCCTTCTAAAATGCATATCAACTATATCAGTCAGAAAGGGAAGTGGAGGCAAGCAGGACTGCTTGAGTAGTCACCTTATAACTCAGCCTTAGATCTTCCAGGGGAGTTTAGACAGCTGCTCAGCTTTGCCACTTAATCCCCACTGATGTTGAGTAGAGGCATAAATCCCTCTGAGTCTCTGGTCCCAGGTCAGCAACATTATCCAGCCCGCATTGCAGCCCCTTAGCAAGACCTACCAACGTGATCTCACAAAACTTTAGCTATTAATTACAGAAGTGGCCAGCATATGCGGCCACTTTTTGCTGTGCTCACGTCACCTGCTTTCAAATTAAGTTGCAGTTATGTTGATGGGCAGGGATGTACTTATGCCTGAAACAGTGGTTACAAAGTTCCGGAGCCCCTATTACAAGAAAGAGATGGATGTGCTGGAACATGTCCAGAAAAGGGCTACAAGGATGACCAGAGGGCTGGAGCACCTCTCCTATGAAGACAGACTGAGACAGTTGGGGTTATTCAGTCTGGAGAAGAGAGGCTCTGAGGAGACCTCCTTGTGGCCTTCCAGTATCTGAAGGGGCCTACAAGAAAGCTGGGGAAGGACTTTTTAGGATGTTGGGCAGTGGTAGAACTAGGGGGAATGGATCAAAACTGGAGGTGGGTAGATTCAGATGAGACGTTAGGAAGAAGTTCTTCCCCATGAAGGTGGTGAGACCCTGTCACAGGCTGCCCAGAGAGGTGGTGGAAGCCCCATCCCTGGCAATTTTTAGGGCCAGGCTGGATGGGGCTCTGAGCAACCTGGTCTAGTGGGAGGTGTCCCTGCCCATGGCAGGGGGGTTGGAACTAGATGATCTTTAAGATACCTTCCAACCCTGACAATTCGATGATTAAAAAGCTGCTGGGGAAGAGGCTAAGAGGCAGAAAGGACAGAGCAATATGGAAGCTGAGGCACTGTGGTGATGTAGGACTGCCAGTTTGCGGATTGCTCAACTGCAACAGGTTCTCAGGAGAATTAAGTCTCTACACACATTCTTCTCTCTTTTGCTCTCTCCAGTGCTCCAGCAAGCAGAACTGAAGGGAACTGTGAGTAGGAAGGCAGATTTTCCAGTCTGCTTTGCAGGAGTGACCCACTTAGCAGATGATACAATCAGGGTATTTACTCTTTTTTTTTTGCCACTTCCAGTAAGAGATGTTCAAAAGAAAAATGCCCATTCATTGAGATGCCCAGTGTCCGTATTGGCCAGCACAAAGGAACTAATCTTGTTCTCAGCAACCCAATGTGTTCAGGTGCAAAGCTAGTGCCTGTAGTAGCTACCAATCTAAAAACAGATGCAAGGACCTAAAAAAAGAATAATAAAAAAAAGAAAGAGAAAGAAAGAAGGCCATTTCAGACAAGCCAGAGTGAGCCCAAGCAATTTTCAAGTAAATTAATTGTGGAACATCACAGTGTACAATTTTGGCCTCCTAAAATGGAACATATTCCTTATAAAATGGGCATGCTGTGCGCCTCTCTGACATTTCCAAGTGAAACAATAGCGCCACTAGAATGGAAAGTCTGCAGGAGCGACAGACAAGGAGAGGAAGTTTAGGTTGAATAAAGGTTGTGTTCATTTTCACAGCCCCTAAAGGAGGAGCAGTGCTGTACAGAAGCCGTTAATGATGGGCTGGACTGGACGTCCAGAACCGGTGCCAAGATCTAAATGTGGTTTTCCTCCAAACTCCTCCCCAGCTGTCCAGATACCCTGCAGAATTTCCAGCTGGTGTGGACCCTATGGGCTTCTTGGACCAGCAAAACCAAACAAAAAGGGTTGGAGGCAATCCTGTCCATAGTTTGCGTGCCACCTTCTCGCTTGATAAATGCAATTCACTTGCGTGAAATAAGAAATCATTAAGCTTTGTCTGACAAACTTACAAGTTGACCTAAACTCTTGGGCTGTAGGAAGGAACGGTTGCTGTGCTGAGGGTTTGCTCAGGTAACTATGGCAACTCTGCTTCTCCATTAGGCTTTGAACGAACCATTCTTAAGTGAAAACAGCTTCAGCCTACCATCACTGTTTAATAAATAATCCGCCAGCAAAGGAGAATTCAGGTGCGGAGACGTTGTGCTTCCTTTCAACTAAGAGCTGGAAGATGCGAACGTAAAATTCAGCAAAGCCATTCGCAGAATTTCCATGGCATGACTTTGCTCCTCCGGCATGTAAGCAAATCCCTCAGGCACACCCCAAGGCTCAGAGACCTCCTCACTCCCAGGTTCCCAGCAGGTGAACGCAGGATTGGAGCTCACAAACTGCTTTTGCTCATACTCTCCCCGTTGTAGCTGGAGTCATTTCGAAGCCATATGTCATCATTTTATATCTACACAAGATGTTTCTTTGTATTAGGCAGTGAGGGAAAGAAAAGAAGAGAAACCTTCTGAAATGTGTCATTCAGGGCATCAAGGGTGAGGTGCAACCTGCGTAGTTCTGCAGTATGTCCAAGTGCATTGGGGTCAGAAAACAACCCTGTGCAGTTCCTGAGTGGGAATGATGTTTACAGGCTTTTCTTTTACAAGTTTCAATTCTGCCAGGGACATTACATGAGAACTTACAATTTGTTCTTTATAACTAAGAGCTGTTTTGAGTAGTAGCCAGGCAGTCTGGGCCAGGTTCTTCTTTTAGGCTTTGATGAAGCAAGGACTGGCCTCGGGGCCCAATAAGAGTTTTCTGTTGACTTCAGCTGGGGTTGGTTTAATTGGGCATCTCATGGGCATACAGGGGGGCCACCTTGGTCAATGATGGCCTCGTTTCTTCTGCAGTGGGGTGAAGGAGACATGGCCAAAGCCGTGTGGTTTTGCCCTGCTGCTGGAGGTTGTCTATGCATTTTGAGGCCCGAGGCATCTGTGTTCCAGCACACATCTTAGAAGCATAGAATAATTGTCAGGGTTGGAAGGGACCTTAAAGATCATCTAGTTCCAACCCTCCTGCCATGGGCAGGGACACCTCCCACTAGATCAGGTTGCTCAGAGCCCTGTCCAGCCTGGTCTTGTACATGGCTGGATGACCTCTCCTTCACAAGGTAGAGTGGGCAGTGCAATATATTCAGAAGTGTTGTCAGATGAATAGAAGAAAGCTTCTGGGGCCAGCTGAGCATCTTCCACTGAGAGGAAACAGGCCTTACAGATACCTAACAAGATCTAAGGCACCTTTCAGATCTAAGCATTTCAAAACCTACCTCAGCCTAGTCTCCTGACCAATGAGGGTCACATCCTACCTGTGACCTCCTTCCTCTATCCATGGGGACGCTCTCTGCAAGGCAGACGAAGGCACTGAGGGCCACAGCATGCCCTTACTTCCCTCCCTGCCCTCTCGCTGCATGAATCCCATCCAAGTTTGCCTGCCAATATCCACTGGTCTCTGCCAGCATAAACAGTGGCAGAGGGCCACAGAGGCTGCGATTCCACTTATGAGGAGAGGAACAATAAGAGATCAGTTTCACATATATATCATATGGAACTGGCCAAAATGAAGGTGTGACCAAAGCAAAGAGAAGACCTACAGAAATGGGATCTGTATGGCCCCTCCAAAACTCTACAGAACCATGGTAGGGTCACCTCTGCCTTCCCCAGCTCTGCAGTCTGGGTGGAGAACAGCAGCTTGGACCCTCTGAACACAATCCCACAGAGATGCAGGGTCCAGCTTCATCAGGGAGACCCACCTGCCTCAGCTCTGTCCATTGAACTTCAAGACACTGAAGCCATTAGGAGAACCAGGCAGGAATGGGACCTGGTCACCACCCCAGGGCAAGCCAGGGGCAATGCTGGGGGCAGTGCCAGGATTAGTGGGATGTTTGAGAAAATGGAAGGAAATAATGTTCCTTACTCAAAACCTCAGATTTGGAAGATGTCTTCCACCCTGTTACATCTCTGTTTTCTCAGGATCTGCTGGATCCTGAGCTGAAGATCAAGGCTTGCAGGCTTCTAGACACTATCTGGTTATTTTCTATGAGTCTGGGATGTGAAGTCATTGAAAAGAACTCCTCTTGCCACCACCCAAATAGCTCAGCAGGGTTGAGTGCTGTAACCTGATGTGGCCTTTTGTCGTTCTGAGAGCTGCTATTACAAGGCTGCAGCTTCGTCATTTGTGGAAAGCAAATTCCCCTCCAGACAAAGGCCAAACCAGAGCCAGGGCCTCATGCACATCTCCTGGGCCATGCCCAGATCCTCTCTGAGCTTAGACCATCATATTTCTGGGGGGCTCCGTCACTAGGGATGGTTGAGCACCTTCCACCAGGAGACCCGCCAGCAGTGAAGAAGTGAAGAAGATCACTGCGATCTATCATTTGTGGAAAGTGTAGCTTTGTAAATGAGATAAAGTTTCCACTCCTGATTGAAAAAAGGAGGAGGAAAGGCAGAGAGGTTCAGAGCCCAAGGATCCTAACACATAAATGCCTTAATTAAAGGTAAACTTTTGCTTTGGGGTGGCTGTGGTCAGAGCAGCGGGCAGAGACCTGACAGCACAGGCTAAACAGAGAGAAAAAAGGCTGACTCTTTTTTTTAGTTTTTCTTTTTGCCAAGCATTAACTTTGGCCTCAGTCTGAAATGGCTTTGAAACTGCAGACACCTTCATGTAAATGTTCTTAATAAAGAAAAAAAAAACAACAAAAGTCCACTGCGGGACATTTGTAATCCTTTCTGATTTAGCTGTTTTAATAATGTGCGAGTTTATCTTGGAAGATGGTGGCTGACCTGGAATTAAAAGTATGGCTCTGCCAACGTACGACTAAGAGCCCAGACAGAAGACTTAAATATAATAGTATAATATGTGTCTGCATATATATATATATATACACATATATATGCATGTGCTATATAAACACGTCTAAATAGTCATAAGCTCCCTTTAAAAATTATTATCAGCCCAACTTAAGGGAGAGGCAACATCTGATTGGCTCAGACACTACAGGGCGGTGCCCCATGATATATTAATTTCCTATTCTGGTGTGGTTAATTGGGTATTTCGATGTAATTACCACAGTCAATAGCACTTTCAGCTGAGTGTCTGGAGCGTTCATTTAATTTATTCTATATTTAATAAGGCAGCGGTTGTATGTCAAAGCTGTTAACCATCTGGATGGGCTGCAAAGGCTATCTCTTCTCTTGGGTAGCTGGGGAGTGTTCCAAGACACACTGATGTCTACAACAGCCTTTCTGTTGACTTCAGTAGCTCTAGACCTGAGCTCCTCCAAGAGCAGGGAGGTAGGCAAATGCTTCTGGCTGCAGGTTTCCTGGTGCCTTTTCTTTTCTGTCGGTGATTTCATAAAGCAGTAACAGCAGGAAGAGCAACCCATGACTCGGGGCTTGGTAATTGTGAACTACAAGACTGAGCCTTTTGGGTTAGCATTTTAAGTGAAATTTCAAGAGGCTTCTCACAGCTTGGGTAAGAAGGCCACAAGCTGGGTCACACCTAGGAAAAATTAAAATGAACACACCATGTTGACAAGCCTCATGCAACTGTGTGACCTCTTTACTTTTACCCTGCCACAAGATCTGGTAGAGCTGTTCGCACCTCCTGTGAGAGACTATCTCCTGCCATGGATAAGGATCTACAGGCTTTCAGATCACCACCAGGGAGCAAAAAGAGGCAACCAGCAAATATCAGCACTGTCCCCTCTTGATTTCAGGGGCTCTCTTCAACAGGAGCATGATTTGTTTAGGCAAAGGATGATATAGCACAGGGCTGTGATTGTAAGGTCTGGACTTTATGGCCTGGGGACCTGTCCATGCTATCTTCCTGCACAGTCCTAGTTGCTAAGCAGGCTTTGGCAAAATGGTAAAATACCACAGTACTGGATGCTTTAGAGATATGTTGGTGCCTAAAGATGCTGGCAGGTGCTTGAGGGGATTTCCAGGAGCACCTGGGTCAGGAGTGGCCAAACATAATGTGTACCAGTATCCTCACCACGCAGACCACATGCCTTGGATGGATGAGAAGAACTGGGGAAAAGAAAAGGGGGATGAGTAGCCAGATATCCACAGCAATGTCATGGGACAAGTAGGAGGAGGGTGTTTTGGGGGATGCTAGAGTGGCCCATCAGTGCAGGTCAAGGTGGACAGCATTGCTTGCCTCTTCCTCCAGTCAATGATTGGTTTTGCTATATGATTATATTATGTTGTTATATGTTTTATATATATATATATAATATAGCTACGAGGATGATGAGGGGACTGGAACAGCTGCCTTCTGAGGAAAGCTTGAGAGACCTGGGACTGTTTAGTCTGGAGAAGAGAAGACTGAGAGGGGATCTAATGAATGTGTCTAAATAGATGAGGGCTGGGTGTCAAGAAGAAAGGGGCACCTCTTTTCACTTGTGCCCTGCGATAGGACAAGGGGCAATGGATGCAAGCTAGAGCACAGGAAGTTGCACCTCAGC
>VZZY01022610.1:67770-131342 GCA_013400335.1 Eurystomus gularis
GATCTCCAGAGGTCCCTTCCAACCCCTCACATTCTATGATTATATGATTCTATGATAATAATACATATATATATAATTATATATATAATAGATAATAGATAATAATACAATTTTTTATATGATATGTTGTTATATTATACATAAGTTACATGATGTTGCCCAGACCCAGGGCCATAGCTGACCGGCTGGCAAGCCTCACACAACATAAGAGCCACAGGTTCTTCAGGGCTGTGGACTCCCATGCCCCCCAGGCTTGAAGCCAGGCTGTGTTTAAAAACAAGCGGCAGAAACATCAGCACGAACAGGACTTCAGCCCGTGAAATCCAGTGGAGGGAAATTCTTCTGCTGCAGAAAGTAGGCAAAAGGCAACTGGAGACGAATAGGCTGCCTGACAGCTGGCAGACACGCAGGCTGCCTGCCATAGATGGTAATATAGGCACTGCAACTCTTGTGGCATCTAAAGATGAAAAAGCAAGAAAAACCTTTAACCTCTGCTATCCGGGGAAACAAACGGATGCAGCCGGTGGAGAGAAGCCTTTGCAATATTTGTGACCGGCAGATGGTTTAGCAAGCTCTGCTGGAGTTACGGGCAAGGAGCGCTGGATTCCTTCTTTATTTGTACACATCACACAGCCAGTTTAAAAAATTGTATTACTGCTGCTGTGATAACAGTATTGCTATCAGTACTGTTATTTTTTTAGCCCATCATGGGAGCCTGGACAGCCACTCTTTGCTTCTTACATGAATGCAAGCAGCGTTGAGATTTTTGCGGAGATCAGACACCAGACACATTCCTACATTCTTGTACGATGTTCAATATTTTTCCATGAGTCAAGGAGAACAAGAATGGGCATATTGTGTAAGTGCAAAACTCTGCCTTTTTGAATGGCCGTGATGAATTTCAGCCTTGCCTCTTTGTCTCTCTCTCCTCCAAGCAGGGGCTTTTCAAGCCTGCCAGATTTCGTTACTTCCTCTCCTTGAAAACAGAGGGAGGGAAAAGTCAGCCCTGGTTAATTCATTGTCCCAGTTACCTTGCAGTGCTGTATCCTTAAAGAAAGCTGGGTTGTTTGGGGTTTTTTTGCCCTTCTGAGATGGTGAAGAGCTTTTGCTTTCCTGCCAGCCCCATTGTGTTCCCCTAGAAAAAGCCCACGACACTAGAGGCACTTTAAAAAGGAGCGAGGAGTCTGTTGCAACAGACATCCAACAAAAGTTCCTGCTGCAATCTGTGCTTCCAGTAAACCATGGTTCATCATCCCGACTTCAGGCTCCAGGGTTGGTTCTAATAAAACACTGATACAGGTCAACATCGCTGCATCTTGTTCACAGCAGCAGAAAATTTGTCTCACCGTTGCATCAGGCTTCACTACAGGTGCACAGACAAGGACATGGCCTAAAGACTTAACACATCTGTGCCCTTCAGAGCAGCAACTGCCCTGGAGACTGCTCTGATTTGGTCCATGTGCCAAGCTAGACTTCATGGCCTGCCTTTCCAAAGGCTTCTCTGAAGTCCAGCCCACCCTAGGCAGAAGTCTGTGTACAAAGATTTCTTTTCTACGTGGAGATCCCTTTGAATTGTTGCAGGTATTTTAATAGGCTGTAAAATGTGTATGCCCACACCATACATGAGAATAAAAATGTATCTACCAAAGCAAGCCTAGTCTAAGTAATGTGCAAGCATGGTTTCACTGGAGTGCTTTGATAACCCTGAGTTTTTGGTCGGTCTTTCTGAGAATGGGAAGTTGGTGAGTGCCCTCCAAGCACATTTGACCCAGAGCTTCCAAGCTGAGGCTTATGAAGGAAAGGGGAGTGAACGAAGTGCGAAAAGAACTAATTAGCAACAAGAATGATGTGGTCATTTGTCCACTAAGAACCAGGCTGCTACCTCCAGAGTTTCACATAGAGCAGGTTGCTGTGCATCCCTCCAACTGTAATGATTCCTAGTCACCATTAACCGGTGCTGTAAAGGTGAAAGGTTTCATATTCATTATCAAAAAGGAAAATTATTTTTCACTCAGCCTAATATTTTTGAAAGTAAATAGGGATCCATATTTTGACACCTAAATAGATGTCTGCTTTTCAGAGGTGCTGAATGTGCATCGGTGTCTTTTGGAATTTAGCTGGAAAACAAGGCTCGTTATTAATGTGTTTGACAGTGTCTAAATGCATAAAGAGTATTTTTCACAAAAATGTGTAGAGATAAATTCCTTGTCATGGAACCTTATAATCAAGGAGAGAAAAACAAAGTCCAGCAAGGTACATTTAAAGACTTGGATATCACAATGGACTTTAGATCAGGCTTAAGGGAAAGCATCATTTAGCAGTTCAGCTTCATTTGATACAGAATTAGTTTGCTTGGTCAACCCTTTGATTGTTTATGTCAGTTAAAAACTAATGATCTGATGCTTTCCCTGAAGGAATCTGCATAGAAACAGAGACTGACATTTCTCAAGTGCATTGTCATTTATGGCTTTCATCTCCTCCTCCTCCTCCCTCATCACGTATATCGTTGACTTGGAGACAAGTCAAATTTATACAGTCCCTCCATTCGCTCTATATTCAAAATTTTCCAGTTACATACCAGATCCGTCTTAGAGGTGAACAACAAAAGGATGAGCCATAAGGAACACAAGTTGCTAACTACATGTAAGGAAAAAAGCTGGAATGGGGTCTGGAGAGGTTGTGGAGTCTTCATCCTTGGATGTGTTCAGCATTTGCCCGGACAATGTCCTGAGCAATCTGATGTAACTTTGAAGGTAGCACTGCTTTCAGCAGGGCCTGGGCCACACGGTGTCTAGAGGTCCCTTCACAGCCACACCATTTTATGATCCCCAGGGTCTTCCGAGGAACTCTCCACTAAGACCCTTGCTGCAAGACTTTTGTTTTCTTTCTGCAAATAGCACAGTAAATGGACAAGTAGCGAATGAACTCTCTTTCTACTCTGTTCATGGTCTGCAGAGGTGGAATTTAAGGGACCTAGCTATGGAAGCTATACGACTGTAGAGGGTTTCCACTGCATCACTTTTGGTGAGGATTACTCTAGGTGCTTGGACTCCCTCATCCAAATTAGCAGAGGAACTGAGCAGTTCTGCTTCTGGACACACCTGTAGGCTACAGAAGTGATGCAGCACTGCTGCAAGAACATTTGGTTGTAGTTGAGGGACCCTTAGAATCCTTGGCTGAGGCACGTTTACCATGTAACCAAAGGAATGCTGTTTCTTGTGATGTTTGTGGTCCTTGTGTCCAGGCTTGTGGGAGTGTGTCCCCTTGTCACAGTGTGTTGTGTGAAGCAGAAGATGCTATTCCACTCAGTCATTGCCAAACAAGAGGATTTTCCTCATTTCGAATTTTCAAAACCAACAATCACAACTGGCTCCAGAAAGAGGCTCAAGGCTGAATTGTAATGATTCTGCTTCCATCTCATTCACTGGAAACCATCATAGCAGCCAAAAATACCTGAAAGTTTTGTGGTGACCCTTCATGGTTTATCACCCAAGGAGATGTGGGGATGAGCTCCTGTCTAGAACTACCAGGAGAATCTTCATCGGCTGCTCAGCATCCCACAATCTGTCATGGGACTCAGTGATGAGTCTAGGACCAATGATCCCATTAAAGAAAGCTGTAGTCAGGATGAAGGCGTTCAGTTCACAAAGGCTCCTAGGGGACTGGGTGGCTGCAGAGACATGAGAGCATTCACGGCAGGACATCGCACTGACAGTCTTAGTCACTGGCACTGCTACTCCAAGCCACAAACCACAGTGTGTGCTCAGCAGCCTCAGAGGGGCAGGACAAAGTCCTCCTCACTGGGGATGTTTGCAGGTCCTGCCTTGGGACTGTCTCCTTGAGCCTCTCCTCAGTCCATCTGAGGGTTTGCTGAGGACTCTGCTGTTGAGCCTGTCTACAACAGACAGGCCAAGGCACAACTCTCATGTTTTCTTTCCCTCTTTTATCCCTTCCCCGCACCAGTTTTGGTCCTCATGTATTCATCCTGCCTATTCAGTGACCAATATAATGCTGTTCAGTGTTACACTTTAAACCATGTGATGATGGCATCTGGTGCAGAATCATCAGTTTTGGAGACACATGAGCCCTGTTGCAATATCATGTCCTCTTGCCAAAGCAAATCTTTTTGCAAAAGCCAAGCCTTTGCTAGATGTTCTGTACCATCAAATATTCTCTTTGCTAATCAGAGAGAAAAAGAAAGCCAGAAAACTTATTTTCACTTTCTTCAGAGATGTCTCCATGCGTTTGACTTGTCTATTTGTGCAAACATATTTCACTCATCTTCTCCACTCTGCTTGTCATTTCTCACAGTTAAGTATGATCTTGGAAGCTTTTCAATACCTGAATGATTGTTGGTTGTTTTTTTTTAGCTTGTAGATACCTTTTTCTTACCCTGAAGTGCTCCTGGTTCCCTCTATCCACACTGACCTTTTCCAGCTCCTGGAGCATTCCTTCCTGCATGGTTGCTTGTTTCCAAACCTTTCCATTCGCCCTCTTTGGCCATTTTCTTGGATTTGGATTCTTTCTACCTTCTCATAAAGTATCATCAACATGGTGCTCAAAGAAAGACCAAATAATGAAAAAATCACCTGAACAGCAACATGTGCTAGTCCAAGACAACAAGGCTTTCGGGGTTCTGGTAACCTGCTAATGACCTTCCCTTGTCTCAGACTGATTTTTACTATTCATTCTTGTTCTGTCATTCTGTCTGTGTTTTCATGCTAAAACTGAAACTCGGGAATGCAGTGAGTAGTAAACATTTAGGTACTGGACAGTGAATCCCACCTTAGGAACTGGAAGAGCCTGTCCAGGGAGGTAGTGGAGTCACCATCCCTGGAGGTGTTTAAAAAGCGAGTGGATGTAGCACTTGAGGCTATGGTCTAGTGGCAAGGGAGATGTTGGGATGAAGGTTGGACTTGATGATCCTGGAGGCCCTTTCCAACCATAATGATTCTATGATTTATATTTTTCTTCCAGATTTCTAGTGTTGGAAATACAGAAGTCGTAAAACATGGACAGGCATGTCCCCTTCCTAAACCCTTGAAGCATCCCATGAATACTAATAACAGATGTATCAAGGGAAGATACACAATCACCTTGACAGGCCTGCAAAAAGCACCACTCGTCCCCCTTACCTCTTTCTTTCCTGCCCACTGACAACTGTAGCCTGTCTCCAGGAGCCATAGACTGGTTTGAACCTCAGTGTTCACTATTTCACATCCCCTTCTAAATATTTTATCATCACTTTTCATAAGCCAATATCTTCCCATTTCCAAACAAAGTCCCTCTTTAGGTCTTGCTGAGCTCTGGATCTGTCATGCAGTTCTTCAGACTCTAGCTGCAATGGAAGAAAAGGTTTATCTACTCATTGGGATTTAATTTACTGCTGTTCGAGTTTGCTAAATACCTTCTCTTGATCTGCAGTTGATCTGTTAGGGTCTTGTTATATAAACTTTCATAATTTTCTCTTTTATTTGTCGTTTCTATTGTCCATTATTTTCAAAGGAGTCTCTTCAAAGATCATTGTTGTTACTTGTCTCCAAAAGTCTCAAAATTTTTGCCTGTTCTGCTCATCTAGGTCAAACTTTTGGTGGGGTACCCTTGTCCTGTCCTCACACTGTGTGTTTAAGCTGAAGGTTTTGAAAATTACTGTTAAGTACTGCTTCTACTTTATGTCCTTCATAATGGGGTGGGCATACATCATGGGGAGAGGCAGGGGGAAGATACTAATATTGGTCAAACCCAGCCATGAAGCAAGTAGAGCAACTTTGTTAGAGATGTTCTCTTACCACGGGCCTGGACTTGATCCTAAATATCACTTCTCCACTGAAGTTTTTTGCTTCAGGATCAGGACTCCTTCCTTCTAACAAGAAGCCATTTTGCCAGTTGCTCATTACGAGTCTTAGTTGATGCAGTGATGGACGACAGTCCTCACTGAAGTAGGCCCTCCTTGTCCTGGCTGATGGAATCTGATGCTGGAAGCATGACTGGGAAACGTGCTTGAAGGGATCTTATTTTTCAAATTGATAAGTGATGACTCTATCTCCTATGAGCTGTAACCTACCCTGCAGAAGACCTCAAGGCCAAACAGTGTGAGTGTCCTGTGTGACGCATTGATTTGCAGGAAGAGAGAAACAGCCTAAATATTTCCTTATTATTTCCAAGGGATGGTGGCTTTCATTGATTGAACTTTTGATACAGAGTGTTGCCGAGTAGATAGGTACTTAAACAGGTAATGGAAGACTATGTGTGGGCACAGATACGTGCTCTGATGAAGCTATAAAGCCTTCGCACAGCCAGTCTAGAAGCAATGCTGGGCAGAAAACCAGGACCAGACTGCTCTCAGCAGTCTTTCCTTAGGTGAAATCTGCTATGCTATTGATCTCTAAAAGGCAAATCAAATAACAGCAGCCACATTTCTTAAGGATTAGGAGCTTCCTGTGCAAGATAGTATGTGTTTTTAATACTTTAAGCTGACTTACGAAGCCGGTAAACAATGTGGAGGGTGGTGTTAGATGACCTCTTTTACATGCCTGATCATCCTGTCAACATTTATAATGCATTTGATATTTCCCTCTCATCAAGATAGGATCGGTTAAGCAGTCACATTCCCCAAAGCTCAGGTTGCATTATGCTTTGTTCCACATTTCATGGTAATAAACGATGACATAAATTTCTGTAGATTTCACAGAAAGTGATGGTTAATTTATTCATAGTTGAAGAGGATCTTAAAAAAAAAAAAAAGAAAGAAAGAAAAAAAAGAACAGAAAAGACTTCTCCAGAAGATAAACACACAGCTTGTAGGATAAGTACAGATCTTTCATGCCTATTTGTTTTGGACACAGTAATGACTGCTACGTTCTGATTAGCAATCTTGACCTAGTTAAAGTGCTATTGTTTCTCTGGGTTCCCCTTCTTCTAAAAGTCTGTGGCTAGACACGGTATTTTATAATCCATCAGATGTAAAATCTACATTAAAAAAATATAATGATTGTGCTTCAGCAACTTGGACCAAAGCCCTGACGTTATCTTTCTAGGCAATACACTGTGAATAATATGGATGCATTTTTAGGTTGGTATGTTCTGTTGGCAAGATACATAATTTTTCCATGAGTGAAGGTAAATTGTGGGATTTCTAACATATTGATTACTATTCCAGCCTTCTTCCCAGCTAATGAGAATTAAGCAGATACTTGTCAGCCAAGGAACATCCTTATTTGTAACTGCAAATATAGTTGTAGTGACACTTATTACAGTAAACAGCGAGAAAAACCATTTTTACCTCTCAGTCGGCATTATTATTGACAGTGGTTCTTATGCCTAAGGGGCAACCAGAGCTAGGACACCAGTGCAAGAGGCCCTGTACAGACACCAAGCCTCTTCCCAAAGAGCTGATGGCCAGGAAGACAGAGTTGGGCAGTGGGAAGGTTTGGGATGTGTAGAGCAAAAAAAATCTCACGGCAGCAAACCTTGCCCCTTGTGATTGGCGTGGTCTCAAGAGCTGATTAGCTAAATGGGAGAGTGAGGCAGAGCTGGCTCAAAGTTGCTGCCCTCACTGGCAGTGTGAAGACACCAGCACCTTCTCCTCCTTGCTGCTCAGACACAGAGCAGGAGGCACCTGGAGCTGAGCCTGTGCAAACCAGGCTGGAGTGGGAAGCAGCATCTGCTACTCTTGCACAGCTCTTTGCAACTGTGGTAGGACTGCCCTGCCTCAGCCACGGTGCTGTGAGGACACACTAGCTCTCGACACTGCTCCGCATTGCGTGGTGTGCCCTGGGCCTCCACTCTGTCACTCAGTCCTGCATGAAAAATTAATGCTCTTTCCCAGATGGGCTTCATCCAGCAGGTTGGACTTTCTGAACTTGGAGTGCTAACATCTCTCTGAAGACAACTGTCACGCTTCCATTCTCAGCCATGTCAGGTAGAAGTTGCAATAAATACCCTTTTTGCTCTGCAGAGAAGCATAGAGCAGAGGGGCTGGGTAGAACTGCTCGGAAGAGGCCCATGCTCCTGAGATCTTCAGAAGAGATGTCAGGGTGAACCTGATGCCCTAGGTGTGCAGAAGAGTGGGAACAGCCAGAGCCATCAGCTTTCAGGAGATAGAACAAGCAGTAATGGGACCCCTTTCACCTGGTCCAAAAAACTGTCTGTAGTCAGAAACAGGCCATGAGGGTGCATGTGTTATCATGGTGTTAGGAGCTGTGATGGCCCAGAGGTGGCAGCTCAGGGTAGCAGCTCCTCATCAAGGTCATGTCAGCCCTGGGGTGCCTCAGTGGCTCTGCAGCTGGCCATGGTGTGAGTCACCATAACCCTCGTGTCTGGCTGAAGGGCTAAGGAAAGAGGCACCTGGTGTCCAAAGAAGGGCCACGAGGATGATCAGAGGGCTGGAGCACCTCTCCTATGAAGACAGACTGAGAGAGTTGGGATTATTCAGTCTGGAGAAGAGAAGGCTCCGGGGAGACCTTACTGTGGCCTTCCAGGATCTGAAGGGGGCCTACAAGAAAGCTGGGGAGGGACTTTTTAGGATGTTGGGCAGTGGTAGGACTAGGGGGAATGGATCAAAACTAGAGGTGGGTAGATTCAGATGAGACGTTAGGAAGAAGTTCTTCCCCATGAGGCTGGTGAGACACTGGCACAGGCTGTCCAGAGAGGTGGTGGAAGCCCCATCCCTGGAGGTTTTTAAGGCCAGGCTGGATGGGGCTCTGTGCAACCTGATGTAGTGGGAGGTGTCCCTGCCAAGGCAGGGGTGTTGGAACTAGATGATCTTTGAGATCCCCTCCAACCCTGACAATTCTATGATTCTGTGCTGGGAAGGTGCCTGCAACAGGGAGGTTCTGCACTGGTGAACCCAGTCCCTGCCTGGAGTGGTGCTCTCCATCTTGGGCTAGCTCTGAACACCACAGGAGATGGCACTGTAGAAGGCTGGCAGCAAACACTGTGAGCCACTGTTTCAAAAAGGAGAGCTGCTGTGATTCAGGATCAGGCTCTAAGTCCCAGGGGTGGCTTTCTGTTTCCAGCCCTGTGATGTAAAGGTGCTTGCACAACATAAATAAGAAGTAGCATGCAGCATGTTTTCCTTCTTTGGAATGAATTCTGCTTTTTTTTTCTTTTTACCACTTTCATTGTTTGAATATTTGCTGTATTATTCCTGTAATTCCTTTACCCCTTTCCCTCCCTAGATACACGAAGGGTTTTGTTCACGGTGCAGGCATAGTTACAGTCAGCACATCATGTCAGAAAGTCTAGGAAGCCCAAAACAGACCTTTGAAAGTGGACTTTGCTGCTTCTACATTACAAGCATGAAAGCCAAAGCTGCTTTTTTAACATCAGAAGTATCGCTCCCCGTGAATCCCTAATGCGGCTGTGCCACCTGCTTCACAAAGTGTGGGGATCACTCGGGGTTGAAGTTAGCGGCGCATTACGAGTTTCATCCCTGTTGTTCCACCACACAAGCGAAGAAAGCTGCAAACCGTAGCAGGAAAATGTGAGACGTGGGAGAGTGAAGGTGGTAGGAGATCTTCCTTTTATATCTTCAGCTAGTAAGGGTTAGTGGGGACTTGAAGCTATCACACTCTGGTATTTTTTCTGTAGCTCGCTTGGAGCGTTTTGGAGTTTTGCTCTAGGCTGAAGTGTCTAGCTATGAACATTTTGAGATGACAGTCAGATGCGTTATTAACGTCTCTGTACCAGGCCAAGGATAGGTTGCATTGGGGAATGAATTTTTTTTGGAGGTCTGCAGGCACCGTGGAGATATTTGGGCAAGTTTGAGGGACAGGCTGTGTTTTATTTGTCCTGAGAGCTGTGAAGCTCAAGGCTAGTGGATGGTTAATGTAGGACTTCTGTCAGGTGCTGTGCTTCTGCACATTGTTAAATGAAGTAAAAAGCCAATGCTAAAGGAAGTCCAGCTGAAGGAGCTGCACAAAGCACACAAGAAACGAAGAGTTTCAATGAAAGTGAAACCAGATAGTCCTTAGAATTTCCTGCTGCCACAGACCAATTCTTTTCTTGGCCACAGTGGACAGTCCCTGTGGAAGGGAACAGAAGGTAAATTGCACATGGCTAGTGTCAGAAATGGATCAAAGACGTGATTAAAATATTGTTAAATAGGGATGTTTTCGAGAAAATAATCTCTAAAAGTTCTCATTAACAGATTGTGCTTTTGTACCAAAGAAGTTTTTGTTTCCATTTTCTGAAAAGAAGGTTGAGCCAGCAAAAGGAGTAAATTTTCAGCAAAATCCTCTAGTTTTACATTTAGTAAAAAAATTTCAACTGAAAGAAAGGTGGAGCAAAAGCTTCTTTTTTTTTTTCTTGGGTTTTTTTTGGTTTGGTTTGGTTTGGTTTGGTTTGGGTTTTTTTTGCCAGAAGAGAAATTATTTCATACCAGTTTTTAATTATTAGCTTGGTGGGACTCCTGCTGATTTGCCCCAGTTTCAGGGAGCATTAGAGAAGAAGCTGCCTCTCTTCAATCCCTTTTAAGACTCAGAATAAGTTCTAAAGAGAAATGAACTGTCCCTCTGCACAGGACGTGGTGTCACCCTGGGTCGTTTAGCCCAAGTCATCTCTAGAGTTTTGCAGGTCATGTCCCCGAGCAGATTGGCCAGTAACAGCAGCACGCTCTCTTACAAATGTGACCTCCAGAGGCTTAGCCTGTGCAGTTTTGACTTCAGAAAACTCGATGCAGCCAGCACTCCTTCGCTGCGAGCGCGCGAACTGCATGCTGACTCACCAGAGCCTGCTCAGCAAAAGGTCTCGCAACAACCCAGGCTGCCGGGAAATGCCTCTATGCTTTGATGGCTCATCGGGTGCTGCCCACCTACCTGTGGGATGGAGCTGTGCATGGAGGGCTTCCTCCTCTCCTTCTTACTGTCATGTCGCTCGTTTCCCATCACGGAGCCTTTCAGTATGACGCAGCTCAAGAGGTTTGAGATGTGTAATCATGAGCCCGCATGAGCTGAGGGAAGCACCTGTGTGCTATAGGAACTTTTGCCTCGCATTTGCTGACCCAAATCAATCCTGGCTTGAAAATGGGAAGAGATGGAGCTTGAAATCTGGCAAGCTCATTTTTTTGCCCTCTGAAGAGCCTGTGCTTTGCTTGAGGAAGAAGGGCTTGAGTGCTGACTTCCGGTTAGTAGTTGAGAAATGCAATTACTAGGAAACTGCAAAGATTTGAGTGATTGAACCCTCGCCTGCTCCCCTCTGAAAACCCACCAGGAGTGATGCCCGGGCAGCAGAGCCTTGTAGAAGGCAGCAGATGAAATGGCAAGACAGGGAGGCTTGTGATGGACACTGCTCATCTCGCAGAACAAACATCAGCTGGTCCCCAGCAAACCGCCCTGATCCATAGTTGGTAACAGCTCAGTAGAAGGATGGAGAGGGGGCTTCATCCCTGGGGGCTGCTCACATCCTTATCATGCCCTTGCCCTCGACATCGTGAATTTATGGGGAATGTGGAATTAGGACCTTAATAGCAGCCTCAGTGAAGTCCTCTGAGAGTCACCTGCACCTTTGCAGCCCTACTCGCTCTCATTTCTGTTTTAAGGTGGGGACATCTATTGACCAACGTGTTGTCAGCATTCCAAGGGCAGTGCCTGCAAGGTGTGGGGGAGATGTGGCAAGTATTTGTTACTTCTTCTTTAGAAGTGCATAGTGCCCCTTTTGGTGGGCACCTTGGGAGAGCAGATGTCGTGAAACCAGGAGTCCTCCAGCCCATGTCGAGGGAGGGAGCGCTTGGTTAAGGGATACGTGTGGAGATCATGGTGCTCTCCCTGGCTCTGCTGCTGACTTGTGCGTGTCACCAGACAAACCACAGCTCACCCGTATCTGCTAGCAGCTGGTTCAAATGCAGAAGAAAAGCAGCTACTACACATAGCATAGTGCAGCACCTGCATTTTTAATTGTCTCAGAAAGCCTAGTGCAGAAATTCTTTACTGAGAGAGTGGGTGGCCACTGGAACAGGCTGCCCAGGGAGATGGTGGAGTCACCATCCCCGGAGGTGTTTAAAAATGAGTGGATGTAGCACTTGAAGCTATGGTTTAGTGGTTAGAGAGATGTTGGATGAAGGTTGGACTTGATCATAGAATCATAGAATCATTATGGTTGGAAAGAACCACCAGGATCATCAGATTTATTCCTTATCTATTCAGCCTTTCTGTCAGCAGCACACCTGAAAGGAAATCATGCCGCCAAGTCATGTATTCTGATGACCTGGGGACCTCCCTGTTTCCTAGGAAGATGAATTTGGGGACACGAGAATGACTTCTAATCAACACACTGACAACAAAGGTGGTGGTAAAAGGAAGTTCAGCTTACCGATTTTCTTTTTGTAAAGGAGAGTGACTCACGTGTCAGAAGGAACATGCTAACCAAGGACAATCCGTGCACTTTGCAGGTGACCACCTCAAGCTACCCCCTTGGAGGACACCTACTACTGAGAATTAGTTACTCTCAAAGGCACAAAGTCTGAGGGCTTGTACAACCAGGCACCGACACGTCTGTCCTGATAGCGTGGAAACATATATCTGTGATTCAAAAGCTATGCTGGGAACTGAACTTGAGATAAGAGATGAGCTTTTCGGTGTCAGAGAGAGAAATTACGAGCTTTGTTTTCAAGGGCTAAACTCAGTGACCTGCTGATGCGATGGAAGGATAGGTGGGTACAGAGGAAATCTGTACTTGTCAGTTGAGCTCTTCCCAAGCGACTCACTGCTATTGACACCAGAATGAAAGTGTTCACACCTGGAGTTACCTGGGAAGAGCTCTTACCTACAGATAAGCCTGAAGATGAGGGGAATGGGGGACACAACAGCGTGTTAGGCGTCCATGGGCTTCTGTACGTGAAACAGCATAATACAAACAATGTGATCTCACTGTTCCCTCTGCCCAGCACAGCCTCCCAAGGTATCACCATTTGTGCAGGCACCATTTTCCCCCTGGCACACACAGGTATTTGTCAGATGACATTGTCCTATTGTTGCCTCCGAGGCCGGTGAAGAAGGCAGGAGATGAGCCGTGTTTCCCTGCCGAGTTTCCTGACCTTGTTTGGTGGTCAGAGCCATGAACCTCTTTTCCTTTGGTAGGCCCACAGGGCTTGGAGGGCCTGAAAGTATCACTGCAAATATTCGAGGAAAAGGAAATAAGAGTTACAGTTCTCAGAGCAGTGTTGCATGGACTGTGTGTTTTATAGCAGATGTTTCAGGACATAAACAAGTAGGGCTTAATGTATTAATATACACCTCTGGAAATTAATAACCCCATCATGGACCAGACCCTTGGCTGACATAACCTGACATGTCTCCAGTGGCTTAATTTGCAGTTTTGAACAAGTTAACGTCTGACATCTTTAATTATACACATCTCTAGCCAGTATAAACCTATGTGAGATCAGGATGCCTGAGTCTTGTGTGTGCCATTACAATGTCTCCTAGGAACTTTGGGCTCTACAGCAGCCAAAAATGGTCTTTTGGATCATATACCAAAATCACGAGAGTGAAATCCTGCAGCACCGGCTAGGCACAAGGGTAGATTTCATGACAGCATTAATGTCTGCTATCTAAAAATACTTGAGATCTGTCTGGCACGGTTAGACGGGAGCAAATCTGGGGCAAATATGCCCTAGGCTTTGCCAGCTACAGCTCTGGCCACCTCCATCCTCTCACACCCATGGGGGAGAGGGGGTCTGTGATCAACAGGAAGCAACAGTGCTCAAAAAGTGCTGGTGGTTACAAGGGCAGGGGTGGCGGTGGCAGGGACATGTCTCAGAACATACTTTCCTAGAGTTCTGCATAGTTTCATAGCCTGGGAAAGCCCAGAGTAGCTTTCTTGCACTAAGCAATGCTTATTTGCCTGTTGCATTTCAAGATCCTTCTAGCAAACAGACTACAGAATGGTTCTTTGGTGTCATCTAATGATTATTATTTTGTCTCTGCTTCTTTCAGCTCCAGGGCTCCTTGAAGAGAAAATTGGTGGTAAATCTGTCGCCTGTCAATAACAAGAGGCCCAATGGTGTTTCAGAGAGCTCTTTCCTTGACATCAAGAGGATAAGAGTGGGTGATAATATCTCAGTGGGACAAGGTGGACAACCTGTTAACAATTGCCAAAGTCAGTCAATGTCAGGAACTATGTCTGTGGGACAAGGATCACAAAGAAAGGCAAGCAACTTAGCAAACAATACTCATGCAAGTGGGAATGGCATGTTTAATATGACTTTGAAAGAGGTAAAGAAAGAACCAGGAGAAACAATGTCCTGCAGCAAACACTTAGATGGCCAGACATCCCATGAGAACATGATCCCTAACAGATATGGGGAAGACTCGTGGGAACAAATGATGGATCTGGAGCTTCAGGAGCTATTTAATGAACTGACAAACATATCAGTGCCACCAATGAGTGATCTTGAGCTAGAGAATATGATAAATGCCACAATAAAACAAGACGAGCCGTTCAACATTGACCTTGGGCAGCAGAGCCAGAAGGGTCCTGTGAGACCTCTGCAGATGGATAAGATGGTCATAAAAAGTGAATATGCAACAGGCATAAATCAGGCTCCTGTGGGCTCCCCACAGATGAGGCCTTCTTCTACAGGTCCAGCCTTCACTATGGCCACCACTGCCATGTCCACCTCTTCACCCATCCCTTCGGTGCCTCAGAGTCAAACGCAGGTATCACAGGTTTCTTCTGCGTCCAGTCGGCCACTGCCTAACTGGCAGGAGGTGTCTCATGCACAGCAGCTCAAGCAGATAGCAGCCAACCGGCAGCAGCATGCCTTGATTCAGCAGCAACAGCAGCAGCAGAACCAGCCAGCCAACTGGTCCGCCCTGTCTCCATCAGGACCTTCCCCTGGACCCTTTGTGCAAGAGAAAATCCCCAGTCCTTCTTTTCGCCAGCAGCAGTTCAGCCCGCAAAGCTCAGCCATGCTTGGGGTGCCAGTGAATGGAAACCAGTCGAAAGGGATGAACAACTACGTTTATAAACCAGCCACTCCCCAGAGCAACCCCATGGACATCCTCATGCAACAGAAGCCTCAGGACCTCAACAGGAACTTTATCAACAGTGCTCAGCCACCGCTAGAGCAGCATCATGGCAACACGAAGCCTTTGTTTCACTTCAACTCAGAGCAAACGAACCAGCAGATGCCTTCTGTTTTGGGTTCCCAAAACAAGCCCGCCCTTCTGCACTACACGCAGCAGGCGCAGGGCTCAGCCCCCGCGCAGCAGCCACAGCCGCAGCAACAGCCACAACCCGCTCAGCCTCTTCCGAACCAGCCTCTTCAAAGGCCACCTAACGTACCCCTAGCAATGCAGCAAAAAATGATGCTTCAGAAGATGCAGCAAAGCCAGCAGATCTCAGGTTTGCAGTATCCCGTCTCCCAGCAGCATAGACAGGTAAGGCAAATTCCTCCTTATTTGTTACAGAATCCTTCTGGTCTGAGTAGTCAAAAAGGCTTCTCCAGCCTGGCCTCATTCCTCCAGGAGATGGGTACTGGTGGCAGATAATGACCATGTCAGCACATACATCTGCAGAGCTGGTGGTGGCACATTTAGCACCTGTTCAGGTACATCATGAATGCACATTTATAAGAATTCCAAGAAAGTAATGCTCATAACACTTACTTTCATTTTTCTTAATGCAACGGAGGGAATATGTCACTGCTATATATTATGTAGATAGATCACTCTCTGCAACTACCCGAGAGGAGCTTGGAGCTAGGTGTGTGTCAGTCTCCTCTCCCAAGGAACAAGCGATAGGACAAGAGGAAACGGCCTCAGGTTGCACCAGGGGAGGTTTTGGTTGGATATCAGGAAAAAGTTCCTCACTGAAAGTGTTGTCCAGCACTGGAACAGGCTGCCCGGGGAAGTGGTGGAGTCACCGTCCCTGGAGGGGTTTAAGATACATATAGATGTGTAGATGCTTAGGGGCATGGTTCAGTGGTGGACTTGGCTGTGCTGGGTTAACGGTTGGACTCGATGATCTTAAAAGTCTTTTCCAACCTGAAAGATTCTATGAATCTACTTGTCAGAAAGGTGAGATAGTAGGACAGATGCAAGCTTATTTTGGACCCCTATCTAAGTTTTCTAGCTTACAAAACTTTAGGCTCTTTGAATGGTACAATTTTAATGAATTCCTATGTTATCTTAGATAACATGTTTTACAATGTTAATTTTTATGCCATCATTTTCCTCAGGGAGGCAGGGTTAGGAAATTCTTGTTTTAGATATCTTTTGACTGACGTGACAAAAATACTGTTTGCACATTTATTATCTATTTGGCAGAGAAAAACTAAGTCTTATCTGTGAGCTTTATAAACACCCATCACACTTCTGGGAATATTCAGTGGGTGAAATATGCACTTAGATACGAAGGTGAAGGTTGCCACAGATATGTCTACAATTATATACCACATGGCAGCTCCCACTGTGTTATCATGGGACAGTGCTCTGACAAAATCAGTTGTCACAGCTCAGTTAGGCTATGCCAAGTCACGGTGCAGCAGGATCCCAAGTTTCCAACCTGCCAATTGAAGTTTGGATATGCAACCTCATAAAACTGAAAGTGAAAACCAGGTGTGAAACACCTAAAACGTGTTTGATCTTGGGACATTTAAGCCACTCTAAGTAATTTTGGTGGGACTCGGGCTCAATACGTTAGAAGGTATGGAATGGCAGTAGAGGTGTGGAGATCATTTGTGGATGTGGAGAACAGCTGTAAGAAACTACTGAAAAGTCTTCCATAAGGTCCCAGAGAAGCAGCATTGTGAATGAAGCCTTCAGAACTGGATTTTCTACACCAAATTGTTTGGGTGAACACGCTGATGTTTTTAAGAAAAGTAAATATAGTGGTGTGCATGGACACCCTTCTCCTTTTAACTCTTATAAGTTCCCTGAACAACTAATCATGACTTTCTCCAACAGAAAGCCACTTAGCAAGAGGTACCAGGTGAAACCTATGGGCAGCTTTTGAGTGGAAATGTTGCTTTGTTGGAAGATGCTGGAGACCAGTGTTGGCAGGAAGCAAGCACAACTTTGCTGCTTTACAGGAGGTCTCTGCTGACTGTTTGTCTCCTTCTTGGGCTAACCGTGTGCTCTCTTCTCTTAGGTGCATGTCCCTGTTCTCTTAATAGACTGGCAGATAGATGAATTTTAAGAGTTCCTACATTCAGCCATGATGAACCTTCCAGCAATCTGTCAGCACAGGAGAGACAGGCAGGACTTTTGCAAACACTGCTATTTTTCTGCAAAAAATATGCAAGGTCACATTCTGGAAAGCAATAAAAACACTGAGAGCAGCTTTGCTGGAGGCAATGTTAGCTCCTTGCTCTGTGTCCTCTTCCTCTTGGGCTGCTGCTCAGGGAGGCAAGCCAACAAGGTGGTACTTGTAGCACTTGAGGCTATGATCTAGTGGCTAGAGAAATGTTAGGGTGAAGGCTGGACTTGATCCTGGTGGTCCTTTCCAACCATAATGATTCTATAATTCTATACTTGGCAACTTGGCCTTAGTAGTACTTGAGAGATTTGTCATTGACTGTAGCAGGATGTCTCACCTGTGCAGCCACAAGACCTTTTGGTTTTGCTGAGTGTCAAACTTCAGATATTACAACAAGGAAGGCATTTCGCTTATCATTGCAGACTTCTGCAAGTGGTTTTCCAAAGTTTCTTGTCATCTAACCACTTTCCATGATTAATGGCTGCAAGACATGGCTACCTGGCTCACAGCACAGCTGAGAAGATTGGAAGCTTTGTAGACACAGATTACAGGGTTTTTGCAGCAAGAATGCTTGTTTTTTTCTGTGCTCTTGAGAGACAACTGGATTTTTTTAGAGATCCTTAGCAGCTGTTCCAAAGTTCTGCTGAAGTTCAGAAAAATCAGTTAGGTGCCTCTCACCAGAGTATTCTGTAGCTGCTGGAACAATACTTAGAAATACAATTGGCCCATAAACTTCAGATTTGGAAATTGGAAAGGTTTGGACATAACTGTTCACCTGGCAGTATTTATGAGTTCTGTAGAATCCTTTAGTGCCTGCCTACACAGCTGCAGGAGCCCACCAACCCCTTGGTCGGGGCCTGCTTGCCCCATAAGTCCAGTCTGAATATTAAATCAGACTGGGAGAAGACACTACTAGTATTATCTTCCAGTGAGGACAACAGAGGTCAAAGCAGCCTCATGGGTCATCTCCCACTGATGTTAGAAATGGGGACATCACCTCATTTAGGCCGCACAATCTTCTTCCCTGGAGGATCATCTCCCACCTCTGAGGATTCCTACACATCATTAACAGTAATGCATGATTAATTACGAGCATTTACTAATTAACTCCATTACTAATATTTATTTTACTCATGCCTTATTTCTTCATGGGGAATCAAGGCTTGTTTCTGCTTGGTATCATTCAACTCCTCCTGAGATCCCTGTAATTTTGGATTGTAAGGACCATCTCCGAACGGGCTGGAATGTTTTATAGCTGGAAATGTGCGTGCACATTCATAAAGAGCTGCTGTGACATTGCCATCAGATAACACTGACTGGAACACTATAAATCCACATTTTTAGCTGAACCAGCTCATCCTCTGGATTTTTACTCCCCAAGCTTTAAAAGCCCTAAGAAAACATTTGAACTTGGCTTTATCAGCCAAAGCTGGCTAACTGGAAATGTAAGGCTTATAACTTCTCTGCTTGTCATGTTCACTTTGTGTCAAATCGGAGCAAACTTGTAGGGGGATTTGCTAATTAGATGTCTTTTGCCTCTAGGGAAAAGTCATAAAAATGATCGAAATCATCTTGGTTTCCTGGAAGGCTGACCTGAATGAAGGGTTGGTTTGCTTCTCTGTTTTATTCTCCATTGTTGTGGGATTCACCTTTCCATTGTCTATCAGGATGCAAGACATGCAGAGTCATGACAAAACTCTTAGCAATGCAACAATCTCTTTGTTTGGGGAATAATTAGAAGGTCCATATTCTGCACAGGTTTAATCAGGTTGGCAACACTTACACAGAACCTGGGGTGATGTGGGGAAAATCTGTAACTGGACTTGGGTAGAAGTTTGACATCTACATTTCCCCTTGTGAAGAAATGTAGTCCAGTCAGTGAAAGATGCTTCTGAAGTAAGACTTAAGGTTTTTGAACAAAACACTTGATGTTTTTAACTACTCTATAAGACATTCCACAAATAAGATCCATTAGTCTTCTGGGAAGAAGTCAAAAAAACAATTCAAAAAAAAAGAAAAAGCCTGTATCTACTAAATAAAATATTATTCATCCCCTTCTGGTTTTGACCTAAAGCCAAATTAAACTAAAAGGTTTCAAGCTGACTTTTACTCCAAGTTTTTTTAGTCAACTTCATTCACTCAAGGGAGGGGAGAAAAGAAGGCTGAGCTCATGAGAACAGGAACCAGAAGGGAGAAGGGCACTCTATCTGCTACATGTGGGCATGCGCCCTATTTTGTCTTGGCTTTAGGGGCAAGGAGAACACCAGGGGTCATGAAAGCTTTAGCCCCCACTTTACACGAACAACCACTGGTCCATATTTTTAAGGCTCCAGAAGCGTCCATTTTGTCTGTGTGGTTAAAACCCACAACAGTGTTTCCTTGTGCAGAGCTCAGGGTCTTGTTAGTCCTTGTTCCTTCTCATTTTTTTCCTTTTTTTTTTTTTTCTTTTCCAGGAACCTGGGAATGTAGTGTGATTAGTTGCAGTTAGGGGCTTTTTTTTGTCCTTACTTGCCCTAATTGGGGCATACCTTAGATCATTTTCTTCCCCAGGTCTTAACAGACTCCTTCAACCAGTCTCCCTTCCTAATGAACACTAAGCAGTCCCTTCTCCGGTACCTGCTCCAAGCACGAGTGTCCCATACATCCTCTTGCCTCATGCTCCCCCAGGTGAAGGCTTTGTACTTTGTAGCATGTGGCCAATGGCCTTTCAAGTGCCCCACAACCCAGGGCATGGCTGGAGAAAGGCAACAGTGTAGTCCTGCCCCCAGGGGTGTATCAACTGTGAGGAGCTTGTGCTCAAAGGACCTCAAGGTGACCTCTCCTTGCAGGCCCTCTCCATTACTCCAGTCCTTCATATGCTTAGAAAATCAGTGCTCAACTGATTAATAAGCATTGCTCTTAAATATCTCCAAGGGGTAGAGGTGGTATTTCAGCTAACCTGGCAGCTCTGCAGAGAGGCTGAGACCAATTCCCCTCTAACTTTCTCCACTGTAAACACAGGGTAATTTCATTTATTTTCAGGAGAGCATAATTGGACTTAGAGCAGCATAGTAAGCAGCAGGATATGGCCTTCTAGCTGATGTCATGGTGTTGGGTCACAGGCAGGGCTTGATGATCTTGGAGGTCTATTCCAGCCTCAATAATTCTGTGATTCTACCTTTTATTTTAAAAGCATGGGCACCCTACGGATTTGATAAGAACTGTGTGTGAACCTGCCAGATTGTTAGAGTGCTGTGTGAGGGACAAGCACCAGGAGCAAGAGATTGAATGGCTTTTTTGAAGGTGCCGATATAAAAACTCTTGTTATCGTTCACTGCTGAGCAATAACTTAACACCTCTAATTTAGCCTCCGAAATTTCTCAAAGAAAATGTGGCTTCTTTGGATGATTCATATCAAAACAATATTTTCCTAGGCCTTTGGGTTTACCAGTAAAGAAGAAAAGAAGAGCATGTTCTGGTGAGGCAAACGCTCGGTTTTCATGTGTGAAGGAATTATTTTGCAAATATTTGTGAAATGAAGAGAGAAAATCTAGAGTGGCTTGTGGTAATTGGTACAAGCTAGGGCTTAAATGTGACTTAGCTCATAAATAACAACGATTCCAGGCTTTTGGAATCTGCAATAATAGAAACTGTTCCATAGTGTAAGAAAATAACAATGTGACCTTTCTTTCAGTGCTTGCTATAAAAATAATACTTGGCGGGCAGCTTTTCTTGATAGCTCTGTTTTGGTCACATTCCTTTGCGCCAGGGCTTCTGAATTAAATATTCTGGATAAAAACTTGAGGATGTCCCAATAAACACCATTGACTGCAGGATCATAGCTGATTTATGAACAGGAAAGCAGACAAAAAATGTCATAAGTTCATGTATTGTCATGGTGGACAGTTGTCTTTCAAGGTAGAGCCTTATATCATTCAAGCTCAGTTTGCTGAATGACATATATAGATGGTCACATTGTGGACAGTCAGTCCCTGAGAACATTGTAATTCAAAGGCTCAGAGACGTTGCCAGTTCCATAAGGTTTCTTGTGCTCTTTGCGTAAATTATTTACCCTGGTAGAATATTAGCCACTTAGGTCAAATGCTTCTGGGCTTGAAGATTTGGGAGGTAGCTAAGACAGTCCCTCTTGTCTCATTTGGACTGCTTTTTGAAGGTACTTCCATGAAGATACCAATAAAAACCATCCTTGCCCTTGCCTGGAGGAGTTATTTGCTAATGTTGGCACACTGGAAGTCTTATCTATGAGCTTTGTGAAAGTGCCGGGGAGAGGGCAAAACGTCATTCTGTGAAGATCTCGCATTAAAGACGGCACCTGTCTCAAACAGACAGCATGGGTCTGGCTTCAGTAAGGCTCAAAGATGAGTTTTATGGAAGGAATGTGAAGGATACCGGCTTCTACCCACCTGCATGTCTGGAGGTGTTCATTTGAGGCCTGCAGTGATCCAGGAGGCACTTCAGGAGCCGGTCAGTTGTCTGGGCCATGGGGAGAAACAAATGCTGTTGGAGACAGGAGGCACAATAAGGGTGCCAACTTTTTCTTACCTGGTTGATGGGAGTATTTCTGCTATTGCAGTGTGTGCATCTGGGGCCAGAGTCAAGCCCTGAGTCAACTTCCTGGAGGGATTTTGGAAAGGCAGCCTGGAAAAAACAATATAATTCCACAGCCATTTGGAGCTGGCATGGTGAAAAATCCTTTCCTGTAAGTTTTTGCTTGTTTGTAGGCAATTTATGAATACCTCAAGAAGTTAATGAACAAAAACATTTTAACAAGCCCATTTCTATCCCTAGAGTCTTACTATTATTTTAATTCCTCAAAGTCCTCAAGAGTGAGTCCCAGCAATTTGTCTCTCTAAGGGGTTCAAAATGAAGGGATATTTTAATGGCAAATATTTATTACTCCGCTCATCCACTTTTGCTGCTGGTGTGCTTATGGTGGAGACCTGCCCCAGGCCACAGATCACTGTGATTAAGACAGCTGCAGACCTAGTAACGTTCCTTTAATGTGAGTTTTCACGCGTGAATTTACCATTTGTATGTGATGCTGATCCAGAAAATCAGCCAGATGCTCCAACAGAACTATTCCAGAACCATCTGCCTGCTTCATTTCCTGCATGCCTGCTTCTGGTGATGTACCCACACAGGGAGACAGCTTTTGCCCTGAAGGATTTCTAATCTAAATCAGCAAGCCAGCTAAACCTTGAGAAGAAGGAAATGTTACTATATATTTCATTATATATATTCTCTGTATTGGCAAAGACAGAAGGAAGATCTCATTCAAAGCCATTACAATCAGTCCACTGGAGCTGTTGGATAAGGACCCATTTACCGTCACAGAGGAATCCTCTGACAGGGTCTGGAGTTGAACCAGACCCAGTGTCATACTCAGAGACACTATCCTTGTGTCCCAGGATAATGCCTGAACCTATCACCCTGCATCTGCTCGTCTTGACCTGACTGCCCCTTGGCCCTTGGTCTGAGAGTCTCCTCTATAGACCCAACATTCACAGCTGGGCACGGTCCCCCAGAGGAGACCTCTGCAGCAATTACAGCAGTGTTTGATGCCTCTTTTTCCCTTTGTACCTATAGATTGATGTTAAACAGCCCGTTGAGATGCACCCAGAAGCTTGCCAGCTCTCCAAGGGGCCTTTGAGACACCTGTGCATGTGTGCCCTGGCTATGCCTGAGATTCTGCTTGCCACTTTGAGCATGGGTAGGAGTGGGATCTTGAGAGCAGCTTCACACCACGTTGAACAGCCCAACTGTATTGAGTTTGCGTCATCTCTTCAAAACTGGTCCTCACTTCTCTGGCTCCTTTGACAAGGCGCTGTTTTGTCCAGCCCCAGATGGAATCTGGAGAGGGGCTGAGTGCCTGAAGCAGTTGGTCCATCTGGAAAGCCAAGTGCCTTTCATAGAGTCTTTTAAGAGTAATATTTAGCCTTGACATAGCTGTGGCAACATGAAAGTTGAATGACTCTCCAATTTCATAGGAAGAGGTGAGGATTTATGGGAGGTCCCCACCATATCGTGACTCAGTAGAAAACACAGAAATCAGGTAGAAGGAGGGATATTTCACCCTCTCCATCATGCTAGTTATCTGAATTTACTGTTAACCCCCCTAAGCTTACTATGTAACAGGGAGGAAGGCACAGCTCAGAGTACCTGAGCCAGACACGTACATGGGGCATAACCTCACTGCAGAAGTCTCTCAGCATCCCTGAGTCCAGCTCTGCTTCTCTGCTTGCAAGACACACACAGGCTGAAACTACAGTCCATTGAATTGCATGCCACTATAGAATCATAGGATGTTAGGGGTTGGAAGGGACCTCTGGAGATCATCGACTCCAACCCCCCTGCCAAGCAGGACCATAGAATCTAGGACAGGTCACACAGGAATGCATCCAGATGGGTCTGGAAAGTCTCCAGAGAAGGAGACTCCACAACCTCTCTGGGGAGCCCGTTCCAGTGCTCTGTCACCCTCACAGGAAAGAAGTTCCTCCTCATGCTGAGGTGGAACTTTCTGTGCTCTAGCTTATATCTACTGCCCCTTGTCTTATCGCAGGGCCCAAGTGAGAAGAGGTTGCCCCTTTCTTCTTGACACCCAGCCCTCATCTATTGATCCACATTCATTAGATCCCCTCTCAGTCTTCTCTTCTCCACACTAAACAGCCCCAGGTCTCTCAACCTTTCCTCAGAAGGCAGGTGTTCCAGTCCCCTCATCATCCTTGTGGCCCTCCACTGGACTCTCTCCAGTAGACTGTCCCTCTTGAACTGGGGAGCCCAGAACTGAACGCAGTACTCCATGTGAGGTGTCACTAGGGCAGAGTAGAGGGGGTGGAGGACCTCCCTCCATCTGCTGGACACACTCTTCTTCATGCCCCCCAGGAGACCATTGGCTTTCTTGGCCACAAGGGCACATTGCTGTCCCATGGAGAACTTGTTGTCCACCAGGACTCCAAGGACCTTTTCCACAAAGCTGCTCTCTAGCAGATTGAATGGTCCTCTCAGGGCCTTCATAAGAAGCTATGTAGTCCACCTTGGTTGAAAAGTTCCATGATTGCCTGATGCCAAAACACTTGCAATGCCCAAGGTGTGAAAATGAAGAAAGGTGGCATTTCTGTGGAGCCAGTTTGTTCTGTAACCTGTAGGAGACTTGGAGCGCTTTCCATAATTCTGTGAAGATGGGCTAGAGGTACTCACTGTTTTTTTTCTTTTTCCAGTTCTTTCTATAATTTGCAGCGGTGGCAAGTCAGGCCACAGCCTGGCTCCAACAGAGTGATGAATGACTAAAGGATTAGTGCTTTGGTTCTGGTTAGAGAAGCATCCAGCTTTATCCACTGCAGAACTAGATTTCTCCAGCTGCCTGTAAACTGCCACCCCAGCTAACACAGGCTTTGTCGGGGTGACTCCAGCCTTGACTGGAATGGGAAAAAAAAAAGAAAAAAATGGCTTTTTTTTTTTTTTTTTCTATTGGAACTGGTAAAAGACACGGGAAGACATAGGGATTAGCAGAAGTGTTGGGAGCTTCACAGCCGAAGTGCAAAACAGAGTGGGAGGAGGGAGGATAGGAGCGGGTGCTGACTGTCCATCCTTCATCCAAAGCTGCCTGCTCCTGCCCAGGCTCTGCTTCACTGTCATGCGCTTGCAAATTCCCTCCAGGAATGAAAACAGACTAACTTTAAGCTTGTTCCCGAAGCTGCAAATTTGTCCCTGCTGGGTGTTAATTTAACTGCTTCCAGGGCACCAGGATGTCTCCCAGTGTTCGCTTTGCTTTGCTTGCTTGCTGCTTTTATTTTTTTTCTTCTTCTTCCACACATCTGGTGTTGTGAAAACTTCCAAGGCACCATACAGAAGAGTGACAAACTGACCACTTTTAACCCTTTCTGCAGCGTGTATGAACCTGCCCCTATCTCCGGTGTTATTTCCCTCTATCAGGGTCTGTGGGCCTTGCTGTGTACGGGATCCCCAAACTCTAAAGTGGGTCTTTACGAGCATTTCACAGGCTGAGAATTGAGCCGTTCTTCAGCTCCATCATCCTCTGCTTTTCCTGTGAACAATCCTGGCTCAACAGTAATAACTGGACTTCAAAACTTTCCAGCAGGAAGAAATAGATTTGGGGCAGGGAGAGGTTTTTTTTTTCCAAATTATTTCTTTTTTCCTCTTGCTTTTATCTGGTGTTGCCACTTCCCAGCAGGGAGGACATGCGGTGCCATAGTTCTGCACCATGGCAAGCGGTGCCCTTTTCCTCTTGGCTTTTGATTGTTACATTTGTTCTGTGTTAACTGTTTATCTGCTACATTGACTGAACCAGAGCAAATTCAAAACAATCTGGGTGTCTCATTTCCAGTCATAGCTGTTGTACTTTATGTGACCTTCTCCACTTTGTTTGCTTTCTGCCCCAACAAGTTGTTTGTGTGACCAGCTCATTTTTTTCACTAACATATTCCCACGAATAGCATACAGGCAGAATTTTTTGTCTTTGGGAGGGCTTCCTAAAAAAACCCCAAAGGTACTTGAAACCAAAATTCCTCTTCTGTTTTGGCCTCTTGTGGCACAAGAAGGTTGCAAAGTCTTATGTGCCTTATGGCACAAGGAGAATACTGTTTTCCTCTCAACCCTATCGTTACTTTTCATCCTGCAGCTCTCCTTTGTGCTCCCATCCCAGGAACTGTCCCTTCTCAACCGTGGTTCTTCTTCAGCACCCAACTCAGCGGAGCTGAAACACCATGGAGAACTATCTCAGCCATGCGGGCTGTTGAACGCACCAAGTAAGCAGCAGTGTCCATCACATTGATGCAGGAGACCCAAATGTGCCACAGTCCTTGAGTTTGGCATCTTCTCTTCTTCAAGTAGGGTTTTCACTGCTGAGTTTTATTTTCAAGAGAAGTAAATAACTCTTGATCCACAAATTACACGTCTCTGGTAAACATGAAACCTACTTCATGGCTAAGTACAGCTGCGTTGTCAAAATCGTGTTTCGTATTCAAAGTGCTGTCATCAAGGGCAGCCTTTTGTAGATGGAGAACTTCTCTGTGGGCCAAGCTCTGGGGCCCTGGGAAGCACTGGAGCAGTTAATCAGAAGGGCTTTCCATAGCCATGTGTATACTGCATTAAAAAAAAAAATCTTCAGATTTTTTAATCCTCGTGAAATGCTTTCTGGAGCATTGGACTCACCACCTGAAAATACTAATGAAATTTGGTTTGTGGAGATAGGAATAATTCATCTCCCTGTTAAGCCTGAGCTTTTTAAAGCTGCAGAGTAGGACTTCTGTGTCCAGAGCCAAATTATTTATACAGATCTAGAGAATGTCAAGCCAAACCCCATATAGCTTAAACATATCCACCCCTGCTTTTCTTCTGACAATTTTTCCAACCAGTGCACCTAGTAACCACCTTTGAAATTGGACATGAGTAAATTTAGGCTAGAAATTAGCAGCACGGTCCCAGCAGTTGGAGAAACCGTTTGGCTTTCCCAAGCAGAATGCTGGTGGCCAAAAACCTGCCTTTACCATAAAATTTAAAATAAATATTAGATGATATGTGATAGCCAGGCAGCCAGTTTAAAAAAATAAGATCCCTTTCTACTCTGCTTTCATAGCAAAATGCAAAATAGTCCTTTGGCTGTCACTTCATACAGCCTTTCCTTTGAAAGGACCAGGTGGGGAGCTGTGTAGAGCACTAGTAAGCAAAGTGGAGTAGGAGACATGACTAGGGACACCTAACAGACCTACAGACATTTGATTGTAGCATTCATTTAAATATATGGTCTACTGTTGTTATGAGCTCTGAAGGAATTTTCCCTCTCTTTCTCCCAAAGAATCCAAATCAAAAGCTAGTCAGCTGGTACAGTAATTGTATACAAATTTTCACATGAATTAAAGTCAAGCTGTGGAAAGAATTAGAACCTTTGGACTTTTGTGTGAAGGTCACCACACTTCACACCAGGGACCATAGAAATACTTGGACTGTTTGCTCAAATGGGCACAACATTAAGGAATCATTTTAACCCCCTTCATTGTCGTCCTTCAAACAGAGGAGCCTGCTATGCAAAAACCAAGCCTGGCAGAAACACTGTACAAAAGCCAGAGGCAATTGTGAGGCTGCTAATTAGATAACTGTGTCTTGATATTCACGTTTGAGCCTGTGGATCTGGACAACACAGGACGCTGCTCTTTGCGAGAAGCAAGAGAATGACTGCTGCCCTGTGTCCTCTCAAATGACTTTCTCAAGGTCCTTGGGTCCCCAAGGGTAAATATTTGGGATAGTCTTTGTTGTGCTTTTCCCAAATTTTTCTTACCTCCCTGGTATCTTTTTTTGTGGCAACAAAACAACGCAAGAGCTGGAATTACACTGCAAATGTTAGTGAACAAAAATGATGTAGGATGCACAGATTCTGTGTTATTTTCGCCACATAAATGCTACAAGCAAAAAACGAAAGCAAATTAAGTTCATGCACAAATATCAGTAGGAACACTGAGACAGCAGTGGTAGCAGAAGTAATGAAATTATGTAATATATGCGAATTGTTTTCTACACACTAATTCATCCAGAAGGCTAAAGAGAGTAACTGTAAAGGCTAAACCTTGAGATGGTGAGATCAACACTTGTTTCTAACACAGCTGGTGAAGTTAAAGCATTAGAAAGACACGTGGTGCATCTAAATAGGTGTCTTCGTACAAAGTGACTGAGTCAAGGAGAGATGAAGTAGACCAGCATGTGTGAAAACAGGCCATCTATGTAGATGCGTAAGTACAGCTTTAAATATAGTCTCCAAAATAGGGTTGGATTCAGAATTAGCGTAAACTTTGCAGTCTTAATAAATGTTTCAAATTGATTTTTTTTGGCCAAGCGCTCCCCCATCGAGAATTCAGATGGGCAAAGATTCCAAGAGATGTCAATTAGTATCTTCAGGAAACTTCCTTTTAAAGATTTAGAGGTTTCAGCAACTAAAGCGGTCAGAATTTAATTTCGTTAATATTTAAATACAGCTCGCTTAAACCAGTTTAAAAATTCAAAAGTTTACATTCCGTGCTGAGGGAGGCTGTACGTGTTGATACTCATGTGTGATCAAAATTACCTCATGTACACTAGAGTAGCAGCTTAAGACTTCACAAAACAGCAAACAGATGCAAGGTGAGATCTGCACTTTCAAAGGTGGATCGCCGTAGAAACAGATTTCACACCTAGGCTTCTGAACTTGTACCTCAGCTACTTGATACGTGTCCTTTGACACAAAAGGCAAATCCATTTCCATGTGTGATGATGCAGAGGGCAACTCTGTCCTCATTGAAATTGTGATCAAAATATTGTCCACGATTGCTCTGTTACATAAACAACCATTAAAAGTAAAGTACATTTAAATAATTGAAGTTTCAAAACAATGCTCTCAAAGATTGAAAAAGCCAGTTTTTCGTTCCTTGTTCAGACTCATGTTTCCCTTCTTGGCCATCAGTTGAGAGTGTTACTGAGGTCCTGTGAGAAACACTGGGCAAGCCTTGTAGTGAGTGAGGGGGAGCAAGAGTCTGCATTCTGGGGCCAACAAGGAGGTAAAAGGGAGGAGATAGAGCTAGAGATCATGAGTGACATGGGGAAAGCCAAACAGGGACCAAATAATCACTGTTTCTCCTAGCAGGAAGGTTGTAGGCACCTGTTGAAGTCATCACGCAGCAAAATGGACTGCCTAGGGAGGTGGTGGAGTCACCATCCCTGGAGGTGTTTAAAAAAATGAGTAGATGTAGCACTTGAGGCTATGGTCTAGTGACTAGAGAGATGTTGGGATGAAGGTTGGACTTGATGATCCTGGAGCTCCTTCCCAACCATAATGATTCTATGATTAAAAAAAAAAAAAAAAACAACGAGCAAGAGGAAGGCATCTTATACCTAAGACCAGGGAGAACTTTCTGTAGGCATCTTTGCTGCACAACATTACAACAAAAGTAAGCATGGATTCAAAACTGGAGTTGGGCAAATTGAGAAGAAATATTTGCAAAGGGCAGCCAGACAGTATAATGTAGATGCAAAGCTGCACTCAAAATGCCTGAATGGCAGAAGCTGGAAGATGTATTGGATGCAGTCCCAGCATATAGTTGCTTTGTTCCTATAGTCCACCTCTGAACTTCCCATGGTCACTTTCAGAGTGACAGTTCTGTTTGCAGCCAGAGAAATAACATCGCTTGATCATAGCAGAAAAGGTTATTAACACAAAGAATGCCAGAAATGATGCCTGGTTTGGGGGAATTCATCTTAGCCATGTCTTCCCCAGTGAGGCTTAGGATCACCTGATCTACCAGCCCCTCATTGCGGCAGTACTTTTGGCAGTTGACTGGTCTCCAGTTGACCTGGCCCATTTCGGCCCAGCAGCCCCAGGACTTGTGGATCTACTGTCTGCTTTCCAGCTGTGAGAGCCACAACATGATTGTGAGCCATGCCTCTGGGAAAGGGGTTTTTTAAAGATCACAGAATCACAGAATCACGGCACTTGTGAAAACAGGCAGCTCTAGGAGCTCTTGTGAAAAGATGGCCACTCTAGGAGAGCTTAGAACCCTCCAGCAGTTTCTACTGGCATATGTGCTCCTGCTGTTGCTGCCTTCAAGGCAGGTTTTGATCGCTTTCACAGGGTGGCAGAGGAACACAAGCAATGGAAGGGAAATGGTGATTTTCAGCCATTTATAACTGATCCAGACTGGAATGGCATTTCATGGAGAAGCCAAAAGCAATAGTGTCAAGGTACTAGCCTTGCTCACTTCCAAAAGTTTCTTGCAAAAAAATGAAGGAAATTAGATTTCTAAGTTAATTCTTGTCAGATCCCTTTCAACCAGAGTATGTAAAGTCCCAATAACACTAATGTCTGCTTTTTACATTATGTTCAGAAGACCTCTGCTGAGGACCAGGGTGATCTGTGGAAAAAGTGATGATCAAAATTGTTTACTACTCCTGGCTGTTGCAAGTTCCTAAGCAAAAATTTTGTGTCTGATTCTTACTCAGGCTGGAGGTCCCCTTTAAATCATTATGACCATAGGAAGAAGCCTTCAACTGAAGAAAAATTTAATTCCATATTCAGGCCACTTTGGTGGAACAGGGATTTAGTGTTAATAAGAATCAAGCTTTAGGTGTTCCAAATGCTCTTTAAATAAAAAAGAAGAGACAACAATGTGCAAAGTAAACTCTGAGTTATTAATTCAAGAGCAGTATGAGCAGCAGCAGCAGTAAAGAAACCCGATATACCCATCAATCAACATGGTGGGACCCTGTTTGTTTGCACGAGTTTGAGAGTGATGAATAGGTCCTCTGTGTAAAACATTAAGCTACGGTATGAGAGGGTAATAAATTACGTTTGTTAATTTTATACGCCATACATATAAAAATCACTGAAAATTGTTAATACACTGTAGTGGTGACAGAAAGGTCTGGTGCCGTAGGAACCTTGACGTGGTGCTTTTTCATCGCCACAAGTGAAGGTCTCTTGTGGCATTTCCTGCCTTTCAGGGAATATGATGTAAAAGGCCTGGAGGAAGAATTTTGCCTACGAATCACTCAGGTTCTCAGCTGCCTCACTGGACTGTATTTATCTAAAAATGATGCTTCTCGCTTATGCTCATAACCTCCATTGCCTCAGCAGTCAATGGAGGGATAGAGACCTCCAGGGAACGAATGACTCTGTCCCCTAGGAGGTGCCCAGGAGAGGTGGTGTGATGTGTGGTGGTGGTGGAGGCAGGGGGCCGATGATGCCATGGCTCACCCTGCTCCAGAGAGCTGAAGGCGGGTGAGGTGGATGCTTCCATCAGGGTGGAGTACGGGCAGGCATGAGCTCAACTGTGAGCACAGACCTGGGCTTTAAGCAACCAGCAATGGGCATCAAGAGTTAGACCTTGAACCACCTCTTTCTGGCACAGGTAGAGAAGAAATTTAGACCTGAGCAGCCGACATAGACTATGTCAGCCTTCAAACTGCAGCTCAGACCACCATCAGCAGGTGCAGTCTTGGAAACCCAGCCTAGATTCTTGCAGTTTGGTCCATCTTTATCCATGTGAGCTCTTTCCACTTTCTCCTATGAGCTTTGACCAGGACAAAGCTTTGCACACACACGCCCACACTCCTGTCCTGTGACTACACTGCTGTACAACTCTGGTCACATTTTCACACCAGCCTCTGGTTGCAGCCAAAGCTCAGCAAATGTGCTGCTCATGTAAACTGAAGCTGCTTTTCAGAAATATTTCCCCTCCAAATGAGCTGGTTGATGTTGTCTAGTGCATACAGCAGAAGGGTACGAAGTCTGCAGCGGCAGACAGAAGAATGTTTGAGTATTTTTTGAAACGTCGTCTCAGAGGGGAAGGCCAGCTTGAGAAGGCGCATTCATAGAATCATAGAATCATAGGGGTTGGAAGGGACCTCTGGAGATCATCGAGTCCAACCCCCATTACCAGAGCAGGTTGCACAGGAACATGTCCATATGGGCTTTGAAAGTCTTCAGAGAAGGAGACTCCACAACCTCTCTGGGCAGCCTGTTCCAGTGCTCTGCCACCCTCAAAGTAAAGTAGTTCCTCCTCAGAAGTTCCCTCCTTTCCAGAAGTTCCTCCGTAAAGCTTGTTTTACAGCAATTATTTATTTCTCATGTCTTGGCAGCACGGAAATGAGTCTAACGCATGAGAATGTTGCCATGTTATTAAACGGTGGGGTAAAAGCCGTGCTTACTTTCATGGGAATGAGGTTCTTTGCCAAAAACGAGATGCCTCAGCTGCCCCGTGGGACTGCATACTGTTTGGACAGGCTGGAGGGAGCTGCTGTGAGCGGTCAGAGCAGACAGCAGGAGTGACCACACATTCGTGGCAGCCTGTTTGTAAGGATGGAGGAGCTGTTTGGCCGGCAAGCCTGCCTCGTGTCCCTGCCCTTGCGCCCTAGCAAAGATGCCTCGAACGGCTGCTGCTCACTCCTCCCCGTGCTTGGGTGTTGCTCTCACTTACACCCACGAGCAAACCCAGAGTAATTGCACGGAAGCCCACCTACGCTTGCAGGGTGCGAGGTTCGACCTGCACAGCATCAAGCAAACAGGCCGGTCCCTACAGGGAAAATCAGGAAGGTGTCACTGATGGCAGCACTGAGCATCATCCCTGAGCTGGACAGTAAAAATGAGTGTAAAAAATAAGACTAGCTTTGTTTGACTTGTTAAGCACAAATCATTTCAACCTTCCTGTCAGTAAAAAGTCTATTTTTTTTCTTTTTTCCTGGCTATTTTTACTTCATCAGAAACGGGGAGAACTCATTAACACTGGTGTTTTGAAGGGTAGTTCAATAGAAGGCAGGCTAATATAGTTCATTAAAATACGCATGTTTGATGTTTGAGGTACTGTTTGCACAAATCCTCGGGGAGAGGATGCTGTAGAGCTAAAATGATGTTTTTTCACAGCCAAGTGGCACAATCTCATTACCAAAGTTTGGTGATCAAGATGAAAGGTACAGTTAGTAATTGCAAGGGATAAAAATGGTGGTTTTTTCTCCAAAACTGCCCTTATTCCTCACAGAAAACAGACCCAAGGCAGACTGTTACACTCCCTTCTTTTCTGTTTCTGTGTTCTTTCCCTTACCACCCACTTTGTATATGATTCACCAGCAGTTTATATGGTCTGGATGTAAGGAATGAGGGAAATTTCTGTTTGCCTACTTCATGGCAAAAGAACATTCTGAAGAGATGCCTTTGCTGACATTTAGCCTGGAGAAACAGATATTGCTCCAGGAGGGAGGGGAGGACACAAAATTCTAAAAATTGAAATTATTTTCCTCCAACTTCTAGTTTTCTGCCAGGCTGCTCAGCATGCTGCTCTTCAACCTCTTCCCGCTGGTGAACCCACGTTGTTTCAAGGAAATCCGCAGAGCCCAGTACTGCAAATAGAAACCTTGCTTTTCTTAGTTAAACCTTAGTTTTCTTAGTTCTTTTGACCCACAGAAGTAATCTGTGGACTCCAGGCATCTGATCTTACACTGGAAACTATGAATTTAACAGATCTGGAGAACGAAGGGTACATCTGCCAGCAAAGTATAGATCTTCTAAACATTCCTCTGACCACATTGTCTTTGGAGAGGGAAAAAAAAATCCTTCCCCTGCTTGCAGGGTGTGGGAAAGAATCCCGTTTTGCCTTTGGTTTGGTACCACTGTAACCGCAGCTGGGGTGGCCTTCGGGCTGTATTGGTACCAATAACCGACATGAAGCCACAACATGAGGCACTGGACCCGGGTGTGACCTGGGGAACGTTCATTTCACGTGTTCTGGTGGACGTTTCATTGTGTTCCTACTGGCAGTTCTGGTTCAGAAAGCAAGAAAGGTGGCACTGTGGCATGTCACCTCTGTGGTGGAAACCTCTAAATCACCAACTGACACTGGTCCCATGGCTTAAATGATTATATGACCCTTTAGGATGGAGTGATGTGTTAATCTTCTCTTATACTATCTTCTCTTATGCTATACTGTATCTCTTGCATGCAAACATGGTGACAAAGAGGGCTGTTTCTGTACCCCTAGATGTAGATGGTAGGATGCCAGCTGGACCCACACCAGGTCCCACTTGCAGCCCAGTGACTACATGTTTGAGGGAAAAACTGAAGAGCTTGGGTTCATGGAAGACACAAGAAATAAAGATGCCAGAGCAGGATGAGACCTAAAATGATATTTTGAAGGTTCTGTCTCTTTTGCAATATGATTCCTTATTCATCATGCAAATTGATAATTTCTGTGCAAATAAAAAATAATTGTCATTATGAAGGCGAGTTTGATTAGCTTGTACAGGTGACAGCTAGTAAAGCTGGGTGAAACACTCACATGCACACACAAAACTCTCCTTCTAGTGGGAAATTCCACATTTTATTCGAGAAAAGGCATATTTCCCTTGTCATAAGCAGAGGATGATGAGAATTTGACCTTGTTCATCTCATTACTGGCTGTAACCTGAGAACTTTACATAGGTGATCCAAACTTGTGTGTGTCATGACATAAAATCGTGGCTCAGGAATGTGCCCAACTGGATCCTTGCCAATGCTGCCACAGGGGCCGTGTACAAGGATGTTAAATTAGTGGTAGAAATCACAGTCGCTCCTCATCTTAAAGCTCTTGATGCTCCCAGAGTGATAGAAGTGTGCTACAGGGTAAATAAAGCCCAGCCCCATGAAATTCAGATACACAGTGGCCTGACCCCCTGTCCCACAGGGGCCAGCATAGCCATGCCTGCTGCAGAAGAAGGTGTTTACCACCATCCCTTCTTCTTCTTGCTGGTCACGGTGCTGGCTGAAGCACTGGGGTGGATACATCTATGGCGACAGACAAGCTTCATTATCAGCTCAGTTGATGTAATTCGGCAGCAGTACTACTGCCAGCAGAAGGAATCCTGTCAGCACACAGAGCATCTCCACTGAAGGCTATGCCAGTGTGTCTGCTGTGATGGACACATCCTGGTGTGGACAAGCTTGGGTGTCCTTCTGCTATCCTGAAGGAGCTTTAGAGCTTTACCTGGTTGTGTCACCTCCTGTGTAAATTCTCTTCTACACAACTGATGGATTTGAAGGTATCAGAATCATAGAATCACAGAATGTTTTAGGCTGGAAGGGACCTCTAGAGGTCATCTAGTGCAACCTCCCTACACCAGTAGGGACATCTACCTATGTTAGGTTGCTCAGAGCCTCAACAAGCCTGACCTTGACCGTATCTCAGCATACATCCAAGTCAGCCAAAGTGTGGCTATGTCTTCCGAAGCCCTCAGTGTACACGGCTGCAGCCAGGTCTCCAGAAGTGCTTGGCAGCTTCTGAGGCCATGCAGTGGTGCTGCTAGATACCTGCCTAGGATCCAGGCCAGCACAGGACTACAGGACTCCTCACTGGAGTGATATAAGCAGCTGGGTCATGGCACTTCCAGCGTCTCACCAGAGTCATACAGATGCCCAAATTCAGCCCTCACGAAGCTTACAAGCTTCTGTGTCGTGTCTCCCTGGAGGCAGGCCTCCATTTCGGAGACTGTGATGGCCTCTGCCACGTCTCAGGAGAGCACGTGCCTAGCAAAGTTTCTTGCATGGGTTTGTGATCCCTCAAGAGCTGTATGAACTGTGGGACAGAAGGTCTGAGGCAGAAACCAAGTCATGGGGAATCTCTGCTGCTGGAATGCAACATGCTATGTGCTCACTATGTGCTTGCCTGGTCAGAGGCCATGCCATGGCCTAGGTTGGTACTACAAGACATCTCTGTGGCCTAGATTGCTTCTATGAGCCGTCTCCATGGCTAAGGTTGGTGCTGTCAGTCCTTTCTGTGGCCTGGGTTGCTGCTATGAGCCATCTCCTTCCATGTGACTCAGGCGCATGACCAGTACACCAGATGAGTCCTGTGTGACTCAGCTCTATAAAGCTGTCTAATGGTGGAAGGAGCAAGACATGAGACCCTATTGCGTGTTGAAAGGTTGCAAAAGTGAGAACTCAGTCAGTACATTTTTTGGATGAGGATGCTTAGACAAGCTGGAGGTCAGGTTTTGCAGAACTCTTCACTTGACAGCTGTCTCTCAGATGTATGTAACTTGATTTTAGCAGTCAGCGTGCACCTGCCATATCCACCTCTTCCAAAGACATTGGTGCCAAAAGTCAAAAATGAGGGATTTTGAAAAGCTGATCCAGAGCTGCTGGTGGCTGTCATCCCAGGTTTGATGTTGAGTAGCTACAGCTTGAAAGGGTGGATGAATGATTGGCTCATGTAACTGAGAACTGCTACAGAGGCGTTAGCTACAGACTACTTTCTCCTGCTGAAGCACTTAGTTTAGACCTCACTGAAGGCCCTTCAAAGGGGATAGAAAAGTTTGGTGATCCCAGCTGACAGGAGTCTTGAAGTTGAAACATAATTCAATTCCATTCCTTGGCATTAGGTGTCTATCAAAACATGATGCATTCGTGCCTGGAAGGAGGGCCAACTGTATCCTTTCTACTTACTCAGATCTGTTGGAAGTGTAGGAAGAAGAAAGTAGGTGAAATAAAGGAGCAGGAGAATAAAATGAATATCTGTCTTGTCTAAATTTCCATTTGCCTTCCAACTTCTAAGGTTTTTGGAGAAAAACATCTAAAATAAGCTTTTGACTATCTGTAGCACTATCGCAATACTCATTTTGAGGCCAAAGCATCACTGGTTATGGACAGAAAGGAAGGGAATGAAAAAGATACCTTCTTACTCAGCTTGGTCCCTGTTGTGCATTACGAGTCATATCTGCTTGTTTCACTAAAAGAAACAAGTTTTTCTCCTTTTTATTTTTCCTTCCTTTTAGCAACACACAGCACTAACAGCTACTGGAGGACTGGCTGGATCATACTGTGGCTTTCAGATCACCAGCCATGTGACATAGTTAACTAGGTTTTTATTGCTGTGATGATGCGCAGGTTAGAAGAACACAGCTTGACTTTCAGACCTCAGGTAGTGTTCACAGACCTGGCACCTAGAAGACTAGAGAGAGATGTTAGGATGAAGGTTGGACGTGGTGATCCTGGTGGTCCTTTCCAACCATAATGATTCTGTGATTCTATTCTATGATTCTATAAGACCCAAATGAGGGATTTTGCAATAGAAAGAATGTGTGAGCTCAGCCCTCTGAGTGTTCATGCTCACAGCAGATACAACATAAAAGCAGAGCTGTATAAAACCCCACAGAGAGATTAATGGACTGCTTGAGAAAAGAAAACTCTGGGAGAAGTGCTACCCTTAGTAAATCCTAAGGCAGTCCATGCCACTTTTAAGGACTGAGATGTGGTCTTGGCTGAGCCGAAACAAAGCTGAAAGGGAAGGCAGTGGGCCACAGGAGGAGACCATATAGAAGCCAGGGGGTTTACTGCCCCAAGAACATTCACCAAAACAGGCATCAATAGCTAGGACGTGGTGTCAGAGGATGCCTCCTTCCACCTCCCCTAAGAAAATCTCCCTATCTGGAGATGGGCTATGCAAATGATTTAATGAATGACACCTACTTAAAGTAACTGGTTGGTTGATGTGTCAGCTGCGAACATCCATGCCAAGAAAGTCCTGTTCATTCTCCTGTTATGTGCCATGACTCTGCATTCACAGCCTAAGGGCCAAATACTCCCATCTGTTTCCAGCATTGGAAAATAAGATTTAACCAAATGGGCCAGTTAAACTGGAATTACGGCAATGTATTTCACACTGTTGAATCGTAGAATCATAGAATTGTCAGGGTTGGAAGGGACCTCAAAGATCATCTAGTTTCAACCCCCCTGCTATGGGCAGGGACACCTCCCACTACATCAGGTTGCTCAGAGCCCCATCCAGCCTGGCCTTAAAAACCTCCAGGGATGGGGCTTCCACCACCTCTCTGGGCAGCCTGTGCCAGTGTCTCACCACCCTCATGGGGAAGAACTTCTTCCTAATGTCTAATCTCAATCTACCCACCTCTAGTTTTGATCCATCTATCTCTTACGTTTATTGCTAACCCAACCAGATTCCATTTACCTAGGGAAATAAGCTGGTCTAGCAGGTGCCAATTTTGCACGAATATTTTGCCTATACTCATTTTCCTACCTCTGTAATTTCAGCCAGAAGTCTTTTCCCCCCCCAGTTTCCTCAGAGCAGTTCACGTGCATGCCACGTACGCTTCTTTACTCTCCCCGGGAAGTGCTCCCGATGGAGACTGCTCTCAAGTGTTCTGCAAGCACATAGTAGAGGTGAAACCACCAGGCTGCAATAAAAAGTTTTGCCCTTGAGGCAAAAAGAGGGATGGGGACAAAAAGCATTTATCATTTCCTGTCACTATTATTGTCTCATGGTTCCTTCTCTGGCAGCGAGCAAGGAGGGATGGGGGGACTCATGCTGTGTGTCCATTGAATTAACAGTTTGAGGGAAGAGGCTTCCAGGAGCTCCCTGAAAAATCAGTTAGAAGTGAACCTCAGGCAAATCTCCTACTCTTTAGACAGGTCCCTTTGAAGGGTGGGATTTGCCTTGTGAATGATTTAATTTGGTTTAACAGAAAGGTTTTCATTTATTCAATTAAATGCACTGAAATCTGCAGGATATCCCTGTGGACCTATTGAAGTCAATGGAAACCCTTCTAGTGACTTAAATGACTTTGGTTAAAATAATGTAAAAAATAATATAAATTATAAAATATTTTTTTCTGGTTGTATTTAATTCACTTGGTTGTACCAAAAATTTGTGGCACCGGAAAAAAATATCTCTTACTTTCTGAATTTAAATCTAATGCTAACTATACCTTTTAAAAGTCATGTTTCAATGGAGGACTTAATTCTATTCACCAAACCAAAGGAAACATCCATGAAGTCTGAGCTCTCCTAATGTTTATCAAATGCAGATGCAACTTCAGTATGTAGCAGAAATAAAGGGAAAATTCCTATTAGAACTAGAATGTAAAATTTCCCTCTGTACTTTTTCTGGATTTCAATCCATGTGAAGTATTTAATTTAAACTAGAGGCTCACCCTCAAAACTCCTAAAACAAAACCCTCAGCAAAAACGCATTTTGAAATATCAACGTCTCCGCGAAGCACTGATGATTTGAAAACAATATGCTTGACCCTTTCAAAATGTGCATCCTCACTCGTACGCCAGCAGCACTTTTATTTTTGTAGCAGCTCAAACTCTGGCAAGACGCTCATCTCTCCATTGACATCACTGCAGCACGGATCAGCGCACAGAAGCTTGTGGTAGAACACCTTCCTGCTAATATTTATCCACTTGCCTAATTTTACTCCTAAGAATAACCCAACTACCATTGGAATTTTTTGGTTCACGATATAACTCTGATTGCAGGTTGTTTCACAGTTGTATTGGAAAAGCAGATGGGGGTGAACCAGGTCCCAGACGTGTTGTCCTCAGTGCACTCACCAATAAAGTAAATGGCAGTCTCCGTGCACTAAAAAATTGTTTGTCTTCTTTGACTCATTTGTAAACTGTGATATGTCATGATATTTCAGCTACTGGGATAGGCTGCCCAGGGAGGTGGTTGAGTCACCATCCCTGGAGGTGTTTCAGGGTGGTTTAGATGTGGTGTTGGGGGCTATGGTTTAGGGGAGAACTTGTAGAGCAGGGTTGGTGGTTGGACCCAATGATCCCAAGGGTCTTTTCCAACCTGGATGATTCTATGATTCTATTTCATATGCATATAATAACAAGAAGTACACATGCATATACTGCTTTAGTGAAAAGTGCTGCAAGAGCACTTTGGTTACCTGTCCCCAAAGAGTTGCGAGTACTTTTTACCCACACAGAGCCACAAGACAAGTCAGAACAGTTTCAAAGATTGCTCTTCACCAGCTTGGCTCTCTGGCCAAATTTCAAGGGTGCTATCTCTTCAGTTTTGAAATAGCACTTTTACATCTCCAGTTGGGCCTCTCCTCTGCTCAAGTCCAGGATCTCTACTGGGAGGCTGCAATGCAAAACAAAATGACTTCATTAAAACCAACATTAAGGGGACAATAATTTCTTAAATAGAATAATGGAATCATAGAATCATAAAAACATAGAATCATTGAATCATAGAATCATAGAATCATTCATGTTGGAAAAGACCTCTAGGGTCATCTAGTCTAACCTTCTTCGAACATCTCCCTAACCCCTAGACCATGTCTCAAAGTAATAGCACCAAGTTGATCCTGTGCAACTGTCTGCCTGTGGCCTGCTCTTGTAGGGCACTTCCCTGTTACTGCTGTGTCCTCTAGTTCGGTGTTCCAAGCTACAGGAGAAAGCTTGAATGACTTGGTCTTGCTTACCCTTATTTTGCGCTCCTGCTTTCAATACCAGAAGTGGTCCCAGGCACTCTGCAGCTCCCAGCGTTTTGCATTGTTTTGGTACAAAACTTCTGTTCTTTCATAGTTTTGCTGTGATGAGAGAGCAGGGTCTTCCTGCCAGCCATGTACGCATAAGCAAAACTACGTTGGTGTTTGAAGGCTGAGTCCGAGACAAAGCATTCCCAGAAAGATCTGTTTCAAATGTATCATCTCTTAAGTGTCCTTTAAGTGCCGCATTAATTGTGAGGCGTTAGGACAGAGAGGAATATCTCTTCACTTAATCATGACCAAGAGGTTTAGTGTAAACTTGATTCACCCTCTCACCTCCAGACTTTCTTTTCTTCTGTCCCACTCCTTCTAGCCCACTCCTTCTATCCTCCTCCAATCTGCTACTTGTCCTGAAAACAGTTCCTTCTCGGCCAAAGGAAATGGTGCGAAGCTGCTTTTTCTTTCTGCCAGGTCTGCGACCAGGACAACTGAAACCCTCTGCCGAGTGTCAGACTCAGAGTCCCAACAGGGGCAGATGCTGTTCAAGCCCACGACCTGGTTCAGAACTGGGGGGTGATGTCTTTCTCCAGTTGCAAATGTCTCATTACGTGAGAAAAAGAGCTGGTCTCCCCATTTACTGTCAAAACAGATGAATAATCTGGTGAATTATTTTCCATAAAGTTTGTTTTATTACCTACCTTGCTTCCTATGAAGTTCACAGTTTTTATTCTTCTGAGTTGCTTTTTGGGGGGTGATGGGACCCCTTTGAGTCTGTAGGTCTCCTTCATCACCCTCGAGCTAGAAATGCAAGGGAGAAAAGAAAGAATTAAAATTCTGTACAAAGGTCAGAGAAAACTTAAAGCCTGCAACTTGAAACCACTGGCACAGAGCTGCAGCACTTCATATTTCTGCTGGGAAGGGATCCCACATGTGGAATCAGAATAAAGGAAGCTCTTGTGAATCTTAACGAGTGAGTGCAGTGAAATACATATATATATATATATATATATGCAAAATTATGTGTGTGTATACATGCATACATATTTGCTATATGTATGTTCATATATATAAAGATGGAAATCTTTAGGGGCAGTTTTCATTTGAAATCCTTGCTTACTCCTGGGTGATTAGAAAGAATAATAATAACAATAAATTTTTAAAAAGCCTCCGGTGGGGATTAAATCCTCAAGAGAAGAAGTGCTCCATTTATTGGAGCCTTGCTTATCTCACCCAGAGTAAGGGGATTATGCAATTGCTTTTGTGTTCTGAGTGATGGTGGCTAGACGGTTTCTGACATAATAGACGTGCCTACTGAAATAGAAACATTACTGTTAGATGGATTCGCAGCTGGCTGCGAATCCGTGCTTGTCTGGACAGAAATGTCCCTTGTAGCTTACTGAATCACTTGCTCTGAGCGTGGAAGTCAGGCCTTTTGGGGAGGACACATACTGCCCTTTGTTAGACTCACGAGATGCTGTAGCCTCTGGAGACACAGGGGCTGGCACCGCGGAGCGGGGACCTGGCTTCATAAGCCCTTCTGAATGGAAAGAGTGACCCAAAGCTTGCGGACTGGAGGCTGGGTGTGTACAGAATGCTGGATTTTGGGATGTGCTGCCAACCGATGTAATGGCAGCAAGCGAGGGGCTCGATCTGCAGGAGCACAGAGTTGTGTAGTCGACTGGCACAGGCTGTCCCCAAGAGTAGAGTTTGGCAATACTTCTGTGCCAGAGCTCCATCTCTTCAGATGCTCAGAGTACAGGCTTTGTGATAGTCAGCGTTAGCTTCAAATACTGCCTGGGAGACTCTGTGCCGCAGGGTTCCCCGTAGACCTCCCAGCATTGCTTTGCTAATGCATGACCCATGTGCTGTCCTCCAAGGCTGCTGGGCTGCATTTTCTGGCCACTAACTCACTCCTTGGAAGTGTTCAGTCCTAGCTGTGCTTTAGTGCCATGATCACAAAGGGGCTTTGAGTGTTAGACACAAATTTTATAGGAGCAGAAGGGAGCCTTTTCATCTGTTTCCAGCCAAGGACTGAAGCTCTCCGCTAAAGGTGACACTGGGGCATGCAGAGCAGGGCTTGGTTCCTCTCCCTCTGTGTCCCCTGCCTTTCCTTGGGGCACTTCTTTCCCCAGTTTGGTAGCTCCGCCAACCCCATGTGACAGCAGAGGTGCTCCCATCCAGCATGGCTGGGCAACAACAGAACCAAAAACCCAGGTTGGAGCTTTTGATGTTCTCAGTGTGGGGTGGGTGCTGTTGGCTTCAGAGGAGCAGCACGAGGCCAGCGCAAAGCACATGGGAAAAGTCCTCCCCCTCTACGTCCGAAACACTGCACTGGCACCATGCCAAGCCAGATCATGGGCTGTGCTTTGCTATCCCTCCCTCCACATCTCAGTATGTCCTTTCCACACATTTCGTCAAAACAAAGCACGATCCCAGGGTCTCTTGGCTCTCATGTGTGCCCACAACTGGCTGTCCCCAGGAAAGGGACAGCCTGAGAGAGATGTGCTCCAGGATGCAGCTCCTTGGAGGGTGATTGAGCCCATCCATCCCTTCCAAAGAGAAAGCACACTCGTGGGTCAGAACATCTTTTGAGGCAAGGTGGCCCAAAGCCACACAAGGGTTAGAAAGGGACAGCAAAGGGTTAAGGAGTTCAGGCCATCCCAGCCACATCAGAGCTATTCTCCTTTCCTCTTCTCCTTCATCTCTGGCCACTCCCACTGCCATACCTACTCCCACACTTCCCATCACCTGCTCACTTGGTCTGGGGAAGATGTTAACTTTCTGCAGCGTTACTTTTAGTGTCTTGTGGTTTTGTTGTTTGTTTTTTTTTTTCTCTTTAAGATTATGTCACTTTAAAATCATTTAACTTTTAAAAATGACAATAAACTTTACACTTTCCTGCTGTAAAACAGGCTGGTGCTGTCACTAGACTGCTTGTTCTGCAGGATTTATGGCCCCGTGTCTGATGTGATGCAATCCTCTCACATGATAAGCCATCACAACTGAGCCTGTAGCACAAAGAGACGATTTAAGAGGAACGGGAAGAATTAAGGCTGCCCCTCAGAAGCCCAGCACAGCAAAAAGGCATTTCTCTTAGTGAACAGGCAGGAGAGGCTCTTCCCTGCCCAAGACTGAAATCCTCCACGGTCTCCAGTGCATCTGGGGGTGAAGGCAAGCCTGTGTCTTTGGATTCTTGGAGAGAAAAAGAGACAACAATTTCGGGGAGTCCTTCCTTATGAGCCATCCAGACCTTTCCAAGCCTGCCTTGGCGAGGGGAAGATGCTGGGCGTGTGCTGGCTGCAGCACACACATGCACCCACGCAGCTCTGCGTCACCCTGCTTTCAGTTGTTCCCTCAGTAAGGAACCGAGAGTGTCCTGAGGCCCCACATATTTGCATAAATAGCAGCTAGGACTTCAGCTCGGCCACATCTGTCATCCCTCGCACAGCAGCTGCTGTCTCACTTGAGTCCCTGTCTTGACTTCAGCATCCCTTGGATTTGGAGACTCCGGCCACTACATCTCCTGCATGAGCTGCTCAGCCCGGTGCCAGTCCAGGGCAGTGTCCCATAAAAGCCAAAAGCAAGAGCTGCTTAAAATCTGTGATGGTGTCACGGGGTCTTGGGGACTGTAGTCTTCTGTGTGAAACCTCCCTGACCTCTCTCTAGCCGAAGGGCCCTGCTCCAGCCTGCCTTCCTCTGGAGACCCAGCCACCACGTCACCATCTCCTGCTGTGCTGCTGGGGGATCAAAAAGGGTCCTGTGCTGAACTAATCTTCCCCTCTGACTAAGGCACCAAACTGCCTTTTGGGGGAAAAACTGCCCAGCAAAAAAAAAGTGTCCTCCTGCCCATTTACTATGTGCTTGAAATCAAACATTTGAGAGCAATTAAAATTCCGACTAGGCATTTAAGGAAGAGAAAAAGCCATGTTATAACTGAAATAATCATTTAGGTTATGCTTTAAAAGTCCCCAGCGAGGCAGTTTCCCCAGAAATTCAGGGGATTTTAGATAGCCACTTCAAATGAAGCGCTGTAGATGCTCTGAAACTGGCACGTGTTGCATTAGCAGCTCTTGCCATTGAGCTGCTCTCTCTTTGGGAGTGGAATTCAAGTCCAGAACGATAAAGGAAATGACCACTCTAGTTAAATGACAGGGTGGTAATTTCAAAAACACACAACTTCGGTTTATCTGCCCCTCTTCAACTCAAAAAAAAAATGACTAGTGGTTGCAACAGGAGCAGACTCTGGCTGAGAGCTTGTGTTAAATCTCACTCACTATCTAGAAATGTGACTGAAGAGAGTAACCAGCGAGCATGTTATAGAGATCCAGTTTTTATTTACATTGGATTTCAAACTAAATTATATATATTTTTTTTAATTTTCATTTTTATTTTCATCTTCAGCTTCTGGCTTGGTTTTGTCTGCCTTTCCAAGAAGAAGCCTTCAAATGATAAAAGCCTTAGGACAGCTTGGGGCTTAAAGCACTCTGCAATCATTGTCTTTGCAGCAGCCTGCACGCAAGTGGTGCAATTTAATAACGATAATAAATGTGACAAATACGAGACGTGTGCCAGTGCTAATCACTTTTCATATGAGCAGGTTTTTTAACCTTAATGCACACACAGGCGAAAAAAATGTATCTTTGATGCAGCTCCTCTTATTTACTATAATTTCTGGGATTGTTGTTTTATGTACTTCTTAAAGTCAATTGTGAGCGTGGCTCATTGGTATTCTCAGCAGACTGCACTCCGGGAGACCGTCTTGTCAAAACTTAGACCTGAGAACGTGGCTCATTTACTCTACGTACTCTCATTTTCTGTCTGTAGGGCATCGATGCAAATTCCTGGTACTCAGGTAATTGCATTGCTTCATTTTATCTGAAGGTATATTTTTAAACTTTGGGCTGTTCATGAAGAATTCTCCATTAGCATTTCATGGCAGAGCTGTGATAGTTAATTACACGTGGTCACACCGATCCAGTAGCATCATTTCTGTTTGTTCATTTGAGAGCTAAATTTGAAAATAAAAGATCTGTATCCTTCCAGTATAGTGGTTTTCACTGGTCAGTGAGGCAATGCCAACTGGAGATAGAATAGAGCTGGACTTAGCCACTATGGGGTCCCAAGAAGAAGTGGGGTCCCAAGAAAAAGTAGCATGCTAAATTTTTCTTTCAGTGCATCCCATCAATATGTCCTTCACATTTTTTCTAAATGCTTCTCCCACCAAACCTCTCCTTTTCAACTTTCTGTCTTCTCCCCCCGATCTTTCTTTCATGACCTACAAAGGAACTGGGCCCTGAGGAGCACCTGGAGGTAAAGCTGCAGATGTGCAGAGCTGACAGTGCTGCTTTGGCTGTGTTGGTGGAAGCGTCATGCAGATCCCGCCTCTCTAAACTTATCAAAACATTGGGACAAAGTTCTTGGGTGTCCCTCAGTCATGCTCACATTGCTCTCAGAGATGAAATGAGAAGATGGCTTGCAGCTACATAGTGGGGAGTGAGGGAGTGTTCTACTGTGTGTGTTCACTGCGGTATCTGGCTGAGGGTTGAGGGTTGCTTCTGCTCCAGCTGCTCAGCTGTTGCTTACAAAAGGAAGATCTTGTTATTGTTGCTTCCATTTGGCTTCATTAAGTAATAGATCACACCCCATTTAAGAGTTTCTGTCGTAATAGATGCAAATGATCTGCACTCTTTGGTTGGTTGGGTCGTGGTTTTTTGAGCTGACCTGGAAATAAACTTTGGTTCTTCTCCAGCAGTGAAAAACCTGTAATTATCTGAACATCGAGAGAAACACATCAGCTCAAGCTGCAAAATGAACGTGTAATGGTGTAGACTCATTCCTGTTTGCACTTTCCTTCAGCACGTTTCCTGCACAGATAGAATGTGAAGGTGGTTGTGTTAGAAGAAAGCGGTTGCAGGCTCTGTCTTTGGGCACATGGTCATCTTAGGTAGAAGTTAGGAGGAGATGCCATCTGCTGGAAAGTTTGGACATCGACAGAAGAAGAAGCAGAGTTGAAAGCAGCTGTGAGGCAACAATATGGAAGATTAAATTAACACTCTGCGTCCATGAGTAGCCACTAGCTAGGAGTGAATCCCACCTCCTGCTTTCTCTGCAGCTTGGAGCGCTGAAGCTGCCACTCTCCTCCTGGTGGGATGGTTGTCCAGCTGTTGTTGACTGAGCAGCTGCTGAATCACAGCCACCACCTCTGTTTGCAGTCGCATGAGGCTGGGAAGGAGCATGTGGAGGGGAAGCGAGAAAGAAGTCAAATAGAAAGATTGAGAACAATCAGTAGGAACGGATATGATGGAGAATACAAGGTTAAAAATCTGGAGAAGTAAGCAGGGAGAATAATGAGCCTACAGAAGCCTTGGAAGGGAAAGCTTTTAATAGCAGGAACCGCAATAACAATAATTGTCATCAGCAGGGACTGATGAATGTGTGTCTCTAACCCAGCAAAATGCTGAACTTCACTGAGTAATGCTACTAACACCTTAGTCAAGCACTTATGCAAAGGCTTGAATGATAAAGATAAAATTAAACCAAAAGCAGGAAACGGCATGTCAGGAATAAAACTGTTCACTGTTTTTTTGATTTAATCCTCTGATTCTCATTTACTGCTTCACTCTACAGCCCACTGTAACTTTCAAACTTTCAAGGTGGTTGTAGAGAAGTAGGTAGAGATTAGTGCTTTCTCCATTTCCCCCCAGCGTGTGGTTGCACTAAATGTCTTTTTAATATTGCTTTTTATCACTTTGATTTTTTTTTTTTTATTTTAGTGTTGTTGCTGTTCACATCAGAAAAACCACAAGGCAGACATTAGATGTGATTTATCGGGAAATATCTGGGGCTATGCCAGCTGATTAAAAAAGAAAACAAGGACAACACACATGGGAGCTCATCTGAGTAAGATTCACTGAGCACCAGTCCTGAGAGAAGTTCTCTGTAAAGTGGAGTTGGATGAGCTAATGGTAACAAAGGTACCGTGTTGGTTTGCCATGGAAAAGGAGAAGTGACACCTCGCAGCATACACTGATGGGAATTTACAATAATAGGCTCAAGTAGCCTTCTTTAGAGTCAGTCTTCAAACACATACAAATGTTTATTGCTGTGCGGCCCCACTTTCGTATGCTGCCTGAGAACCAGCTCAGAGTCTTACAGGGACATAAAAATGGATGTGTTCAGCATGATTCTGCTCCCGAGCAAATGGATGGGAATAGGCACATGCCCGTAGATACTCCTGTGGACTCTAAGGCCAGCATTAAGCCTTGGCATCATCCGTAGGTCCAGAGAAGGGCAACAAAGCTGGTGAGAGGTCTGGAGAACATGCCTTATGAAAAGCGGTTGAGGGAGCTGGGGCTACTTAGTCTGGAGAAGAGGAGACTGAGAGGAGACCTCATTACTCTCTACAACTACCTAAAAGGAGGTTGTCACGAGGCTGGTGTTGGTCTCTTCTCCCAAATTACTAACAATAGAATGAGAGGAAATGGCCTCAAGTTGCATCAGGGGAGGTTTAGATGAGATATTAGGAAGAAATTCTTTCTTGAGAGAGTGGTTGGGCAGTGGAACAGGCTGCCCAGGGAGGGGGTAGAGTCACCATCCCTGGAGGTGTTTAAAAAACAAGTGGATGTAGCACTTGAGGCTATGGTTTGGTGGCTAGAGAGATGTTAGGATGAAGGTTGGACTTGATGATCCTGGAGGTCCTTTCCAACCATAATGATTCTATGATTCTTCAGAGGCCGTGCCAGAAGACAATGCTGTGTCCTCCGCAGCAAAGCCCAGGGCTTGTCTGGCAGGGGAGGCAGCATGAGGGTAACAAGTTAACCAGAGACCCCTGCTCCTTGCACTGGGGGGTACTGACCTTTGCTATTCCCCAGATGGGGGGAAACACCATGGCATACTTTGGGGATGATTTGTAGACACTGGCAATGGCATTTGAACTTTCACCTGCTCAGACAGAGAAGGAAAACCGGGTGGTGATCCCCATTCCACCTGTTCCTTTTCATAGTGAGTAGGTCTATTTAAAAACGGGGATGCAAAAGAGATTTCCACTGCTCTTGCACAAGAATAACGCCAAACAAGCAGAAGTCCAAAAAGGTTTTTGTTGGCACCAACATTCCCATTCTCTGGAGTAGCACGTTATCTGATAGCTGGAATACGGCAGGCCCTGGATAGGCTGTTATTCTTTCCCACGCTGCAAGATTTGGGCAGTAAATAGCTTAAATAAATGCCAGAAGTATAATTCTCTTTGACTTCATCTGATTTAAGGAAGCCTTTCCTCAGAGAATTCCTCCCAGGCATGCTGTCCAAAGCAGGACTAGTCCCTAGTGGATCAAACTGTTCTGACCTCTGTAGCTGGCTCCCTTTCAGCCTTCCAAAGGTTGGAGATAAAGAACAGCAGGAACAACTCACTACATCCAAGTACTGTTGTACCTTTCTTTGAGCTTGGTGAGATGCCAGGCTCTCCGTGAAGGGCATGTGCCATTATAAAGTGGTGGTGGTCCTCTGTCACCTTTTTTTCTGAAGCTAGACAGAAAAAAATAACCACCATGCAGCATTTCCATGTCCAGTAACCCTACCAGAGGGGCAGTGAAGCGGCAGATAAAACCCCATGGTAGGGATCCTGGCTAGGCAAAGAGTTACGCTCTGCAGGGCTGAAAGAAGTGGGTGAGCTCAGTCTAACCCTCAGAGAGCAATCATAGAATCGTAGAATGCTTTGGGTTGGAAGGGGTCTTTAAAGGTCATCTAGTCCACCCCTCCTGCAGCGAGCAGGGTCATCTGCAACTAGATCAGGTTGCTCAAAACACCATCCAGCCTGACCTTGAATGTTTCCAGGATGGGGCGTCTATAACCCCTCTGGGCAACCTGTGCCAGTGTCTCACCACCATCATCATGAAAAACGTCTTCCTTATATCTAGCCTGAGTCTACCCTCTTTTAGTTTGGAAATTCCTTGTCCTATCACTACAGGCCCTACTAAAATGTTTGTCCCGTCTTTTTTTTTAAAGCCCCCTTTAAGTACTGAAAGGCCACAATAAAATCCCCTCAGAGCCTTCTCCAGGCTGAACAACCCCAACTCTCTCAGCCTTTCTTCACAGGAGAGTTGTTCCATCCCTCTCATTATCTCCTCTGGACCTGCTCCAACAGGTCCGTGCATTTACTGCGCTGAGGACTCCAAAGCTGGACACAGTGCTTCAGGTGGAGTCTCATCAGAGCAAAGAGGCAGAATCACCTCCCTCTACCTGCTGGCCACACTTCTTTTGATGCAGCCCAGGATACAGTTGGCTTTTTAGGCTGTGATCGCATATTGTCAGATCATGTCCAGCTTTTCATCCACCAGTACCCCCAAGTCCTTCTCTGCAGGGCTGCTCTCAATCCCTTAATCCCACAGCCTGCGTTGGGGTTGCCCCAAACCCAAGTGCAGGACCTTGCACTTGACCTTGTTGAAGCTCACAAGGTTCACGTGGGCCCACTTCTCCAGCTTGTCCAGGTCCCTCTGGATGGCATCCCATCCCTCAGGCTTGTCCACTGCATCACTCAGCTTGGTGTTGTCTGCAAACTTGCTGAATGTGCACTTGATCCTACTGTCTATGTCACTGATGAAGATGTTAAACACTGCTGGTCCCGATATGGACCCCTGATGTACACCACTTGTCACCAGTCTCCATCTGGACATTGAGCTGTTGATCACTACCCTCTGAATGTGACCATCCAGCCAATTCCTCATCCATTAAACAGTCCATCCATCAAATCCATATCTCTCAAATTTAGACAGAATGATGTTGTGGGGGACCAAGTCAAAGGCCATACTGAAGTCCAGATAGATGACATCCATAGCTCTTCCCTTCTCCACTGGTGTAGGCACTCCATCATGGAAGGCCACTAGGTTGGTCAGGCAGGACTTGCACTTGCTGATGCCACGCTGGCTGTCTCAGATCACCTCCCTGTCCTCCACGGGCTTTAGCAGAGCTTCTAGGAGAATCTATTCCATTATCTTCCCAGGCACAGAGGTGAGGCTGACAGGTCAGCAGTTCCCAGGGTCCTCCTTTCTATGCTTTTTAAGAATGGGTGTGATGTTTCCCTACTTCCAGTCACCAGGGACTTCACCTGAGTTCCAGGACTTTTCAAATATCATGGAGAGTGGCTTGGTAACTGTAGCAGCCAATTCCTTCAGGACTCTGGGATGCATTTCATCAGGTCCCATAGACTTATGTATGTTCAGACTCCTCAGGTGGTCACAGACCTGATGCAGTGAGAAGGACTTCACTCCCCCAGTCCCTGTCTTGTGCTCCATTCACTTGAGAGGTGTGGGAAGAGGGGTTGCCACTGAAGACTGAGGCAAAAATGTTGAGTACCTCAGCCTTCTCCTCATCTCTGTTTACCAGTTTGCCAGTCTTGCTCATCAGGGGGTTCACTTTCTGTGACCTTCCTTTACGGGCTGACATACCTGTAGAAGCCCTTCTTACTATTCTTTGTGCCACTTGCCAACTTCAGCTCCAGTTGTGCCCTGGCCTTCCTGACACAACTGGGCAGCATCCCTAAACTCTCCCCAGGATTCCTGTCCCTGCTTGAACTGCCGGCGCAGTTCCTTCTTGCCCTTTGTTTTGACCAGCAGGTCTTGACCCAGCCATGCCGGTGTCTTGCCTTCCTTGCCTGGCTTCTCATACCCAGGGACCTTGTGCTCTACAGAAAGTGTCCTTAAAGATCTGCCAGCTCTGCTCTGCTCCCTTTTCCCTGAGGGCCATTTCCCAGGTGGTCCTATTGACTAACTCCTTGAACAGCTGGAAATTTTCTTTCCTAAAATTCAGGGTCCTGACTTTGCTCTTCGCCTGACACAGAGAAGTATTTAGAGCTGCTGGGATACTTGATAAAACCACATTCCTTCCTACATCTTGAGCTCACAGTGAAAAATGAGGCAAATCCCAGGACTGGTCTTTACGAACCATGGTGTTTTCACATTCTAATGAAACCACTGCTGGCACAGACAGATGAAGGATAGGTAGATTTGTCAAACCCTCAGGCTGCTGCAGCCACTGGCACCATTTTATCACACTCATCAAGACAGCGAGATGGTATGGGAGGAGCCTAAGGTTTATGTCAATTCCTGCAAATTAACACCCATCAAATTAAGTTGTTTTATATCATAGTGATCATTATGAAGGAAAGAGAAGGAGAAGGATGAAGAGGGAAGCCTGCAGTTGGGATTGTGTGCTAGGGACTCATTTGAAACTGGGTCAATGGGCAGCCATATCTGCTCTGTTGAACCCTGTGTTGTACACTTGCACCAGTGTCATGGGCTGTCACCGTGGGGGAACAATTTGTTGTCCTCCTCGCCCTTTCTGTGCCCAGTGACTCTTGGCCCCCAGCCCCAGATGCTGACTGTAGCATCAATGTCCCGGGACAGGTAACTTGGAACAATGAGCTCCAATCCCACCACGTGTCCCACCCAAGGCTTTAATCAGGTCATGGAGAGTGGGTCAGAGTCATTCTTCACATGTTGCTTTTCAGCATCCAGCATTGCTTTCCACTGGAGTTCAGAGCTGTTGGTGTAGAAAGCAGGTCCCAGGATGCTCCAGTTTATGGATGCTCGTGTTCTTGCTGTGTATTCTCAGCAGGAGGGCTTTGATCTTAATATGTGTCTCTGACAGTCATGTCACCCATGGTGTGCCCATTTGTATTCCAGTGTTTGGTCCCAGTGATGTGGGGGTTTTGTTGTTGTTGTTGTTCTTTGTGTTTAATTACTTTTTGTTTCTTCATTAAATATTTTGTTCAGGTTGCCTGCGCCCTCATACCCTCCCACAGAAAACCTGGCTTTTTATCATGTTTGCTTTGCTTTATTTTATTGCTTGAGGAAAAATTTCCCATTGTGTCGTTATCCTTTTTGTGTGTGTGTGGTTGTTATTTAGAAATGAAACAAATATATTTAAACTACAGGCAATTACTAGGGAAGGTGAAAGCTATATGAGGGGGGATATGGAAGGTGCAATGAAAACCTAGATAAACACTCATGGGAGAAGCTGAGGAAACTAGAGAATAGCCTGGAAATCAAGAGGATAAAAAAATTACAGTAATTTCCTGTAGAATTTTGCATTAGTGTTTACGATCCAGAAGAAAAGGCGCAGGCTGTTTTCTTGTATTTCCAGTAGATATGCTAGAAAGTAATAGATGTGCAAATAAAGCACCAGTGTTGACCTGATCTTACAGTGACAGCCCTAGGTGGGTTCAGGTCTGGAAAATGGCTGCATTCACACAGCATCCTCCCAAGTTAAATGTTCCTTAGCGCAATGTCCCTCAGTGTGGTTTATCTTTGAGAACAAATAGTGGCCTTAGAGAATAAATACTCCACTTGGCACTGCTCCATGTGATCTCAGCAGCCATGGTCTCCACATGCTCGGGGACCTCTGGACCAGATTCCTCTGTATGGTACCCATATGCCTTTGGGTTAGTGGGACTGTCAGAGTCCCTGCAGGAGGGGAAACATGAGGATGACATGCCTAAAAGGACACATGTTCTATGTATGTCTTTTATATGCAAGGCTTCAATGTCATTTTCAGCACTGTCCTGTAAAGTGGACATTTACATACAAGCATGTATCACAGAATCACTCTGGTTGGAAAAGAGCTTCAAGATCATTGAGTCCAACCACTAACCTAACTCTACCACTGAAGTGCTGGGGCCTGAGTTGTGGGCCCCAAGTTGGAATTGACATGTGAATGAGTCACAACCTAGCAGAATGTTTTGTTTTTCTTGTTGGCTTCATGTTCCAGAGGCAGAAGCTGGCCCACCTGTGGCTCTGTGGCTCCACCCTCACCCAGGTGGTCATGGTTGGGGTGGTAGGCAAGGCCAGGATTATATCAACCAGGAGCTGATCAGTTGGAAGAGCTTCCTGTTGGGTCTGGCTGCATCTTGCTGAGCTCTCTCAGTGGTGTCCTTCCATGTGAAGGGCCACTGAGGAGCCATCTCTGTCCGTTGTGTCCAGCAGGTGATGCTGGCACCACAGTGGGCAGTGGAGGAGCTGGGCCCACAGGAACCAATGGCAGGACTGTCTGAAAGAAGACTTGAGAGGGGATGTTGCAAAGTTCAGTGTTGGCCTGTGTGATCAGGCAACTGATGGCTCCTCAGGACTCAGTTGGCCCTCCTGGCTCCCAGGGCACACTTTTTTTTTTTTTTTTAAATTATTTTTACTAACCAACCAACCAAAAAAAAAAAAAAGGAAGAGAAAAATTAACATAAGCAGCACCACGTTTCCCAAGTGTCAGGAGCTCCAGAGTTGGAGCACAAGCCTGAAGAAAGAACAAAAATTAATGAAATTACCTCCACTAGACTCCCCCCAAAAAATCAAGGAAAAAAAAATCACATTAATTTTTAAGATAAAATTTTGCCATAAGTCACTAAATTAAGTTTTTGAAAGACAAAGCACAGTAGTCGTCTTGAGAATTTCAGTGAGAGACAGAGTTATTTTATTGTATTTAGTCTGTTCCAGCTGTTGTCGATCAACCATTACAAATGGGCCCCTTGTGATCATTTAAGCGACAGTATTCATTAAATTTCTCCCTCAGATGCTGTCAGTATTGTTCTCTATTCCTGTAAAAAAGACTTGTTGTTTTCCATGAAGGACTGTATTTCATCTTGTGAGATAAAGATTTCCTCATCAGAAGTGCGTTCAGACTCATGGAGTAGTTCCACTAAGCTCTTGGCACCTTTTCCAGTATCAGGAAAAAGTGACATTTCCATGGGTTCTACAGACTGTGCCACTTTTCATATGCTCAAACCAAGGCAACCGCTGCCCACTTTTTTCCAAGCTACGGCAGCTTTTGACATGTGCGCCTTTGGTCTTGTCGTGATGAAACTCTGTGTGCGTGGTATTTCCCGAGGTCTCTCTGTTACCTGGCTTTGCCAGACAGCTTCCAAGTTTCTGCATATGTTCATTCTCACACTTCAAAGCGTTACTTTTCTTCTTCTTCCTTTTGTTTTTGCCTTTTGTGTTATTCTCTTCCGAATTCGCCCAGCATTCCACACAGCTATCTCCATCCTCCTCTTTGTTGTCACGGCGATGGACACATGAATCATCCCCGGTTTTGTCATGGTTCCAAATTCCGTCAGTGCAGGCTACATCTGACCCCTCTCGAGGCCCTGTTTTGCTGCCCTCTACGCTGGATGAATACCCACAATTGCTGCCATTACAGTGAGGAGATAAACCTTTCTTGATTTTAGGTGAATCTAAACCTGCTAGGAGAGGTGCAAGAAGTGCTTTCGTTGGTAACAATTACTTCTACACAATTGTTAGCTTCTTTGCTGCTACCACAGGCTTTGCAACTACTTTGCAACTACTTATGCCCATGCTGAAGATATAGACAGATAATCACAAGCATTTAATCCGATCAGTTTAAGAAGTTTTCACTGCCTCAGCTGGAAATTACCACTCCTCAGTGGAGGCACAGAGCCTGCGAGCATGCACATACCTTGTCGTGAAGAACCACGCAAAGCAGATCCACTCACACCAGCTCTTGTTCTAGCGAGAGGAGCGGCAGTTTCTTTAACCTCTCTCATTTCATTTCCTGCAATTGTGTGATGATAAACTAAAGGCCTTGGCTTGTTCCAGTTGCGATACCGCATATTACAGCCATTGCAAGTGGTAATGCTAAAGTAGAACCAATCTTTATGTGTCTGATCTTGTCAAAAACCTGATAGGAGTCTTCATCATTCATGCTCATTGGCGTACTTACTTCAATGTAAGTTAGAGCACACAAGGCATTTTACAATGAGAGCTCCATACAGACCTCAGGGTAGTCTTTGCCCAGGTACATTAGTGGAGGCTCTTTGCCGGTGGCCCTTGAGAAGCTCATAGGGTCAGGATGGCCACTGATCCCTGAAGNAAGGAAAGGAAAGGAAAGGAAAGGAAAGGAAAGGAAAGGAAAGGAAAGGAAAGGAAAGGAAAGGAAAGGAAAGGAAAGGAAAGGAAAGGAAAGGAAAGGAAAGGAAAGGAAAGGAAAGGAAAGGAAAGGAAAGGAAAGGAAAGGAAAGGAAAGGAAAGGAAAGGAAAGGAAAGGAAAGGAAAGGAAAGGAAAGGAAAGGAAAGGAAAGGAAAGGAAAGGAAAGGAAAGGAAAGGAAAGGAAAGGAAAGGAAAGGAAAGGAAAGGAAAGGAAAAAAGAAAAGAATCGATTTCAGAAAGTTCACGTGTGTTAGCAGCCAAATCCTCCGTTCATTTGTATGAACACGAGTCAGCCGCAGCAGGGATAGTGAAAGGCCAACTCAGTCTTCGATGTTTTGATTTACTGCTCATTGAAACATTTGAGCATGATGTTCTTTGTGATGCTTATGAACAAAACCCCAGTTGTGCTACCAGCTCTGAGGAGCTTTCACTGCCTCTGCTTCCCTTTCTGCTTCTTGTAGGTTTAATATCTCACTGTAACACCAGAGAATGGGGTGCAACCTGCTTTGCACCTAGAGCATCACTGTGCTGGAGTGTCGGCACCAGGAGAACAGCCTGGGGTGTGTGGTGCTTGATGAACACTACCTCAGCCCTTGGCTCCTGCCCCTGCCCCAGCTGGCACCAGGCACAGCCCTGCAAGGGCTCCCAGTGGTGTCACCTCCTTGGAGGCAAAGTGGCAAGAAGGTACCTTCCTCATGCAGGGAAACAACATGGTGTCACCGTGTGGGCAAGCATGTGGGTGGAGGCATGCTGGGCTGCTCCTGCAGCTTGCTGGGCAGAGGCAGCCATGGGCGAAGGGACGTGTGTGTCCCACTTCAGGCTTTCTTCCATTAGGAATTGCTAAAGTTCAAATGCAAAAACCACAGGCATGGGAATCCAGGAATGAAGTTCAAAAGGCCACCAGCAGCTTTAGATGTGTGGAGTCGTAGTAAAGCTGCTGCAGTAAAGCCAGGCTTAGAGCAGGAGGAGACAATTCAAGGAAAGCAGGGTAGCTCCAACCCAAATGTGCCATTCCTTGGTGGGGCTGTCTGAAAGCGTGCTCTGTCTGTAGCGGTGTAGCCCTCTTGCCTTCTGATGTGCTGTGGTGCAAGAGTGGGGTGAGAGCAAGGCTTGATAGCACTGGTTCATGAAGGGTCAAGCTGCTGGGGAGCTAATCCCCTGATTCATTAAGAAACTCTTCTTCCTTCTCCTCTCACATCAGTGCTGAGGGGAGATGAGCAGGGAGGAGAAGTAACACATCGTAGATTCCTAGGCTCGCACTGCCATTTCACGAAGAGCAGAGAAAGGACCAAATGCAGAAACCCAAACAGGCTCCAAGCTGATGATTTACAGAGCTTCCTCAGGGCCTGTTGGCCAAGCAGCTGGTGTTCTGTGCCAGCTGCCATTGCAGAAGAGCTTCCTTTGATAGATATCATGAATGGACAACTACATGGTTCATCTTAAAACAAAATCCTTCCCCACAGCTCATATGGGCAGGCAAGGGAAGGGGAGAGAAAAAGTTGGGCTTTGTTGTTTGTTTGGTTTTTTCCACAGGACTATGAGAGCACATTGAGGGGAGCGTTGTCTGTGCAAAAACACAACAGATGACTTCTATTCATGGATGTAACATGTGGCTGGGCCCAAGCTAGGGTTGTCTCTTGAACATAGAAGTCAAAGCCAATTTATTGTAGCGTATTTTTCTTTTCGAAATATTTTTACGAAAGGCAAAAAGGTTTGCGCAACAACTTGGCAGGCAGGCCTGTTGAGGGGAGGTATTTGCTGTCTTGCAGCTAACATAAGGGCTGAAAAATGTAGCAGTGCCGAGCAATCCTAGATTCCTTCTGGAACCAAAAGAAAGTGTGCGAGATATAATTGTGTAAGAGCCCAATAAATTTTGAAGGGTGGGTTTGTAACACTGCCTTGGGGGCTGCAGGTGGCTTCAGAAGAAAGTCATGGTTTTTATTTCAGTAACAGTCATCAAATACTCTAGCTAGCTAGCTACGCACTCGTGTGGCCCCATCAAAAAGCCACAGGACTATTTTAAAATACCCATAACAAATTTTAAAATAACCTTTAACAATCACGGTGTTTCTTCCATGCCAGATGTTAGAAAGATAAGTTGGAGTCATTTGTGATCCATGTGTGTATGTTATTGAGGTGGGGGGATGAAAAAGCTAAGGCACAGAAATGAGTTTTCTGGGGTTTGCAAAGCGATGAGCATCAGCGCTCCGTGGTCTTCAGGGCATGGGTAGGCTATGCCTGGCCAGTCCTTGTTTATCTGTTGGTCAGTCCGTAGCTCTCCAGGTGCCGCAGGAGGCGATGGCAATGGAGCAGAGCTTTACCAAGGCAGGAGATGAGACGTTGGCACTACAGCTCGATGCTGAGAGAATCGCTGCAGAACAGGGAGTGTCAAAGTCTAGGTTCTACAGAATTATATGGTCAGGTTCTACAGAATTATATGGTCAGGTTCCTCTGGTGAACTGCGACAAAGTGCGGCTTGAGAACTGATGTTTCTCATGACTGATGTGACCTCTCCAATGTATCCTGTTTTCTTTGTAACTGGGCAGCTAAGGAATTCCTGGCTATCAAGGGATCAAACATAGGCTGAGGGTTGTTGTGTGTGGACTGCGAAAGCTACTTCCTACATTTGGTAAAGGCCCACCAAGTACCCAATGCGGGTGGAGCAAGTAGACAGAAAACACATTGCTGCCACAGGAAACCATGGCTAAAAGAAGCAAGCAGTGTATTGTTACCCCATGTCCCCTCTCATCCTGTACATATAGAATCATAGAATCATAGAATGTGAGGGGTTGGAAGGGACCTCTGAAGATCATCAAGTCCAACCCCCCTGCCAAGCAGGACCATAGAAGTATATGGTGCGAGTCCTCAGGTACCCTCCTCGTTGCCTTCCAAGATGACTTTTTGCCTTCCTTTCCTCATGGAGCTGCACGCAGGGGAGAGGAAGTGGATCTAGATCCATCACAAAGCCCAAGGAGACCCTAAAGCGCTCTTCCAGTCCTGTCCAGCTACACATTTGCTTTAGCAAGGATGTTGGTAACTTCTAAGCCTATTTAATTCTGCTGCTAGCGGGAGTCAATTAGCAATCCCTCAGAGATTGCTCGGGTGCGGGAGGTGACGGGACACATGAAACCAGCACCATTCATCCCACTACAAAGTAACAACTTACCGCTCCTGGGTATTCTAAGATTAGATGCCACTTCTAGCAAGGAGTCTGTAACTTCTCGCTGCTGCTTGCCAGATGGTAGGAACCAGCAGGCATCGAGTTTGTTCCCTTGTGGTCAAATAAACCGCCATAAAGCCTGATGCAAGTTTCTGAAAGATCCCCAGGCCGGCTCCGTTAGTTCTGTCAGCGTTAGTTCTGTACCAGTACCCGAGCTCCTGGTACAACATTGAGGTTTTCCACTGGAACCACTTGGCACATTTTCAGAGTCTTCCATGAGCGATGAAGTTACTCAATAGCCTTCTTATTTTGTCGAAGTCTTTGTTATCAGTCACATCTTCTGCGAGTCTGTGGGCTGTGTCCTGTACTTGAGCTAATTGCATAAAAAGGATTATTTCCCTTTCTTGGTGCTTGTTATTATTTTCGTCCTTTACGAGCCATTTCTTCTGTTTCAGGATCAACACTCTGTGGTAGGCCAGGGAGCTGGCCCCACTCCAAGCTCCAGTTCTTGCTCAAATCCAAACACTGGAAGTGGTTACATGAACTCATCCCAGCAATCAATGTTGAATCAGCAACTGATGGAAAAGAAGCAGGCTCTGCAACGGCAAATGATGGAGCAAAAACAACTTCTTCTACAGCAGCAGATGCTGGCAGAAGCCGTAAGTTTCCTAATTCCCTATTTTATGGGGGAAAGAGTAGCATAGAAACAATAGAAAAGAAAGCTAAGACAGGGGGAAGAAAGCCCCCAAAACTTCAAGGTGATTTTGGCAATGCCTAGACCTTGTAGAGTGTGCCTCCTCTCTTTCAGCACCGTGCTAAGCCCTTTTGAAACCTTCTTCAGTTTATACGAAACAGCTCAAGTAGCCGAGCTACTGTGGTTTTGTTATGAGAACAGTTGAAGAATATGCTTAATTCGAGGCATATGGATTTTGTCAGTGGTTCTCTTTGCACGATAAGCTAAGATGAACTGCTGCACTGCTTTGACCACAGAGGAAAGTTGACTTCCAGGCTCTGCAACCCAGGCAGCATGGCGTAAAGTGCCTGTGTGTGAACAAGGATCAGGTACATCACTATTAGTGTTCAACACAAGTTTGTGTGCTTGCTGGGTTCATACATATATCTCCCTTTCTCCATTTTCTTTTTGCATTTCATAGAATGTGAGGGGTTGGAAGGGACCTCTGGAGATCATCGACTCCAACCCCCCTGCCAAGCAGGACCATAGAATCTAGGACAGGTTACACAGGAATGCATCCAGACGGGTCTGGAAAGTCTCCAGAGAAGGAGACTCCACAACCTCTCTGGGGAGCCCGTTCCAGTGCTCTGGAACCCTCCCAGGAAAGAAGTTCCTCCTCATGGTGAGGTGGAACTTCCTGTGCTCTAGCTTGCATCCATTGCCCCTTGTCCTATGGCAGGGCCCAAGTGAAAAGAGGTTGCCCCTTTCTTCTTGACACCCAGCCCTCATCTATTGATACACATTCATTAGATCACCTCTCAGGCTTCTCTTCTCCAGACTAGAAAGCCCCAGGTCTCTCAACCTTTCCTCAGAAGGCAGGTATTCCAGTCCCCACATCATCCTCGTAGCCCTCCGTTGGACTCTTTCAAGTAGATCTCTGGCTCATCAAGTAGATACCTGGCTCTTGTCCAGGTATTTGTAGCCAGTTCCTCTTTCTCCCTTGGTAACTGAGAGACCAATTGGAAGTTTCTGGTCCTTTGATGAGGCACGGAGGTTATTTGTGGTCTTGTTGGCAGTGATAAGTGCTAGAACTCGCCAGTTCTGTTCCACTGGCACTGCCAATGATAGCTGACGCTGAAGGTGCTTCATGGACCATCACCCATGGCCAGTGTAACAAGGGGGTAGTCTCAGCTGCCCAGAGCAGTAACATATGCCCTCTGCATCCTCGTCTTCAGTGTTCCTTGGTAGTCCTGCTCGCCAAAGCACAGGGAAGAGAGAAGTCCTGGAAAAGGTACTGAGCTTGGCATGTCCTTGAGGCAGGCAGAAAGCAATATGGGTACCTGGGGTCAACTAGGGAAGGGCTGCAGGGAGGGTGCTGGGGAAGGATGGAGGTGACACCACCACCTCCTTTGCTCCCCCCCCAGGCTGTGATGACAGCAGCCCCCAAGCCTGTGGCTTATTTACCTCAAACTGCATCTCTCAGCCTTCAGAGCGGGCCCATTCATGCTGGCCTGACATTGTGAATCTAAAACTTTCTTTTCTCTATAAAGATGTAGACTTGAGAAATATTGACACATGTAGAGAAGGTCATTCAGTAATTAAAGAACAACCCAGAAGTGGAAAAACATTCATGGTTTTGTGGGGATATTTTCAAAACAAAAATCAGCCGGGTTTTTTATAGAGAATATCTTTTTGTTTACAAATTTATTTCCCTTTCACAAATACAATTAGAAAGCTTCAGTTTGAAGTTCAGGATTTCATTTGTCCTCTGAGGGAAACATTTGTTGACTTTTTCATTTATGCAGAAGAAAACTGCAGTTTCGAGTGAGCTCTGCATGCTGCGGTTTTCTGTCAGAATTTGTAGCAGAATGGGAAGTCAATTGCTCAAACAGATTTTCTTAAAAAGAAATAAAATAGAAATTAAAATCACTCTACATAATGTGGCTTTTTTTTTTATCAGCTTGCCCGTGCTTTTGTATTGTAGACATAGAAATGCACACAAAGCCTGCCTGCAGTTTTTTATGTGTATTGCAGGGATTTCCTGGGAGGTGACTTGTCTGTGTTCCTCACAAGGGTTCCGGTCTCGTGTTAAAACGAGCCTTCTAAATCTTAATCAGAGCCCTCACTCCAGGAGTGCCTTTTGGAGCTGCCTAAATGCCACAAGAAAGGCTCTTCTCCCAGAGTTTCAAACCGCTCCTTGCAGAAGAAGAAGCAGCTTTTTCACATGAGGTTTCATTGCGTGCTCTTTTCAGGCAGAAGATCCCCAAATTACTCTGATTTCCATCACCAGCCAGGGCCTGACCTTCTCACACTGACCAGCCCATTTGCCATGCTGGCGTGGAACCCAGGCACGTTCCAGAGAAGGGTTTCAGCAGCTGCCCAGTAAGCACGACTCCACGTGTGCACCAGCAATGACTTGGCGGTGTCTGAGGTGGTCAAACCCATATTTTCCTGGGGATATGTGGGGCCACATATCCCGAGGAGTTGTTGCTCATGGGTGGGCAGTAGTACTCTGGAGCCATCATGTCACACTGATGCTGACGAGAGATTTGGCCCTGAACACAGGGCAGTTAGTCACCTTTCGGTTCAAGGACTTGGATTTCTATCTTCCCTTTCCAGAGATGTCCTCCTGCAGGCCCCAACCAGAAAAGTCTCCCCTACTGATGATTTTTTTCTGCAGTCTTTCCCCACTGGTGAGTGGCATGAAAGCCAACCAGCCCAGCACTGTCCTTGCTAAACCCTGACCATGTTTCCTGCTGCCATCCCTGGTGAGGAGAGACACAGGGGAGGACAAAGCAAGGGTTCTGCTGATTTTTGTGGGAGCTCCTCTGCTGTAGGAGGAAGGAAAGTGTGAGGGACGGGCACAGCTGCAGATGGGGATGACAACCTGAAATCCTCTTTGCCAGCTGTGGACAACTGAGAGGGCTGCAGAGGTGAAATGGGCTGATGACCACCGATGAAGGCAAGGGGCAGGTGTCAGCCTTATAGGTCTGGACCCTCACTGCTCCTCAGCTGCATCCCTGCTGTGTGTTTGGGTTAGATCTCGTGTCTATGTGCTTTCTCTGAAAGCAAACTCAGCTGCACAGACAGGAAGGGAGCTATGAGGAACTATCAGGCCCCTCTGTCTGATAAGCATGGTGAGCAAGGTAGTGTGGACATCGGAATACACTCTGTACTGCAGCGCAGACATGACCAATGTTCTCAGAGGCTGAGAAATTCTCAGTGGTTTTAAGAAAACCACAATATAGCCAGCAGAAAGGTTTCCATACAGACTTCAGTGGGTGATGGCACAGGTTCACAGATGTCTCTTCTGTGGAGCAGATGGAGTTGAAAGGAAGGAACTCTGCAGTTTTGTACACACTGAGAAAAGAGGTGGACCAAACAGAGCTAGGAAAGCATAAAGAAAAGCAAATTAATATATTTCTACTCTAATCCTCTAGGAAAAAATAACTCCACAAGAGCAGCTGAACAGACACTTGACACGACCACCACCAGATTATAAAGACCAAAGAAGGAATGTGGTCAACATGCAACAAGCAAACCAATATCCTGGTAAGTGCCCACGGGCTAAATAAAACTCTTTCCTTCCAGCTGGAAGACCATCCAGAAGAGCCATGCCTGCACTGATGACCAGGGCCTGATTTTCTGAGTATCCACTTACACCACTGCAGAGGCCATAGGTGTTGACTGCTGCTCTCCTGTGCCATTTACTGTCCTCCACCCCTGAGGAGTGCTGATGTATGATCTGGAGAACCAGCTGGTGGTTCATCCAAGCTGATGCTGCATCTCTTAGGCAAAGGGAAGGAATGGCTGGTACCCTTCCCATTAGCACTGCCTGGGCAGATGTGCACCCAAATACTTGATAGAGAGATGTCCTCTTGACTATGGAACCTCAGTCCATCCAGATGCTTCTCCCACATATGTGGTACATCTTGCTTCAGAGACTAAGATCAGAACCATCCCTCCCTTCGAATGGCAGGTCATGTACAGCATGAGGACCCCCACGCTGATTTCTAAGTACCTTATGTTGGCACCATGTTGCGGTCATCATGGGCAACCAGAGCTACCATCTGAACTTCTGGGCTGTTGAAGATGCCGCCACCACGGCCTCAGTGCTGCTCTACAAGCAGCACTTCCACAGATCAGTCAAACACTAGCGTGAAGGCCCTGCTTTGTGCCAGAACTGCATTTTCTGCAGAAAACGCCCAGAACTTCAGGACTAGTCCTTTGTTTCAGCTCTTGTGCTCTCACCTCCTTGGAGAGTCTAGTTTGGGGAGCACAGGACAGCTTGTTGGGCTTTTCATGCTGTTCACCTTGCTGGTTAAGGGGAGGCTGCTCTGAGAGCAAAGGCAGAAAAGGAAAAGCTGCTGGGGTGAGAGAGGAGGTGGGGGGAAAGGCAGCAGGTGGGACCAAAGGATGTCCTTTAGACTGCAAAGCGTTTGTGCATTTATGTATAAGAAGGATCTTTGGCCTTCCAATATATTTTTGTGTACAAAAAATGAGGAAAAAAACTGTTTTGGTTGGTTTGTTTTTCTGTAACTGTGCAGATTCAGCCAGGGATCTCTGAGGCTTTCCTCCCTCCTTGTTCCTTGCAGCAAAACTTTTTCAGCTTCTGTTATGATTTTAATGAGTTCCCAAGGGCAGCTCTCTCACACGCTGCCCCTCTGCCCAACCTGCTGGCCATGGCACCAACAGCCCAGCTATGCATGGAGGGACTAGGCTGGGCTGCTCAGGCAACGTTCATGCTCTCCTTTGCTTTGTTTCCACGTCCCAGCAGCGATAAGCTTGATGCAGTGTGGACACTGCTGCTTTCTAACGTGCCTGGGTGTTTATAATCTTCAATACATAGAGTCATTCAGGTTGGAA
>VZZY01022611.1:0-11226 GCA_013400335.1 Eurystomus gularis
GTCGGTTCACCACAAAAGGCTTTGCCGAATTCCAGGTAAACAACATCCACAGCCTTTCCCTCATCCACCAAGCAGGTCACCTTGTCATAGAAGGAGAACAGTTTTGTTAAACAGGACACCCCCTTCATGAACTTGTGCTTACTGGGGATGGTCTCCTGGTTGTCCTGTAAACGGTGTGTTATGGCACTCAAGATGAGTGCTCCATGACCTTCCCTGGCACTGATTGACAAGCCTGTATTTTCCTGTATTCTCCTGATGACCCTTCCTGTACATGGGTGTCACATTTTCTAACCTCCAGTCCCTTGGGACTTCCCTGGTCAGCCAGGACTGCTGATAAATCATGAAGAGGGACTTGGTAAGCACATCCACCAGCTCCTTCAGCACTCCTGGGCGTAACCCATCTGGCCTTGTAGACCTGTGTATGTCTAGGTGGTGCAGCAAGTCACTAACCATCTCCTCTTGCATTATAGTGGCCTCCTTCTATTACCCATCCCTGTTTTCCATCTCAGGGGCCTGGGTACCCAGCAACCAAGTAGTCCTGCTGTTAAAAAGACTGAGGCAAAGACGACATTCAGTACCTCAGCCTTTTCCTCGTCTTTAGTCACTATGTTTCCCCCTGCATCCAATAAATGATGAAGATTCTCCCTAGAATCATATGCTGATTAATTACTTCTATTAGCTTCTATGCAGATGGAAATCATATTTAAAATTAACTGACTGTAGCATCCTGTTCCAATCCTGTAAAACGCTGCATTTGGACTATGGCTGACACATGCAATTGCACAGAGGTATTCTTGGTGGTATCTTCTGAAGAAGCAGTACTCAGCTCAACCAGCATTGGGCCATCCAAGCTCTCTCTTATGATGATGGAAATAATTAATTGTTTCCAAGGAACTGTTCAGCTTGTTCTAAAATACTCTCCTTCTCAGGGTGCTTATTTCTCCCTATCTGTTTTAGAGGAAGCCTGGAGAGTAGCTGAGATTCCTTGTTTTTACAAACTTGCTGAAAGGCAAATACCCTAAGAGTATATCATACCCTACACTCTGACTGTAACAAGTTATATTTTGAGTGAAGGATTAATATCCAGCTAGCTCTTTCAGTCTGAAAAATAAAGAAAAGTGCAGGGAATGACATGTGGGGCTCTGCCAGAAAGAGAGGGGAAAGGTCAGAAACTCTGGAGTGCTTGACTGCACTTATTTATTTATTTCCACAAGAAGGTGATACTGCTGTTTCTAGTGTTTTCCTCTTAGTTAATGAACTTGTGATGGAAAGGTGTGTGTAATTAGACCTGCCAATACTGAATTCTAAATGTGCAGTGCACTATGAATTTAATCTAAGTTTCCCTATCCCCAGTCCTCCCTCCCCATTGCTACTGGGAGAGGCTGAAGCACTTGACTGCTGCTGTGGCAAATTGGGTCCTAATAAGTACGATGCTTTACTGCTTCTTGTTTTTTCTAAGATACAAATGCAGTATTTCAGAAGAACTCACTGGGGCATTAATTCAACAAGAAATGTTGGTAGGAGCATTATATTTTCCACGTTTTGATATCTCACTGAATGACTTGCATATAAAGAGGCCTGGCAGCTGGTTTGTGTCAGTGACTGATGTGCTTGTCATTTCAGCCTCAGATTTGGCTAATTCACCTCTGCCAGGCTTAGGAATAATATTCTTGCTGTTTCCTACCATTTTGCAATTTTAACTAGCATGAAAATTAAAAAAAAAAAAATAACCCCACCCCCCCGAATAAGACTGTGACAAAAGCATTTAAATGTTATATCGCAAGTTTCATTTAACACTGAGAAAGAGGTAATCTCAATGCATGTCACCTCTACCAGTAACAGCAGGATATTCAGATATGGAGAGGGTGTATAAGTAACGAATATTCATTTCTAGTGCATTAAATTAGTTCAAGTCATGTGTTTACATCCTTAGAGAGCTCAGTCATAACTGATAAGACCTAAAAAAAACTAGATAGGAGATACGAGATGTTTCCATAAAAACCTTATTTAAGATGGGTGTTTTTATGCTACATGGAATCTCATCAGGGATCAGGATGAATTCATATGTTAAACAGAAATAAGAAATGCCACAAATGTTTCATCAAGAACCATGAATGCACAGGGCCATCTTCCAATTCACAGGTTATTTTATTATTTCTTATATCAGTTGCTGCATTCAGGAAAGATAAAGAAAATGACAGAAAGAAAGAGGGAAGGAAAAAAGACAGAAGGAGCCCACATCATTCTCATAATTAATGCAAAATGAAGTATTTTTGTGTTTGTATTAGAAAAGACAACTCCTCCATAGATGAAATGCCACCAGATGGTCCCTCTTGCTCTGAAAAAATGGTATCATTGTGCTATCCAAAATGACCAGAACCAAGGCTTCTTCAATCAGATCACAGTCCTGGTACAACGTACCAGATTTTGAAGCAGTGTTTTTAATTCAAAACAGAAATACAAATATTAAGAACCATTTAAATCAATGCTTCTGAGTTTGTTTCACAAAAGTTTTCATTACACAGTTTTATAGGAAGATTTTAAACACAAGCAATATTGGAAAGGTTGGAATTTTGATCCTTGCATTAATGGGAACTAGCTGCGCATTTCCCATCAGTCTCCTCAACAACATCACACTACAGAGACTGAAACAGGTGAAAAATAAACCTTGTTTCATATTGCTGCACACTCAAGTTTGTCTGCGTGAAAGAATGCCTGAGTTCCTTTTGCTACCCTATGATGTCATGTGTAATACGTATGCCCTGTAATATGGTATTGTCATTGCTAGTAACAGGCTATATGTTTCTCACTGAGTTTTCATGGTTTGCAGGAGTGAGGTTTGCAAGACCTACTCTGCTTGACCTTTTCTTGATCTGGCTGCAGCATTGTTTCTTTTGGTTAGCTGTGACTGCAGTTTCTCTAACTGGTTAGGTGTCTATGGGTGATTTGTTTTCTTTAACTTAGTGTGGTATATCCTTAGGTGGAGGAGAGATTTTTGACTCTAGTATAATAACGTAGAGAAATATGATCCTGGTATGACAGCAAAAGCCTTGAAGCCTTTGAGCCACATGGCAGAGGCAGACTGGCATGGGATAAGGGATGTGGCAAAGGCTGATACTGATGACTCCACAGCTATAGACATCTTATGGCTCTTAACCACTCATACATGGTCAGTTACAGCAATGCAGATCTGGATCTGGAGAAAACCAGTTTAGGGGTAACAAAGAGAACAAAAGTAGTATCCAATGCATAAAAGCCACCATGTACAGTGAATATGGATATAATGTGGGGCTACTGACCACTGAAGATAGAGTAAAGGTGTTAAAGCATGATAGTAAAAATATAAAAATTACCCCAAGTGGATCCTAGAATGAGGAAGAAGCCAACAACATCAACAAGATACTCCTGCCAGAGTGAGGATGACAAGCTGACAACTTGTGATATTACACTCTCTAGCATTCCAAAGCTATTTTAATTACCTACTTTAAGTAGCCAGTAGTTTAAGATCCAAAAAAGCTATGGAAGGGTAGGCCTAACACCAGAAAATGGGATAGAAATTAAGTAGCGTGTGTTACAATTTTAATTGTATTATTAATATTACTGAGACTTTTTTCTCCACACAAGTATTAGCTGTATTATTATTCTTTCCTTCTTTTGCTGTAAAATTAGACCTAGACTAAAAATTATTCCTGAATTATATTGTTAAAATAACAGTTATACTAACAATAAACTCTTGACTTGATATATATACTTTTAAAGTATGCTTGTCCATAAACAAAAGTTTGAGCATAGTATAAAGAGCGAATGTGAGTAATCCGTTCCATTTGTAAATCAGTTTAAACCAGCTTGAAGACTTTGCGGACAGCATGAAACAATACATGGAGAAAAGAGGAGGCAGAAGTGTCATTTTACAACCGTGGAAGGAGTGTTGTGTAAAATAATGATATTTCTTGTGAAAAAGTCACAAATACAAGTTTCCCAATATTCAGAAGTGCATTAATGGGAAACTGCTCATATAAGCCCTTTTTCAAGGTAGTTCTGAGAATGAATATTCAATGCATATAATTAGATTTCTGAACATATTTTGGTTTTTTGTAATGTTTTAGGAAAGGAGAAACTGCCATACAGTAGAAAAACATGACCTGAAAATGAAAAATTGTCCCCTTCAAACAGCCATGAATAATTATGCTAGTCTTTAGAAATACCTTTTTCTGTGCTCTCATCTTGCCTTTCCTCAAGTTCTTAGCCACTCGACAGGTAGATGGGTAGATGCTGACTGGTGACAGCAGAGAAGCCACAGAAACTCTGAAAACATTTTTGTTTAATGTGGCTGGAACAATGACACATTCTTTCTAACACTTTTGACATCCCTCACTGGCTGACATTCTGCTTAAAAAAAAATCCCTGTCAACTGACACATGGACTGTAAGTCATGAGATTCAAATCATCATATGATCCACCAAATGCCTGAGTGCATTTCAAATGACAACATGCGCCTGAATGTCAACATGATGGAGCACTGAAGGAACATAATGGCCAAGTGTGATGCTTTGAACATTTATTTAGACTCTCATAAATTTTTATTTTTCTTAAGTCATTCTCAACAAGGAAGGAAAAATTGAAAACAGAAGAAGCGAGGGGGAGGGGGGAGGATGAGAAATTAACAGAGGAAGGAAGGATGAAAGACAACAAAAGAGAGAAAAGGAGAGAAAGAGAAAGAAAGAGAGGATGGAGGAGTGGGGGGGATGGGGTGAGACGGAGAAAATATTTGGTTTGTCATGTATTCCAGGAGGGTCACTTAGTAGTTGTACAATGTCCAGCACTGATAGATCTCTCAAGTGCTGTAGCTGGGCAAAATAAATCTCCTCTCTCTTTGGGGAAATTACAATAGCTGGAAATGCTGCTAGTGAGGGAGAATTTTATGTGGTGCCACAAATGGATTCATGGACATTGGTGATCAGGCAGCAATTACTGAATACAATCAAATAACTACTTAATATGAGTACAACTCTGCAGTGTATAGATGGAATAAATCTAGCAATGCTGCCTTTATGGACAGTGAAAATACACCAAGTTTATGCTCTTAACTATATTTGTACCCTTAGAGGTGTGCAGGGAAATGAGATTTTTTTTTTTTCTGATTGATTCCAATTACTTAAGAAAGTTAAGTCTTTGCAGCTACTTAAGAAGGTTCAAGTCTTTTGAGTCAGAGAACAAAGCCTGAGTAAGTGATTTCATTTTCATTTAGTAGTAAAGATAGAGTCTTTGGAACTGTTTAGAAATCATGTCATGGGCAGAAAGGGCTGAAATGGAGAGGAGACAGTGGACTCTTACACTATATCACTAGTCAGAGTAGGAAGTAATTGTGACATTAAAAATTACAACTACCTCAGTCAAAGCCAATTCATATCTTTCAGAAGTCAGACAAAACAAGAAATAATATGAGTTATCTTTCCTATCCTATCCTATCCTATCCTAACCTATCCTATCCTATCCTACCCTACCGTACCCTACCCGACCTTATCCTCCCCTAGCCTTCATTTTGCCACTTCTCTATGTGTGATTTTAGTTTGAGCTCCAAACAAAAGTATCATACCATTGAGAAAAAAACCAGGGCTATGGAAAGACCTCAGTGGGATGCTGGGGCTTATTTGCATAAGTTTATAGGAAGAAAAAGCATAGAATCACAGACTCATTATGGTTGGAAAGGACCTCCAGGGTCATCAAGTCCAACCTTCATCCTAACATCTCTCTAGCCACTAGATCATAGCCTCAAGTGCTACATCTACTCTTTTTTTAAACACCCCCAGGGATGGTGACTCCACCACCTCCCTGGGCAGTCTGTTCCAGTGCCCAGCCACTCTCTCAGTAAAGAATTTTTTCCTAATATCAAATCTAACCCCCCACCCCCCGACCTACGCAACTTGAGGCCATTTCCTCTTGTTCTATCATCAGTAATTTGGGAGAAAAGACCAACACCAGCCCAGCTACAACCTCCTTTTAGGTACTTGAAGAGCACAATAATGTCTCCTCTCAGTCTCCTCCAGACTAAACAACCCCAGTTCCCTCAGTTGCTCTCCATAAGGCATACTTTCCAGACCCCTCACCAGCTTCATTGCCCTGAATGCATCCTAGCATTCTATCCACAAAAATAATGTGCTAAACAGAAAGCCAGTGCACTTTGGCACACCGAGGTGCTACCTAAGTTAACCAATATGAAAAAAAACAAAAACAAAACCAAACCAAACCAAAACAAAACAAAAAAAACACCAAAAAGAACATCTTTTAAACATTTATTTTGTGGCTGAAGATCTTCTTTACTTGTTACTTGAACCATCATCTTCCTCTGCTATCTATAAAAGTGCAAGGCAGTTAAGCTCTTGGTTATATCAGCTCACAAACAAGGTGGAATGAACCTTTGAATGTTTGTTGGTTTGTTGTTTAGTTAAGACACGTGATGCTCTATTATGTGTCTATTATGGATGGTACATTCCTGCATCTCTCCTGAAACAGGGAATGGAGATCAAATCTTCCAGATAAATGTAGCAGATGAAGCAATCTCCTAGATGAACAGAAATGTAAACCATTTGCATGTGAATTCTGGGGCAATGAGTAAGTAATTATTGAAATGCATAGTGGAAGTTGGATGGGGAAGAACTGCAATACCTTAGTCACCTTTACTGTGTGACTCAGTTTATCCACTTGTGAAATTAGAGCAATTATATGTTCCACATAATGGTTGAGAGCCTAAGCTCATGAATGTTTGCAGAGATTCCCAAGATCTCAGCTGGAATGTTGCACAGAAATGAAAAGATTTTTTTTTTTATGCAGAACGTTATTGAAAAAATGGTTTAAAAATATTTCTGATTAATAAAATAAATTTTACCCAAAAACCCCAGACTAACAGAGGAATTTTTCTCCTTCCCGACGCTACAGCTTTGGCACTTGGTTACAACTAAACTATTTTAAATTTTGAGTTTTGAAAATAAAGCATTTTGAAAGGCTTTCTAAAATGAGTATTAGTATTTTAACAGCTCTCATGAGCAGTACAGGTAAGAGCCTGTAAGGCTTTCTGTTTTAAACCTGGATTTTCAGGATTAATTCATCAGTTTTTAAAAATCCCATTGGGTTAAAACTTGTTATACAAGCTGTCAACCCAGAACTTGTATTTTTTCCTAAAAGATAATGTTTTAAATACTTCAGAAAATTTTTAGATATGAACCAGTGCCCAAAATAGAACTTTTTGTTGGCTTATTTATGTTTTTTTTCAATCAGATGAACATAGAAATTCTGTCAGACTTGTTTGCAGCGAGGCACACTAAACTACTACTATGCTGTGTTCTAGAAATTTAAGGGCTAAAATCTGCATAAAATGGCCCACCAATGCCTAATACCCCTCTTGTCTGATGGGTTAGTAGTAGATTAATGAAAAGATTAATGAAGTAGACTTGCAGACTCTTAATGTGAATTTTACAGGATGCTAGTTAAAAGGATTGTGTTTAGTTACTGGAAAGACTGATTGCAACCTGCAGTACTGAAGCCACATGAATCATTGCATTAGCATATAGAATTGAGACAACAAGTGATTTTAAAGGTACTTAAAATCATTTCTTGATTGATTAAGTTCTTCTCCCAAGCAAGAACATTTCGCTTAATGTCAGTGAATATGAAAAGCACACCCTCATTCTTCAACAGCTGCTTAGTCCTCTCCTTCCCCTACTACAGGGGGGAAGTTACATAGTTACACAGTGACTGTTATGCTGTGTTGTGTGAGTACCAGCGACAACTCCAGCACAACCAGCTTTTGCTGTGGCATCACTAAGACAGAAGAACTTCAAAATGGTACTCTGCTATTCAAAGTAAATGGAATATTGCTCTGTTAACAAGACTGTAGATACACACTGCTGTACATGAAAAACCTGTTGGTGTTTTGGCAGTAGATCCAGGACAAATCTTTCACAACTGTCAGTATAGGAAATCAGTCTACATACAGCTACCCTCTTCTGAAAAGATCTAGCAAAGAGCGGTGACATAAATCTGTTCCCTACTCCCAGTAGGATCACGTCTATATTCTGACCTGTTTGTCTCAGGGAAACAGAGCCTGTGGACCTCTTCCTTGATGCCTGTCCCATCATGAGTCTAATCCACTGGTTAGAATGAAGATTTTCTTGAAAAACTCCAGAGGCAGGAGAAGCTTTGGCACTGCTCCACATGTTTGCAAATGTAAATGTTTGTGTGCCTATGTGTATGTACATTAATCCAGATGAAGGTAGTGAGGAGGTAACCTGCCTTCCTTTCTATCAGACTGCTCAACTGCAAGAGTTCCTCTCTTGCTGTTGCAGGTAGGTTTTGCTTTTGTTCCTTTGGTTTTGTTTTTGCCGGTGAATACCCACAGACTGCAAGGTTCAGAAAGCAGATGGAGGGGGGAGAGAAAAAGTAGCACATAAATGTTGATTTCATAAGGGTAGTTGGGTATTCATTAGAAACATATTTATAGCCACCCCCAATGCACACACTGATTAAATTGGTCACACATTTTTTGCTGCTGTTTGCTAAACACGCTGTAGAATTTGTCTGAATACCTATCAGTTAAATCCCAAATGATGTTCTGCTTGAATTGAACCTAAGTTCTTAACCATATGCTTCATGCTAAAATGTTAATTGGAAATATTTGTGGTACTAAATAGTGGATAACTATTTGTTTTCCATACTTACCAATTATTTGAGTTATTTCTTATTTAACTTATATTTTGTAATGTAAGAAAATAAGGAGATTGACTTTTTAATCACTTCTCAGATGGTACAGTCTTTATTACACATTTCTCCCCAGATTTCCAGAACTACGGGAGATTTGGGGACAGAGATGACTCAGTGAGACTTGGGAAGATGCAATAGGAAGAATGCCTTTCTCCTTCCACCCAAGGGTGGAATGATCACAGTTCTATCTAACGTAGCCTCTATGGCCTATAGCCTGCTTGCTTTCCTCCTATCCTCTACTTCCCGAAATGTAGCTGTGCTTGAAGTTTCATAAAACCCTTACAACTCTTTGAAGCAGTATGAAAGAAAAATACTTCAGAACTTCACTGAAATTGGGATGGCAATTACACTGTAAATAGCTGGAGAGAGGCAGTTCAGTGCCGAAATGGCAATATCAGATTTGTTCTGATACTTTACTTAAAGGAAATTGTTTTTTTACAGATAGAGCTGTCTCATCTCATGCACTTATTTAAATAATTTCGCTGTAACCCATTGTGGAAAGACTATATTTTAGTTTGCTGTCTGGAATTCATGCAGTTTTAAATGGTTTTTAAAGATGGATTCTAGATCTTTCCATTCCAGTTCACCACACAAATAAAATGTATTTCAAACACAGAAAGATAGATTTTTTTTTCCCTTAAAAGTTGAAAATTAAAGGACTTCCTTTTATTACTCTAAAGTCTGCTTTATATTTAAAATGTCTCTAGTGCCTTTTGTACTAGTAGGGCATAGCAAAGAGATCATAGTGAAAGGAAACCTCAGTTTCACCTTGATCTGTGGGTAGTGATTCACAGTAGCATCATTTTCTGCTGTCTTATACTTGATACAGTTATTTGGAATTGTGTAACATGGATGCTATTAAAGCAGAGATCTCCTTGCAGTTGCACAAAATTACACTGAGGGCACAAACCAGTGAAGGATTAGTCCCTCTTTGTCTAATGCATAGAACATTTGTTATATTAATCTAAGCCTTTGGTGTACTTCTTTCTTCTTACCCTCTGAAAACCTTGCAAAATCTCTCATTGCATAATTTAAACTCTCTAAGCCAAATTAAAACACCATCCATTACAAACTGAAAACTTTCTAGCTCTTTCAGATCCACCCAATTAATCTCAGAATCATCTTGGGAGTAGAACTTCCACTAAAGTGTATTCACTGAAATGAATAATATCCAAATAGTGACTTTTAACATGAATTTATCCAACGCTCCTTTCCAAACTATACCTGACATTTTTCCCTTGGTAAACTCAGCCGAGACTTCTTCATAAGCTCCAGTCAGACAACATGCATGTTTTCTAGCTTTGCTTAAATATTGTTCTTTGCTTAAATATTTATTCTTAACGCTTTCAGAGCATGGCATTTTTACATTCTTTTTGCTTTTTCTCTTTTCCATGATGTCACAATCTTTATTATTAGTATTTCCTTTATTATTTCATCTGAATGAATAAGTGTAATTTTACTGGTGGATGAATCCCTAGCATGTACTTATTTATCTGCCCTGAACTGCTGTATTTTGTCTGTGCTCTCTGAGCCTTGAACAATAGTTAAGAATTGATTCTTTTTGTCTCTTGCTGATAGAAATATCTTTTCAACCAACTATTTTCAGAATCCTCTGGTGTACATTAGTTCCTCCTGTAGGCAGACATCCTCTGTGCTTTGTTGTTTCACAATTTTTACCTTTTTGTGTTCTCTCAATGTCCCCTTGTGCAGAGATGAAAGCAATAACTCCTTGTAGCCTGCTTACCTCACATCCCTTATTCCACTGATAGAGGCAACCTACTTATGTGATTATTCCTGAGAACTTGGCTGAATTTTTAACTCACAACACATTTGAGTCATTCACATATGCATAAACATATGGGCATCATAGAAAAACAAAAAGAAGACCTTTTTATACGCAAGAGTATTTGTTGGATTACGAACTTCATATATTTATCTACTTTCTGTTCTGCTACCTTTTTAAAATTCCTCCTTGACTAGAATTAATGACCTTGAGTCCAATACCTTAAGGGCATTTTGTTTGTGTACATCCTAATTTGGAAATAATATACAAAATTCTGTAATTTTATCTGAATATTTTCCTGGGAGGTTTCTTGAAAAGTCTGAATATATATAGCTTTTAAGTATTACATAATGTTATGTGCAATCATACTATACTATTTCAGGATTGTCGCAGTCGGAGCGCAGACGTCCAAACCACCTCCTAAAGGGAGAGGGATTGAGGGCGAAGTAGAATATTTCCCCACCAGGCTCGTAGGAAAATATAGAGATCGAACGAGTATTTAACAAGTTTATTACTAAATATATTTGAATAAAACTGTATTTACTCTATGGAAATATTACTGTATTAAAGAACGTCACGCCCACCCCCTTACTCCTCCTCTCACCCACTGAGAGATAAGGGCAAATAAGAACCTAATTATGTCAAAATATGACCTGTATGTGTGGATGGTGCATGTGTGTGCATGC
>VZZY01022622.1:0-11914 GCA_013400335.1 Eurystomus gularis
ATTGGTTTGTTTCTAACTCAAACGAGGACAGATGCAGGAGTGTTGTCTGAACAACCTAACCATCAGGACTAAGGCAGCTGATCAGGTGTCACCATTTCAAAGCGCTATACTGCTGTGTACTCATGATTCCCCACTGCACCTCAAGAAACAAGGTAATCACTAGCAGGATGAAGAGACAGGGATCTGACTTTATAACATGTAGCAATCCACAACTTCCATTCTAATGAAGGATGTGGAAAGCTTTTCTCTGTCATCTGGGGTCAGTCATAAGTTCTGAGGCACATCAAGAGTTAGCGGCACTGTGTCACCACAGCATGGGACAAAAGAAACTTCAGTGCCCCAGTTACAAGCACTTCACCTCCTGTCCTGCCCTCGTGTTTGAAGCAGGAGGAGCACTAAGAACCCAAGGCGTGAGCAAAATCCATCCCTGTCACTACTCCTCACTCAATAAATAGGTTTGTTGACAAGTTGAAGGACGTTTGTTACATGTACTGTTAAAATCGTCATACCTGACATCAGATTTGATATTGTGTTGTGCTGGTTCAGCCATCATCATTTTATGCTGCCATCAGTTGCCTGATCACACAGGCCAACATCGAACTCAGCAACAGCCCCTCACAAGTCTTCTTGCAGACACTCCTGCCAGAGGTTCCCATGGGCCCAGCTCCTCCAGTGCCCACTGTGGTGCCAGCATCCCCTGCTGGACACAACAGACAGAGATGGCTCCTCAGGGGCCCCTCACATGGAAGGACACCACCAAGAGAGCTCAGCAAGGTGCAACCAGCCCCAACAGAAGCCACACCCAACAGGAAGCTCCTCCAACTTATCAGCTCCTGGTTAATATAGACCTGTCCTCACCCACCACCCCAACCACAACCACCTGGGTGAGGGCAGAGCCACAGAGACACAGGTGGGCCAGGTTCTGCCTCTGGAACATGAAGCCAGTAAGAAAAACAAAACATTCTGCTAGGCTGTGACTCCTCCACAGGTCAACTCCAACTCAGGGCCCACAGCTCAGGCCCCAGCACTTCATACAGCAACAAGAATGAATGGTTTTCATTGGCATTCAGCAGATGTGGGGATAGGTTTGGTTTGCAGATGGGAAATCAAATGCTTTATTGCACTTTTTTGCAGACATGTAAGAAATAGAGGGCTCAGAAAGACCATCCTGAGGTCACCTAACACCATCTTCATGCAGAGAAGCAGAATGTTTGCTTAAAACTAGAGGTTCCTAAGTCTGCCTGTCCCCACTTCTTCCTGTTTTTCTAGTGCATCATCTGCCTCATGTTTCTGGCCTATTACCAAGTTTTTCCTTCATCCCATCCCCTGCTGATGCTTCCTCACACACAGACTTCTGTCTGTGCCCCCTCCCCACCTTTTTTACCCTCTTCCTCATTCTGAGAAATGGGCTCTTTTTCTTCACAATATCTGAAATCTGCCATCTCTGGAGAACTGGGTCTGGAGCACAATATAAGAAACCCAACAGGGGAAGGGCAGCTCTGTGACTCACTGTTGGCCATGAAGGTCATCCCACAAAGTCTTACTGATCCACCTAGACTGTTCTTCGTATTCAGTCCAAGTTACCCTTTTCTATGAATTAAGCTGTTATTCTCAGATACAGCATCTGATAGTGTCTTTTTCCACAGCAGAAAGTTGTTAACCAGTCAGCTACCATAAGATTAAGAACGTGACGTACCAGGAAAGATTTAATTCCTTTGGTTTTTCCCCTCCAGATCTTTCCAGTTTCTTTATTCCTGTCTTAAACTATGCCCTGCAAAACTGTACACTGCTCAAGCTTCACCAGCACCAAGCAGAACATAACAGGTTCATCCTTGCCTTACATGTTTGCACCCTTCCTAATACATCGTGTTGCTGATTCGTACTTCTGGTCCCTTGTAATCACCACGTTCTGTTCTGTAATAATATTTTCTAACCAGTTACAACCCATCTCGCGTTTCTGCCCTGGAGTTTTCTCCTATGAAATAAAGCACTGTCTGCTTGCCCTCGTTCCATTTTGTATCACTGGTTTGTATCTTTACAGCAATCGGTGCTTTAGTTCATTCTTCACATTTTTCATGCTGCTGTGCATGCAATCTGATTCCAGTTTCTTACCAGTTACATAAAATTCTTATTTACAGCAACTACAAAGGTGTTGCACTGTTTTTGTCATATTGAACTATACCTTGTGTTTCACAATAGATGCTGTGTTGTGAATAGAATAGATGCTGTGTCGCTATCTTGGAAGAGTAAAGGGTCTTTATAATTGTCTTTCTAACACATGGAAATGAAACAGAAGTAAATTTAATTACTTCAGTCCTACAGCATCTCATTTTATTTTTACATAAGTGAACATCTCTATTTGCCGTCACATTACATGGGGTGTTTATACTAAAAAGAACATTCTCAGGGACAGGAAGAAAAAAAAACAAGCTTACTGTTAAATCCTGGAGTGTAGGATGCTATATAGCAGAGTTCAGAATAAGCTTTAGAACAAGTGGTGTTAAAGTCTAATGTAACACCTCACCTTTTAACAGCGGACATCTGCTGCCAAAGAAAAGAAAAAACAAGAGATCTGTTAGGAAAAAGGGAGAAAGATAAGGGTGGAAAAATATATGGCAAAGAGGGATTATAATTACTTAACTATAAAAATCTAGGTCTAAGAATTCAACCAACACTGTTCAGGTAATTATTTATAATTAAGGCAAGTATTCCTGAAATCATTAAACAGTACCTCTTATGTTTAAAAATTCAATCAGATTTCATCCAAACCTAATTCTTCTTCAGCCCCCTCCCTCCCTTCTGAACTGGATTACGAAGCACAGAAACAAGTACAATTGAAAAGCAATCAGAAAACACTCGTGAGGTTTTATTTTAAATTCAACATTTGAATATTTAACATTTAATATTTGAAGCTAAGTATCACATTGGGGTTTTGCTGGTAAAAACACGTTAGGTCATATTCACACTGCACACACTGGTGCAGCACCGGGATATTCTAGTCCTCGAAGGTGCACAATAAGCCCAGAGAACTGTGTGATGTTAAATCACTTTACTAATAGTTATACATTAACACTGCGTTGCTTTATGTGGAATAAACGTACCTCAGAGTCAGTTAACGCTTCTACAGAGTACATACAGGCAGAGTATCCCGTCTCTGCTCCTCTCCTATATTCCTATGGAAAGAGAAGAGAAAGTCGTCATTAATACATACCTGCCTGCCTTCGGTGGAGGCTGGGATGGAGGAGATGCAGCAGACTTGCCACCCGGTGGCTGAGCACCACAAGTACAGGCAGGAGCTGCCTACAGATGTTCGCTGTGGAAGGGACAACACCAGGGTGTATGATTTGCTGTAAAAGTGACATGGACAACACTTGAACTTGCATGAAATCTGCACGAGCAGAACTACGCAGCTTTACATCAGAAGGTTCTGATATTCGATATGATTTTCAACAGCCGCAGTGAGGTTTGTCATCTCCTAGACCCTCAAATTCAGCTCAGGATGAGGGAACAGACAGTGGTTTCAAATAGTAACAACATTAGGAATATAAAAGGAAACACATTCACCCAAAGGGAAGATATGGCTGGCAGACAGCCCCACAAATGGCCTTCAAATAGTAACAGATGAGTTTGAAAATTAATTAAAAGCTGCAGATACAGCTAATAATAAAGCCTTCAGGTATACCTCACAAAGAAACGATTATTTTCCATATTAAGCTAGCAATACATAGGTATGAATATCATCATGCTTGTGATATTCTGATTTAGCTACTTTACTCATAAGGGGTAGCTTTAGAAGGTGTTTAGCCAGCTTTTAAAATGTAAGGGTTTGCAAGTGGCAGCTACCATACCCCAAATCAAGTATTTATTTTTAGTTATTACCACTTGAGCCCATCTTTTCAGTTTTAAATTCCTGAAGTCTCAATTTCTTCTGCAATACGAACACTGCTGCCAGCTGTACTGAATTTACAAACAGCGGCATTTCGGTTTATGGAGCAGAGTTTCTGCCATCACATCCCATAAAGAACAGCACCAGTTGCACTCAGCATCTATCTGCTCAGAGATCTTCTGCCCTGAAGATCTTGCAGTTTAGTGCAAAGAATAACAACATTGCTACAAATGCCAAGGGCTGCAAATGGGAAGACACTCTCCCTTCTAACTTGCAAATGAGACTGGCCAGGGATAATAAAATTTAGAGGCAGAAAACACAGGGGTCTATTTATTCTTTTGGATTTTGTAGCTCCTCATTTATCTTTTCAAGCCCACCTTCACTGGTCATCTGACCAGGTTAGGCACAGGAAGTGGTGACAGCAGACCTGGCTGTGTGCCCCCTTCTGGAAAGACTGTGTTAGGCCAGCAGAAGAGTGAGGAGTCCTGCATCTACCACCTGAAAACACTGTGGGAGGATTTGCTCTCACTTGCTCAGCAAAACATGTAAGCAACCAGCGGCAAGACTTGGCAGCCAGCAAGCCTCCTACTAGCCATCAGGGAACATTGTAGAAGAGAGCTGTATGTGTGTTAGGTAACTAAAGGGTAGAGCAAAGTGCTTATGAGTCAGACGTGCATCTCTTCTCACTAAAGTCACGGCAGGCTCCTTGGCCTTGAGGGTAAGAAGACAGTTTTCTAGCTCGTCTTCTAAGTTTAGAAATAGAGACCTGAGCGTGGGTATCCAGTTCCCACAAGCATACCCTGAGGGTCATTCCATATCAGGTATTTGAGTTTACGTGCCAGGGTGTAGCAAGGATAGGGGTGCTCCATGAGCGAGGACATGCTGGAAGCCAGGGGCAACCACAACACAGGCAGGGGTAATGACCTCCCTATGGAGAGCAGGGGTGGTGACCATAACCAGACCTGTCAGTGGCTCAGCAATTGCGAGATAACTGCAAGGTGATGACTCAAGTTCAAGGCCAGTCCACAAAGTCTGGCGAACAAGCCAACAACAGCAGCACAAGGGCTGGTCTCTTCTCCCAAGTAACTAACCATAGGACAAGAGGTAATGGCCTCAAGTTGTGCCAGGGGAAGTTTAAATTGAATGTTAGGAAGAAATTTTTTACCGAAAGCATGGTCAGACACTGGAACAGGCTGTCCAGGGAAGTGGTAGAGTCACCATCCCTGGAGGGGTTCGAAAAATGTGGCACTTCAGGACATGGTCTAGTGATCAGCAAGATGTTGGGATGCAGGTTAGACTTGATGATCCTAGAGGTTTTTTCCAACCTAAATGATTCTGTGATTCCAGTCTATCTCCAACACAGCTCAAGCAAAGACCACTAGGCTGAGCTCCAGGACCAACATGTAGAGGGGGTGCGGGTGGGCGTCCCAGGTGAAACAGGGCAATTCAGAGCTGCTGGAGCACACAGGACCCTGACACTACCCTGACACACACTTCAGGCCTGCGTTCTCAACACTCACTTCCTCCTTTCCTTTTTTTGTCTGGCCATGTAAATATGTTGTATGAAGAAAAAAAAAAAAAAAAATGCAGGTATATTTGCTTGTTTCTTTACTATATAGCACCTACCAACTCGATGTGACCAGCAGGGACTGACTGCAGAGCTACCAGCACAGAATCCCAAGACCCGTATTCAGGACCTGTACCCAACTCCCTGCTTCCAACTGTGGAAAAAAACTGGTTTGAAAGCAAACATTTAATTGTTCAGATGAACGCATCTAGTTGCATACATATCCAAACAGCAAAATGCAGAAAAACCTCTAATAAAAAATGCCACTACAGCACAGGTTGAGGGTCAAATCTGTAATTTATGCATTTAATTACAAAGCTACCGTCTGTTAGAAGTCAATTTACACACTTCTTACAGTGTCTCTGCTGAATTATCTGTGGACCAGAAATAACATGGACAGCCAAGCACTCCTCATCTCTGCTTGACTTTGTTCAGGAAAAACGTGTCTTGAGCATGCTGACTGAATCCAGCTCTTCACATCCAACAGTGCATACTCAGCGTCAACCTGCTACTGGTTTATCACTGGAAAACTAGGTCGGTGAAGGTGTAAAACACCTTCAAGACACGGTACCAGTCCCATAGGGAACAGGACTGAAATGCCTGAAGGCAATTTACACTTTCCAGTTAATCCAGAATGACTGCTTAGCATATTAGGAAAGGTTTAAACATCCATATGGTCCAGGTAGTAACACTGGACAATGCTGTTTCAGCACCAGATATAAAACACTGCTGTTTGCTCAGGGTATCAAAACTGGCAAGGCGCAAGGGACATCTATTGTGTCACAGACCAGAAGGATGAGAAAGTGTTTTCCAACTTGTTCTCCTGTCAGTGAGATGAGTATTTCCCCCCACGCATAGAATACGTAATGTTGGCTCATCCAGTGGGTCGCAAAGCACTTAAGTATTACTGCCAATGAGAACTGGGATGATGTGTTACGGCCTTCAGTCTTCACATAACACAAATTGTTTCCCCTCCGGATTTTTAGGCAGGCAAAGTCAGTACAACGCTAGAACGGCTAGATAAAAATACCTCCATAAACTCCGAATATCACCTTTGCATACGCATACTGCAAGGACACGCCTATGAATCACACTCCCCCTCATGTTTCTGAGCTCTGATGCAGAGCTCCCAGGCCCCGCCTTTAAGGTGCACAGCGAGCTACAATTCCCGGCTGACAGAGAAGCGGCTCCTCCGCCAAGGCACAGCCAACACCCAGCCGTACCGACGGCACACGCTGCGCCCGCTTCCCGACTCCGGACGGCGGGGCCGCCGCCTCACAGAGCTCCTCCACAACCCGCACCACTTCCACAGTCAAGATGGCGCCGGCCGACGCAGCGGCGGAGGAGGCGGGCAGGGCCTGGAGAGCTGGGCCTGGAGAGCTCTGTGCCACAGCCCAGCACGCCAGGCTAGAGAGGGGCAAGCGGCGCAGGCACACCGACCCCGAAGCGGCCGCGGAGACCCCGCCAGCACTGCTATGAGTACAACCAGAGGTACAGTAGCCGCCGCCATAACCCCCCGGCACCGCCTCCCCTCACCTCTGCCCGCGCCGCGCAGCACCCTGGGTAACGGCACCTCGCCCCGTCTTCCTTGAGTGGCAACCCTTCAGCCAATAAGCAGGGGCGCAGCTCTCGGAGGCGGGAATCGCTCCTTCTAGCGCCCAATCAGGCGGCGGCGGCGTGGCGNGGTTGGTATGAGCCCGGGGGGGTTTATCCCTTCGGGCCCCGCGGGGCGGCTCTGCTGGGGGGAGGCCCCATGCGCCGCCATCCCGCCAGAGGCCCTCAGGGCCTCGCTGCCCCTCGGAGCTTCGCTGGGGGAGGTGTTGAGGGAAAGCGGCGTGAGGCGGGCAGCGGCGGGGCCTGGGCGCTGGCTGTGCTGGGGGAGGTCATCCGCAGGCTCCAGCCGCTTATGTCTGATCCCTTCAGCGGGGGGCGGATCNGAGGGGGTCGGATCGGGCCCGGCTGCCGTCTGGTCACCGGCGGAGGGGAGGGCCCGTCGCGTCTGGCCTTGGGAGGTTCGCTTTTGGGTTGTCTGAAGTAATACACCTTCAAAAAGACGTTTAAGAAGCGTTAAGTTAGGCTGTTGAGGTTTTTTTGGGGGGAGGGAGTGTTTGGTTTGGGTTTAGTTTGTTTTTTTTTCTGATTCAGTAACTTGTATAAAGGGTCCCGGCTTATGAATTCTACACCTGGCAAGTCCTTGTCTTCAAGGATAATTAATATGCGTATGTGGCTTGTATGATCCTTAATTTTCAAGTCTTGAGAACACCATGCTTCGTGTGGTAAAACTGGTTGCATAAGAAGTAGCACTAAACTACTTGCAGTTAATTACTGCTGCAGTCTTTTATGGGAAGCACTAAATAAACACTTGAGTAGCCAGATCCTTCTTCCAGAAGAGTTTGGCATTAATCTGCTTGCAGACCTCTAAATGGATTTTATCATCGCAGCTCACAAAATACGGGCTCTCTGGATCTGAGCTACTCTCCCAGTGCTAATTACGTAGCCAGCTCAGAGTTATTTTAGTCCTTCCACAAGCTATAGTAATCCAAAGCCTGTGTGAAATCATGCTGTCCCAATCTGTCTGCAAAGGACTTCTCACTCTCTGGGGACATTATAGTCTGAGGCAGGTCCAGCTTGCGTAGCTTCCACTTTTTTTGTCTATATTTGGAATTTTTACTGGTGTAGCATCAGTAGTTGTTGAAAGCTAAATCCCAGCTGTGTGATTGATCTTTGGTTTTGATTAAAATTAGCAAATCCTTAACAAAGGCGAAGAAAAAACAGCTCATTACAGGAGATTAGAAAAAAATATCGTTGAAAAGCAGGTTTCTACTCACCCATCAGTAATTTTAATGCATTTTACAGTAGGTGACACAGCACGCATTTTGCCTCTGGTGCAAATAAACAAGCGAGTTTAAAAAGCCTTTTCCTGAGAGAATAACCTAAATTATACAGCAATTTAGGTTAGAAAGAACTTATTGAAGTCATCTAGTCCAGCTTTCTGCTCAGAGCAGGCCTCACTCAAAACTGAATTATGTTGCTGAGCACCTTTTCCAATTAGGTTCTAAAAATTTCTGAGGAGGGAGACTCCTCAGTCGTAAACACTAGTGATGGGAAAATGTTTCCCCTTAAGAGCCAGCTGCAGTTTCTCCTTTGCATTTTGTAGTTGCCTCTTGTTCACTCACCGTCCTCCTCTGAGGAAAAGCTGTTGCTGTCATCTGTGGAAGAGCCGTCTAGTGAAAGACAGCACTTAGACCCCTTCTCATGTGCTGCAGCCACCCAGGCATGGTGATCTGCCTTAGGATTTATCATTTTCTGTACATCAAGGAAAAAGAGTGCTAACTTTGAACAAGATTTGCTGATCTGGGCAGGGCTTGTCGCTTTTGTGTATACCAAAACAGAGCAAAAAAATCTTTAGAATACTAGGTGTGATTTAAAGGATTTTTAAAAATATGTAAGTGCTATTTATCTACTGTTATGGGCAACAAAGCCGATTTGTGGCACCTAATGCCCACTTCAGTAGCCAGGCAACCCAGCTGTCTGGCCTAATTAAGCCTCTTGTGGCCTGTCTGTCTCAGAATTATTTCTTCTGAGCTACAGTTTAGAAATGAAGTGTTTTCAAGAGTTGTATAATTTCAACTCTTAATCTGGTTGTAATCTCAAGTATTCTTTATGTAACTGGTAGTTTTTCTACCCTCTTTTTTTTGTTCTTGTTACTTACTAACCAAAATGCCTGTGCAGATTTTTTTTTGGGGGGTAGGGGAGTGGAGGTTTCATTCAGCTTTCACAAAGAAATTGTATGTTTCAACTGTTTTTTTAAACTGAGAGGAGAAGCTGGGAAAAGATTCCATAGAGAAGATAGGGATCTGTGCAATTGTGGTGAGTTTGTTATCTACAATGGTATCTTCCCAGTGGAAATAAATTGCACTTAATTTCTTCCTTTTGTAGGAATGAGCTTGCAGTAGACAAAACTAAAAAGAAGAAAAGAAGAGAACTGACTGAGGAACAGAAGCAAGAAATTAAAGATGCCTTTGACTTGTTTGATACAGACAAAGATAGAGCAATAAATTATCATGAATTGAAGGTAAAAGGTTTTTTTGTTTATACAATTTTATGGCAGATGTTTGTGTCTGGTTCTTAGTGAGTTTTTAAGATGTTGGCTGTATCTTTAAAATATGCTCCATGCTGAGTAGCTGCCAGGGAAGGCTTCTCCTGTCCATAGCTGGCAGCACGTGGAGGTTAGGATGGCAGTCTTTCCTAGCGAGTCCTCCAATCTGCAAGTCTGTAAAAGTAGTACCTGAAGTTTATTAAAGACTCTTTAAATATTTTAGGAATTTTTGTTCTAATTATCCTGTATCAAGAACAAAAAGTGGCTTTGGAGAGGCCAGTATTTCTGTCACATATTGGGTGAGATTCTTTTGGAAAGAATACCTAATCCAATCTGCTGGCTCCACCTTCTGGCTCTACCAGATAACTCGGGGAGGGGGGGAAGTCTTATTTTCACTTTAATTGCTGTTTTAGGAATGTCTTGGGTATAGCGATTCCCTTCTCTTTATTTGAGAATTTAGATGTTTTATTTTTGCTGAAGACCCCAGAGTGGGGTAGTACTGAGGCCTGTTTTTGGGACTGTGAAAGCACTTTTTCCAGTTAGGATATACTTTGAATTCCCACATGTCAAGATTACTTGCAAAGCTGCTTCTTAGCTATCTGGTTAAATATTGTGGCCCTGAAGGTAATACTGTGGAAGAACAGAAATACATAAAGAAAAGAACTATCTCCTTCTCAACAAAATCGGGATATAGCATAGATTTTTGAATTGCTACATCCCATAGGATTGTGGTTTTCCACTTCTAATTTAGTGTATGTTCATCAGGTTGGGGAAGTCACTGTGGTTTGTGCTGAGCAATTGCCATCCCAGTTGCAATGAGAAACAAATTAACTCTTAACATGTATACTCCTAGCCTAGTGGACAAAAAAAAAAAATTTTTTCACTGACAAAAACAGTAAATTCTTTGTAAGACGACTTGTAAATCCATGGACATAGATACACTTAATGTGAATACTGAAGAATAATAATTTGAAGAATAATTACTAGTTTTATCTTTGTAAAAAGGTCAGTACTTGAAATGTTTTTGGAAATGAGTAAAATAAATCTACTTGTCCTAAGAAGCTTTTAGTCCAGTCTGTAAAATCCCTGAAAATACAAAGGGGAGTATTTTCACTGTAACTTGTTCTATTTGCTAATAGTAGTTTTAGGTGACTTTTATACCCAAAGCTTTTTTCCTTTTATTAGTTTTAATTCTTATTGTTGCTAAACCACTTACACACACCATCTCTCTTGAGCAAAAAGGTCATTACTGAAAAAAAAAAGAAATCTGTGAAATCCATATTTTAATCTTCATATATGGCTGCATTTCCATTTTATTCCAAAAGGTGGCAATGAGAGCCTTGGGTTTTGATGTGAAAAAAGCTGATGTACTGAAAATACTTAAGGATTATGATCGAGAAGCGACGGGCAAGATCACCTTTGAAGATTTTAATGAAGTTGGTATGTGTTAATTTGTGAGCAGTACTTTATGTACTTTTTCAGTTATCTGGTAGTCTTAAGAAATAGGAGTGAGAGATATAATTTATTTTTCTCATTAAGAACAATATGAAATCTTTGTCTCCTGAACACTCAGTTTGATATGTAGAGATGAATGTTAGCCACAGTATAAAAGGAAATAGAGTATATACAGTTCTAATATTTTTCAAACTTACACAAAGAAATAAATGCTAATTTTAAATGTAGATATTTGTGTGTTTTTTATAGGTTTTGTAAGATTCTCCTTCCTGCTGTGGGAAAAAGTATTTGGCTTTAAATGTCATGGGAAGGAGAATATACATGGGCAAACTGTAATCTGAATACAGACTTCATATGTAGCAAAGATAAGATAAATTGAAGCAGATCTTAAGTATTGTACTTCAAGGATTTTCAACTGTTGATAAAAACAATGGAATTTCATTAGGCTGTTTAATCTCAAGATTCTATGTTGTGCAGTTTGACAGACTGAGTATGTAGTGATCTGCAGAATTTTTAAAGATGCAAGTTGAAGTTTATTTCAAGATTTCTTTTGTTGTTGTTGAACATAATTTCTGTTTTTGCATGCAATGTGTGCATGAAAAAAAGCTGTGTGGGATTTCTCTATGTATGGTGTTATATCTTTATTTTATTATTCCAGTCCATGTGTTCACGCTATTAGATTTCTGTAAATTTGCTGAAAAAAATCACCCCAGAACCCAGTGTAGTACATTGTTATTTGTAGCCAGGAGCAAAACCAAATCTACTTAATGTGGCAAATAAGTTGTCAATTCATTTAACAGGTTAGGATTGGACAAAATGTATTGTCAATGACAGATAATATTTTTGTACTTGTTTCCCAGGGTAGAGCAAATTGTAAGTCAGAAAAGAATTGAAAATAAAGTCTATG
>VZZY01022623.1:0-10723 GCA_013400335.1 Eurystomus gularis
GCCAGGCTGCTCTCCAGCCACACATCCCCTACTCTGTAGTGCTGCATGGGGTTATTGTGGCCAAAGTGTAGGACCCTGCACTTGGCCTTGTTGAACCTCATAACATTGGCCTCAGCCCATTGACCCAGCCTGTCCAGGTCCTTCTGCAGCATCTCCCTACCCTCCAGCAGATCGACACTCTCCCCCAGCTTGGTGTCATCCGTGAATTTACTAATGGTAGACTCAATCCCCTCATCCAGGTCATCAATAAAGATGTTTAATAGAACTGGGCCCAGTACTGATCCCTGGGGGACACCACTGGTCACCAGACATGGCACCATTCACGACCACTTTCTGTGCCCGGTCATCCAGCCAATTTTTAACCCAGCACAGGGTGCACCTGTCCAAGCCATGGGCTGCCAGCTTTTCCAGGAGGATGCTGTAGGAGACTGTATCAAAGGCTTTGCTGAAGTCTAGGTAGATCACATCCACAGCCTTCCCCTCATCTACTATGCAGGTGACCCAGTCATAGAATGAGATCAAATTGGTTAGGTGGAACCTTCCTTTCCTAAACCCATGTTGGCTGGGCCTGAGTCTTTGGTTGTCTTGTACCTGCTGCTTGATGGCACTCAGGACGATCTGCTCCATAACCTTTCCAGGCACGGAGGTCAGACTGACAGGCCTATGGTTTTCCAGATCCTCCTTCTAGCCCTTCTTGTGGATAGGCATCACATTGGCCAACCCCTAGTCATCTGGGACCTCCCTGGTTAGCCAGGACCCGTGATAAATGATGGAAAGCAGCTTAGTCAGCTCTTACGCCAGCTTCCTTAGCACCCTAGGATAAATCCCATCTGGACCCACAGACTTATTAGGATCTAAGTGGCACAGCAGGTCACAAAGTACTTCCTCCTGGATTACAGGAGGGATATTCTGCTCCCTGTCCCTGCCTGCCAACTCAGGAGACCAGTTGCCCTGAGAATACTCAATCTTTTTGTTAAAGACTGAGGCAAAGGTCTTAAGTACCTCAGCCTTTTCCTTGTCTTCTGTTACTATGTTCCCCCTTTCATCCAATAAGGAACGAAGATTTTCCCTGGCCCTTCTTTTGTTATTAATGTATTTATAAAAGCACTTTTTATTACCTTTGACAGAATAGGCCAGATTAAGTTCTAACTGAGCTTTCGCATCTCTAATTCTCTTTCTACACGACCTTACACTACCCTTAAACGCTTCCTGGTTCACCTACCCCTTTTTCCCAAGTTGATACATATCAAGGTTTTCTTTCCAAACTGGGAATTTAATTCAAAATTGAAGACAAGTCAGAACTTTCTGGGGCTTATAAGCCATCTAATGAATGTGTTCATGAAAAGTCTGATACAATAGGGAGCATTAAGAAGAGTAGATCCTGTGTGACCTGATCTAGGAGATCCTGCTCCAGCAGGGGGATTGGACTAGATGATCTTTCAAGGTCCCTTCCAATACCTAGCATTCTGTGAGTCTGTGATTCTGTATGACCAGCAGGTCGAGGAAGGTTCTCCCCACCCTCTACTTGGCCTTGGTAAGACCACATCTGGAGTACTGTGTCCAGTTCTGGGCTCTCCAGTTCAAAAGACACAAGGAACTACTGGAGACAGTCCAATGGAGGACTACAAGGATGATTAAGGGACTGGAGCATTTCTGTTACAAGGAAAGGCTGAGACACCTGGGGCTATTTAGCCTGGAGAAGAGAAGGTTGTGAAGACATCTTATCAATGTTTACAAATATCTGAAGAGTGAGTGTCAAGAGGATGGGGCCAGACTCCTGTAAGCGGTGCCCATTAATAGGACAAGGGGCAACAGGCACAAACTTGAAGACAGGAAGTTTCACCTTAACATGAGGAGAAACTTCTTTCCTGTGAGAGTGGTGGAGCACTGGAACAGGCTGCCCAGAGAGTTTGTAGTTTCCTTCTCTGGAGACTTTCAAAATGCCTGGACATGTTCCTGCACAATCTGCTCTAGGTAAACCTGCCTCAGCAGGGGATTGGACTAGATGATCTCCAGAGATGCCTTCCAACCCCTACTATTCTGTGATTCTGTGTGATTATCTTCCACAATCTTGTTTCATCTCAAGTATGTATAAGCTTTTACTTTCAAGGATACCATCTGACTACGAATTTCACAAGTCTCTTATTCTTCTTTTTGAGTCTAGGTACTACTAACTTCATCAAAACTTTATTCTTCTTTTTTGGAGGAGGGAAAGAATTAACTTAATTTACCTTCTCCTTAACATTCACAGTTTTGTAGACTTCTTTCATATTTCCTCTAAGTCACTTCCTTTTTGGACTTGATAACTACTAGCTTATTCACTTGTTTCTGATATGAAAGCTAGTCTTTGTGCTAGCTAACTTTTCCTCCTCTTTTAAAATTTCCCTCCAACTTTCTCTAAGTTTTCCTGTTCTACTCCTGTCTTCCTAGAATGACTCATGTCTCTGTAATACCTCTTATTACAGTTTTACCCCATATCTTTTCAGCTACCATTCTAAATTAAGCATATATTTTCTTGCTCTAGTTTTTGCTCACCTCTTTCTTTTCACAAGGACTCCCACTTTTCAGATTTTCTCCCATTACACTGTTGGCACACCCCTTCATCACATACTCATCTCACACTCCTACAAGCTGCCAGTACATTTCTTCCTACCTGCTGCTTCTAGCATTTCTCCACTGCCCAGGGAAGGAGGGATAGGAAGTGGAAAGCTCTGTGAAGCTTAGAAACTTCTTGATTGGAGCCATAGGAGCTGTAGCCGCTGACACTCCTTCTCCCTGCCATATACTTGAAAAGAGTGCTGTGAAGATGAATGCATAGGTGGAAATAATTTCATCAGACATTGGACATTTATGCAGACATCTACCACACTGAAGTAGTTATCTGTTGTTTACAATCACTAGGAGAGAAAACATAGACGGTCTACCTAAACATCTCTCATATAGAATGTTATATGCAAAATATATACAATGGCTTGCAAAAGGAAAACGACTGTAATTTTCACCAGTTTCTCCATCACATCACCAAAATGTACAAGTACTTCAACATGAAAAATTGCAACTTCTTTCTTTCTTACATTGCTCTTGTAGATTTCTGTAGAAAATAAAACTTGAGGTTCCGTGTCTGTGTCTCCTTGCTTGTCAGCCTTGACTGCACTTATGCTACATTAAGAGTCTGGTCATTGACAAGAGATTTCTACTTTCTTGCATGCTTTCCTTGGTAGTTGTTAGTTGTTGTTACTAGAAACAAAAGAAGCAACAAAAAAAAGCTATGAGGTTTTCCAGTTGGGGAGGTATCAAACCTGCACAGAGATTATCACAACTATTTATCACAAGAGTAAAATCTGCTTTTTTTTTCTAGTGACCACTTTTCTCTTTGCTTCCATGTTCTGTAATCACTAATTAATCACCACCGAAATTCTCAAAGCTACTTATTTCCCAGGTTACACACAGGAAAATATTACGGAATTTCCAAATAATTATACTAAAATTATGTTTTACATTTTTTTTGCATCTTATACCATTAGCAGAGTAGTTTTAGGAGTTGAGAATTCACAATCCTTTAAGTAGGTAGTAGAAGTAGGTAGAATAAGACAGGCAATTCTCTAGGTGGGCTGAAATGACACTTTCCCTCCTATAACATTAACATAATTAGTACATAATTGTAATATTTATTTCTAGTGGAGCAAATGAAGCAATGGCTCAAGTAGAACAGAGAAAGTGATTCTGTAGTTCAAATGATGTTTCTGTGTATTTCTGTACTAAAAATTCATTATCCATTCTTGCTAAAATGTTTTTACTTCATTAGCAGAAAAATCTTGAAATGTACAAGTAATGTTTGCTTTTTGCAATATGAATGCTCAAAAACAATTGTAATTAACTGGAACATGCAATCTGTCCAGTTACATGATTACTGCTGAATATCTAGCTAACATTATGCACACTGTTAAAAATAATTCAGCAGATTTATTAATATTGAGAAATTACATTCATATTTTTGAGGAAGTGTGGCTGCGTGGTAACAGTGTTAAGGCAGCCATGGGGTCTTACTGATGAGAGTTATTGTGTGCCCCAAGTTTTCTGTCTTTTCCAACTTTATCAGTTGATCTACTAAAACATATTTTTTCCCCTAAAACTTTGGTTTTTTATGACTGTCCATAATATGCTGATTTCAAAAAAAAAAAAAAAAAAGCTCACACTAGTTACTCTCACAGTATCATAATATCAAGGGGGGAGCAAGACCCACCTGAGGGAAGGGCATATTGCTGAGGTATAAAACTAGGATCTTTTCCTTCACTTATAGATGTTAAAATTCTGCAGTAGTTCTTTTCCAGAACTAAAAGCCAGTCCTGATAGCTGTCATATTGAACATATTCTGCTTCTCCAAAAAACAGCTTCTTAAAAAGCAGTGGTTAGAATTTGGAAACCTGCACAACTATGAATTGCTTCTACTCAGTAGTCAATGACAGCTCTACTGAGTTGCTGGGAGAAAAGCTGTATCTTTTTCCAGTGTTCACATCAAGGCACAACTGAGATACTACTTTATGAGAAGGCATGAAGGTGGAGAGAAAGAAAACAAAAATGCCAGTGAAGAGAGAAGGTGGAAAACTTCTGTTGAGAAGAATGCCATGACAAACAAATGGAGGTAGGCTGTGGGGAACAGTAACAGAAAAGCATACACTCTGCATTGTTTGGTGGAACTACATTTCATAAAGTCTGAAAGCTATAACAGCTTTCCCACCTGACAAAAGCTAATTCTGAAAGGCTAAGTAACTAATTTTCTTTGGCCTCTCTTCTCTGTCCAAAAGAGTACCAAAAGGCAATAGCTTTCCACTGAAGCTAGGTTAGATAACAAAAAATTTAGCCCACAACTAATTGAAATGAATTCACAAATCCAAATTAATCACACCTCATTACTATTGTAAGTTAAAAATTCATCTTTTTCTCAATATGGATTTCTCCTTGGATTAATCTGTTGTACTATGGGTTCATGTGGATTCTAACTCCTCATCCAGCAACTGTGCTTTCCAAAAATGTAAATCACCTAAAATATTGTGGTTATATCCACAGTTGTTTGCAAATATGTGACCCTGAACCTATTAATAATACAATTTCTACAATACAAAAGTCTTAGGGGCTTGTAGTATTCGAGCAACACAGATCTACAGTGTAGATTCATGCATTTCAGGTGTTTTCTTGGTACGTTTCGTAGTCAATGGAGAGAAACAGAAGTCTCTAATGCAGTGACTGTTTGACCTGTTTAGAGATGTATGCAAGGATGAGATTGTGTGTGCTGTAGGACTCATTACTTTGCATTTAATTAAAGGAAGCCTAGATGATTAGCCTTGGATGTAGACATATATAGACACCTAAAATTAGGTGGTCTGAACCCTACATCTAACACTTTGTCATATGAAAAAGATACAAATATGCTGAAGCCTTATGTGACAGAGAGCAGGCAACAACATTAGGAGGCAGCCAGGAATATCCCTTTTATTGGGGCTGCTTTGAAGAAAGTGCCACATCTCCTGGCCACAGATCAATAAGGTCTGTGTATGCACATGTTCTAGCTGGTAAATAAGTCACTCACAGGAGACCCACCTGTCCCCAGACATCTAGAAACTTAACTGTCTTAACCATCAGTTCAAACTAAACTCTTTGGATGACATATAAACTTAAAATTAAATTTATGAAACCTCTTGCCATTTAAGCCAATTAATGTATTTCTCTTAAATTCAGTCTCAACAGATTTTCATTCCACTCTTTTTTTTCCTGCACTTCTTTCATACTTTTCACTGATTGATGTTTCATTACTTCTATTATACCAATATTCTGAAGTTGCCAACAATAAGAATAACCTCTCAGTGTCACAATGAGAAATATATGGCAGTAAAGTACGGCAGTTAATTGCTATTTGAAATCTCAGACATCTATTTTCTTACAATTGTTTTACAATACCATAATGGGAATAAAAAACACAGGATGGAAATTACATATCCAAAATGGCAGGTAAAGCTGCTGAATAGGGAGGTATGTCAAATACCTTTCTTTTAAATGGAGGTGGGTCACAGTCATGAAATCAGGTAGGAAAAAAAAGCCTTTAAGATCAAGTACCATAAACACTCTGGCTGTACATTCATGGCCCCATGAATTGTGGGAGCACTGTGAGAGCAGGGTCTGAGATCATGTCATGCTACAATGCGCCAGTTTTACACAAAAAAAAAGAAAACACACAATTTCAAACAATATATAGCTAACAAACATTTCTAAGACAAAAGAGGTTGAAAGATAAGACTTTGAGAATGTACAAATACTAGCAATAAATTGCTGAAATAGCTACCTTTATGTTGAAGATGGATTAAGAATCGCTTCCATTCTGTTAACAGCATCTGAATCATTTGATGTGGGATAGATTCAAACAGCTTTCAATTTACATGATGACTTTTCAAGGTATGTCAAAGCTTCTTACTTCCCTTAGAATTTTTCCTAAACAAATAACTCTTAAGTGTAATCTGGCAGTACCTGTTACAAGCTTTATTTATGCCATATAACTATAGAAGAAAATATAGTCAGCAGGAATCCAGAATGGAGTATCTCTTAAACATAACTAGTGGAACCATTTTTTCAAGAAAAAGGAAGAATATATATTTCTAAATATACCTTTAAGTAAGGCAATTAGTTTGATGACACCTATTTTTTCTTAAATAAAACCACCCTAGAAACATAGTTCTAAGTATCCTTTTAGCTTAGTCCTGAAGTGCATAATTCTCTTTAAAACTTGTCTATGCAAAATGTGCAAGCACCAATTTTCAAGCCTGTCTAATAATTATCTACATTTTCATACTCTTACTACACACTCAAAGCAGACCCAGTAAGAATTCTAATTGCTGGAAGGACATCCAGTCTCAAATAAAAAAATCTGCTTAAAATAATTATCTCATAATATCATGTGTCAATACATGATCACTCCTTTTGAGAACTTGGTGTACAGGTAAAGTCAGCAGGAACACTTCAGAAAAAAAAGTGGTTGGTTTATAAAAGTGATTTGCTTTGGAAGCTAGAGGCTGTTCTTTTATACACCTTGAGTGACACTAAGTCACTTACATACTCTTGATTTTACAAGGTGGCAAGCACATTGCCAGTGCAGTAACAATTAATATTGTCACTCTGAAGGACCATATAACAGTCTTCCATTAAAAATAAGAAGAAAAAATAACAGCTGAACATACTTACCAAGTTCTCTGTGTCTCAACTGTAGAAGTGAGGAAGAAGGTGAATGAAATTAAATAGAACTTTAGCTAAATTGAACCATTGACTTAAAAGACAACGTAATCTGGCCTAAGAGTAATCACCTAATCCTGTCTATTTTTGAACTTCCTAAATTGTTTGAAGGTCTATTACATACTGAATAAAGTTGGTATATTTTGGGTATATCTGTACATCCTGCCATTTCTGCCAGAATCACAGAAGAGGACAAATACTTCATGAAAAAATAGCTATGTGCAGTTCAGCAGCCTAACTGAACTGGAGGGGTGGAAGGTGTTTATTAGGAGCAGTATGCCAATAATTCTAATTAACAGAACCATAGAGTAAATTTCAGGTTTTGGTAAAAAAAAAAAGTAACAACCAAAACAAATCGAAAACCCAAACCCAACCAAGAAAAAAAGCATCAGTTTTAGGTTGGATGGAAGAGAAAAATCAAAATGTTCTGATGTTAAAGTACTTCTAAAAACCAAGCTTAACCCCACAACAGTTACTCTTTACTACTGTGTGCATTGAAGTGCCTAGTTATCAAAAAGGGAAGAGAAAGAAGACAACCATTTCTTGCACAGATGGAAGGAACCATTGAACACAGAATGATATTACTTTTCTTGTTTACCTAACATTTAACCTGAAATAGCCTTTTTTAGCTTCCCCAGTGGAAGACAAATCACCCTCTGGAAAGACCTATATCTTCCTATATACTGTATAAGGTACCTCTTCAGTTAGCTCAGATTTGACACCTACATATCTTGATACCGAACGTTACAAGATTCGATTGATCTATAGGTTGACCTGTTGTTCTTTGCTTTCCACAGTCATTCAGCTGGCTACCTGTGCTGCTAACATATAAGTTGGCATCCTATGTCAGAGCCTCAGAGAAAAGGGCATGGTAATGGGAGAAAGATATATGGAACTGACAGGGAGAAGTAGAATTTAAAAAAAATAAACAGCAGGAGTAAAGCAAAAGGAAAGCTTTTATGTGTTAGAAGTTTCATGTATTAGAAATAGGTACAGCTGCAGTGAGGAGGCAAAGCTGTGCATGTTTTCCCTCAGCACATCAAGTGTATTGTAAGAAATGCTAACATGCTAAAGCTACATTCCTCTGGCTTCCCATGAAAAAGCTCCATGTGGTAAACTTTGACTATTTTGACCACTTCCTGAGTCCCTTGGTTAGATTTTAACTACAAGTTCCATGGGAGCTTGAAGGAGTTTCCGCTGTACAGCATCTGTAAATGCTGAGTAAAGATCTCAGTTTGCCCTGCAACATCAGAGAGATATTATCCACTTGTCAGGAAGGAAGTTCCTGTTCAGTAAAGAAAAGTGGTACTATTTCCTTGTGGATTTTCAATGACCCTTTTCAAATACTTCTTGCTTTAATTTGTAAAATTTACTTTCATGCAAGGAGCTGAGTGGGTAAGAAATATTTTATGTGAATGCTCCAAATAAGGAGGATGGGACAAACATGGGATAAATGACTCTTCTCAAGTTATTAGTAACAGAGAAGCAAGCCTTTAGGTTTTATCCTCTTCTGTCAGAAATAATCCTGCTTTCACTTCAGAGAAAGAATCCTCCTCTCTCTTCAGAAACAGGATTTCTTGAAAAGACAGAATCAGCTATACTGATCATGATGGGATATGGTATGCAGACAACAGTAGACGGTGAGCTCTAGTTCAGCTATAGCATTATAGCAGCAGCCAGAACTGCGTAAAATTTAAATCAAATCCAGGGCAGAATTAAATTTGTGCCCCATCGTTTTCCCTTTTCTCTTGCAATTACTTTTTTTACACTACAGAAACACAAAGACCACTGAATTCTCCAAATAACCTCTTAAGCCTGAGGCAGAAATGCACAAGTGTCTTCCTTCTCCCCTCCCTGTTTTCTTGATGTTCTGGTAGGATCAGGGCTGCTTTTGAGTAAATATATGAAACTGGAACACCAGTACATGATACTTCAGATTTTCTGACATCAGAGATGGATCAGTGACAAAAGTTGAGTTCTGTGAAAACTGAAATTGTTTCAAAAGAAAAGATTTTTAAAAACATGATCATCTACACAATCCATACCAATTCTAAAGACAATGGTAACAGTCCTGGCAGGAATGATTTAGGCAGATGGAGGATTAACACTGCTGGAAGGTGAAAGTGACCTTGGCAGACAGAGATTTGGTAAAACAGGTAACTTGGATAAGATTCTTCTAGGTAATGACTGTGGCCAGAGAATCTTTGACAAATGGATCATTAGCAATGACACTGGCATCTCCAAAAACACAGTGGACATAACCTGCTGAATAGAGGCACTGAGCATATGCCAGATAAGATACATGGTCATTTAGGAATGCCTATGTTTTTTTCCCATTGCCTCCTGCTGTGTGTTTTAAAAGTGCTATTACATCAAGATCTACTTCATGTACAGACAGCTATCTTGAGATTTTGAAGGGAAGAAGACTACAGTAAGCTCATAAAATGTAGTAAAAACAAGAAATTTCTGTGACCCTTCTGGACTCACAGAGTGAGATTTTCCACACGTTATTAGCGGTAGCACTTACTCATGGCAACTACAGTATATGTGCCAATTACAGAGTTACTAGCAAAAATCTAACTCATCCGTAATTTCTCCAGAGTGACTATAGGCTGCATTTTTAAGTAAGATCACGTGGGCCTAAAATACAGAGTGTGTGCGAAAAAGAAGCTACTTCTACTGTGCCTCAAGGCCTTGCCTGAGAGGAGTGATCTGGACTTAGAATCATAGAAACATAGAATGTTTCAGGCTGGAAAGGACCTCCAGAAGTCATCTAGTCCAACCTCCCTACACAGGTAGGGACATCTACCTAAGTCAGGTTACTCAGAGCCTCATCGAGCCTGACCTTGAATGTCTCCAGGGATGGGGCCTCCACCACCTCTCTGGGCAGCCCATTCCAGTGATCTATGACCCTCATGTTAAAGAACTTTTTTTCTAATATCCAACCTAAATCTATCTTTTCCTAGCTTAAAACCATTACTCCTTGTCCTACCACTACAAACCCTTGTGAATAGATCTTCCCCTGCCTTCTTATAGGCCCCTTTCAGATATTGGACATGCTTCAATATGTCCACATCTTTCTTGTGCTGGGGGCTCCAGGACTGGATGCAATACTCCAGGTGAGGTCTCACCAGGGCAGAGTAGAGGAGCAGAATCACCTCTCTTGATCTGCTGGCCACACTTCTCTTGATGCAGCCCAGGATGTGATCGGCCTTCTGGGCTGCCTTTGCACACTGCTGGCTCATGTCCAGTTTTTCATCCTCCAGCACTCCCAAGTCCCTTTCCACAGGGCTGCTCTCCAGTATCTCCTCTCCCAGCCTATACAGATAATGCTGGTTACTCCAGCCCAGGTACAGGACCCTGCACTTGGCCTTGTTGAACCTCATAAGGTTCATCTGGGCCCACCTTTCCAGCCTGTCCAGGTCCCTCTGAATGGCATCCCATC
>VZZY01022625.1:0-56300 GCA_013400335.1 Eurystomus gularis
TATATATATATATATAACTTGCTTAAATTAAGTGGAATACAACACCAAGGATAGCTATAGCCTGAACTTCTATGTGCCTCTCTGCCCTGTCCTTGATTTTCTACCTAATAACGTTCTAGATCTTAAATTTCTGGCAGTGGAACAATCTACTATAACCCACTAGTTCTGTCTTAATTACCTATGGAGCATTAACCTGTATTCCAAAAGCATAAAAGACATCTTAAACCACAGTATACCAGAAAACAATTGCCTAGCAGAATTGGCTTTGAGCAAGGGTTTACCATCAAGAGAAATAAGCAATCATTTTAGATTTTGGGGGTTCTAGAACAAGGACATTATTCCATCAAAATACTGCAGTCATAGAATGGCTCTATCCATTGGTCCAGAAGCAAGAGAAAAAATTCTATAATATCTGAAGGACTTTACCTCATCCTTCTTACTTGCAGCTTGAGAGGTTAAACACTCACAGATCTCAGCTACTTATGGTCTGGGGTGCATGCACAAGAAACTAGAAAAGCTTTCAGGCTCACAGTCTTTTCATCAGTTCACACAGAAAGCAAAATAATTAGCATTTCCTTTTTGGTACAGCATATCCCAGACACAAGCTCTGAGAGCCTGGTAACTTCAGGGTTTAAGACAAAGTATATGCCCAAAGGCTTATGTACTTATAGAATCAGACAGAGGCTTTACAAGAGTTTTAAAGCCTGTAATTTTTGAGCTTTTCACTGCAAAATAGGGTGGTAGGAAGAACATGACCATTTAAGTCTGTTTGTGAAAGCCTTACATCTTTTTTTTCCTCTAGGTTTTTTAAACTTTCATTATAACTGAAAAAATATTCTTAAAAGTCTTAAATTATGTTTGGAAGAACACCAGAACTTAAACTCTCAGATTAGGTATATCACCCTTCAGTGCACACTGAAAATCATTAAGAAAGCAAAAGCTTCAGTTGCAAGTGAAGTTAACACCACACAGCGACAAACAATACAGAGCTGTTGACACAAACACCAGCGCAAGATGACTGAAAGACAGGAAGAAAAATAAGCACATAGAAAAGGCAAATTTGTTCTTTATCATCAAGACAATTCATCAGTGTTTCTTCCCTTGATCCCTGCTTCTCAGAGTAACATAAAATAGCCAAATTTCGTATGGCAATTAACATAGCATAGCAGTAGAGGGTAAGTTTCTATACAATTTCAGTACAAAAAGCTGTAGGTAGCGAGCTCAGTATACAAAGATGTTCTCATACAGAGTCAATGTTAAACGAAAGGTACCAACACCCTTCATAAAATTCTAAAGCCCCAGGGAACATTCTAGCATTGTCAATCATCATCTTAACCATGTCACCCTCTTGTTAGAGCCAGGCATCACTCCACTGTACATTCTGAATATGCAAGTTGCTGAATCCTTTTGAGGAAGGAGAATCTCTAGGATTCAGTGAAGATCAATTCAACTTCCAAAGATGATAACAAATCAGAAGAAAACTCATTCCTCTAGCAATGGAATGCTGTCCCACCGACCTCACATATGAGGAACAAGTAAATAAGGGAAACAGGATGACAGTCACTGTCAAAGTTTTTTTCCTCCTCAATCAACAGAAACAAGCATATTGTGGAAGAGGACAAAGCAATTACAAAGCAAGATTTTTTTCCCCATGGCCTTTATTGGATGAGTAAGTCCATAATATTTGTTTTCCACGACTAGCTCTCTAAAATATTACAAGTCTATTTCCTTCAGTGAAAAATCATCAAGACATATCTAAAAGAAGAAGAAAAAAAACCCCGCAGACTGAGCCCCTAATAGCACCTTAAATTATAAATAAGATGCAAGACAAGCTTTGCTACTTTTAGTTCATACAGCTGAATTCATTCAGAATATAAATGAAATATTCTAGACAATACAACTCCATTGTAAAATTTGCAAGTCCTTAATTCTGAAGAAAAAGCACCCCAAAACCCAAAAAAACCCTAAGCATTTTTATGTTCTCCATCTTGACTCCAGAATGTCAAAGATACAGACTACTGGGTGCTGACTAGCTGTCACTACCACAAATGCACTATTCCTCTGTAGCCTCCTCTACAACACAACTTTTTAAAAGAACTCGGGAGAGATTTAGCTTTGGAGCAGAAAAGCAAACACAAGAAGTGAGAGGTAAATTGGAAAGCTTAGTTCCCTCTCTACAACTAAGAAATACTTCAGTGATACACAAAAATGACATAGGAGATTAATGTCATTTTGTGAAAAGGAAGCTGTAGCAGTCAGAGGCATGATGAGATACCTTATCTATCAAAGCAGATGTTACTTGCAAAGAGACACAAACTCATTCTCCAAATCAGAGGATAAAGCACATGATTGGGTGGACCTCTGGAGGAAAGCTCACCAAAGTTTCATGAAAAATGAAGGAACAGCCAAGAGTATCAGCACCTTATTGATGAAGTCAGTCAAAACAGTGGATTTCTGAAGCCCTATAAACATAAATACTAGTCAGTGGAATATGTGAGCTAATTGTGCAAAAGTTAAAACAATTCTGATACAAGTAATGCCTCTCTTTAAATGTGCACACATATGTAGACACAGCCATACACTCTTGATCTAGTTTCTGTGAATTTTTCTCATAAAAATGAACATTTACAGAACTGAACAAAGGAGACTGTACAGAACTACCATAAACTCAACCTGCAATCAGTCACAAGAGAACTATTTTGTCATACAGGAGTCCTAATTAAATCAAGAGGACCACTAATGAAGAATGTAATCTGGAAATTTTGCAATGGTCTAATCTTGTAATTTGTGATTTCCTTCAGAATTCTCAGGAGGAGAAGACACCACATAGCTAACTAAAACAGAAGGAGAAACCAAGTTAGCAGTGTGACACATTCCCCCAGTTGCAAGGCTTCAGCTTGCTGCTGCTCCAGATGTTTAAACACTTATCTTCTGGAAATAAGTCCCAGGTCATTCTTACTAACACAGCTGGAACTTACCTTTACTACAATACAATTAGAATTCCCGCAAAACCAACCCAAAACCTCCTTAATTTCAGATAATAATTTACTAATCTGATATAGCGCAAAGGAGGCCACAATCAAACATTACCTGAGGAAAATGGATTCTTATACTGCCATTTATCTGAGGAATACTTAAGCCCTAGGAAGCGGCTGCCCACTGCAAAAGTCCTCAGGGAAACAGAGCTAGAAAGCCGATCCTGAACTGTAATAACTTCAGAGAGACAATTCAGCCACTGTAAGAAGCTGAGCTCTTTAAAACCAAAAGCATAGACGTGTTAGCATAGATGTGTTAACAACAAAAAGTTTTTCCACGATACTCAGTGCCAGAGGAGGAGAGGAGGAGCTCTAATCCCTAAAGCACGGTGCTTGCCACAGCGGGGACAAATTCCCCCAGCAGAAGCCGGGTGCTGGGTAGCTCGGGAAGGGCAGGACAGCGCAAGGTAGCTGTAGGACTCACAGGGGAAAGCACAGCCCAGCAGAGCGCCAAGGCGGCGCAAGGCACCGCCATGGGCTCTGCCCGGCCGGGGCAGCGGGCCTGGAGCCCGCTGGAGGCGAGCTCCGGGCTACCAGCGCCCCCGCTTCCCCAGCCGCCCGCTGCCCTCAGCCCTACAGNNNGCTCTCTCCGCCTCAGGCCCCGCCCTAGGGCGGAGCGAGCACGCGCTCCGTGGAGGCGGGAGGCGCGGCCCTCACCGACGGCGCGGACAGGCCTGGCGGGGGGGACGGTAGCAGCAGGGGGGAAGGCGGCGGAAACAGAGTGTCCTCTCGGCCCGGGGCACGCCGGGCTGGCCCTGTGCCCCGTGGCTGGGCCTACCGCGGCTGGGCCTACCGGCGGTCATGTTGGTGCATGCCTGCTTGCCGGACCTGTGCGGCCCTCAGCGCGGTCTGCTCCCGGCCTTCCTCCACCTCCGCTGGGGCTGCCGGCGAGTTGGGGAAGGCCCGAGGCAGCGCTGTCTCCCGGCGGTCGTGGAAGGGGGTGCCCAGTACGGGCAGGGACCGGCCCGATGTGGCGTAGCCGGTAAAACGTGGATGCTGTAACCCAGTTCAGGTGTATTTAAAAGCCATCACCTGCAGGAACTTAAACAATCTGGTGTCAAAAAAAGCCCTTCTGTTTGCTGCTGCTTTTTTTCGAATCATAGAATCATTCAGGTTGGAAAAGACCTCTAGGGATCAAGTCCAGCCTTCATCCCCCTGCCCATGTCCTGAAGTCAGGCCAGGCGTTGAAAACTGGTAAGCGTTGTTGCCGGAGACACAGGGCTCTGCAGACTTGGTGGTGTCTGCATGCTGGAAGTTAACACATGCCAAGATCCTATTTGTGATGCTTGCCAGTTCTAAATTATAGCATACATGGCCCAACAATGCAACAGCGAGGCTTCTTCCTTTAGAGATTTCAGCTCTCGCTCTCCTCAGAGATAGATTTTCTGCCAGCCTGTGCTATTTCTTTCCCCTTTCTCATCTCCTCAGTCCTTGATATCTGCGACAGCTTGCCTTTTCTTGTGGCTCATCACTTAGTGACTTTAAAAATGTTCCACTGGAAATAATTTTCTCCTTTCTCTACCTTTAAATCTTTTCCTTCACCCCTTCTCCCTCCAAGCCTCCTCCCATTTTTTAACTGCTTTAGTTATGTCTTTGAAGTGTTACACTTTGAATTCAAAAAAATCTGTCAGCCTCTGGAGGGGAATTCACTGACATTTATGTTTCGTACTCGTTGACAACCTTTTCTGGAACAGATTTCTTTTCTTTGTTCATCACTGTTCTCAATAAATGTTAATCCTACACCTTCCATTGAGTATTAATGTAGCATATTTGGTTGTAAACAAAAATATTATTAAAGCCTTGTTATACAGGCATGATAAAAATATCCCACAGTCAGAGTTAAGATGGAGCTGGGAATTTAAGAAGACCTGGTTACCTGGAGGACTAATGATCTGGCCGTTAGAAAGGCCAACTACATCAGAGTAGATAGGCTGAGAAGATTGATGCTACTTGCCCACATCCTTTGTTTCCATCAAAAGGTTCAGAGAAATCAACCTTATTTTCAGACTATTAAGTTCAGTCAAGTGAGCATTCCTGGTGGAATATTGTCTGTCCTCTCCTATGATCTCTACTTTTAAATCTGCATTTTGAAAACAACACGTTTGATCACAATTAAAAATTTATCAACAAAAAAATTTGATAAAACAGCAAGGGATACAATAAGGAATTAAACATTTCTAGAGCCCCTTATCATTGAACAAAAAAAAATGGAAAATTTTAAAGAGTGCAAAGTGAGGGAATTTTTAACCTGCTGATGCACTTCTCTTTTCTGTTCTGTTTCTTTTTTCATGTCTGTAAAAGATCTGCTTAGCAATTATAATTATGGTGAAATCATTGAAAGCTTATACATTATAGATGAATTAAAATCATTTGGAAACATCAAGTTACACTCCTGAGTAATTTAAATGGTTACTTGATCTTCTCATCTTACTTCTCTCATATTCTGCTGCTTCTTTTCCCAGCTACTTTTTCTAAATTTGCTATTAAATTATTTTATAAAGTCATCTCAAACCTAGAGAAATTTGAATTTTCTATGTGCTGTCCTGCATATAATCCAAAGAGGAAAAATAAGGAGAAGCTGTATATAAGCAGAGTTTTGATAAAGAATAAGTATTATGTATTGACAAAGCAGTTGTTGGGTCTGTCAGAAATTTAGCCTGAAATCTGGTTTTCTTTAATTTCTAACACTGTTTTTTTAATGATAGTCATCTTCCTCTTCAGTTACTCTTTTTTCTTCAAGAAATTACCCAGTTTCTGTCAGTAGTGTATTACAGTCAATACAAGATGAACAATATACTGAATTACATTACATCAGAAAGTGATTTTTAGTGTTCCAGTAAGTATGCACTGTATATTTTCATGCTACTTGCAGTAATCTTGAAATGTGCTTCAATTTATATGTATCATAGTAGAAAGTAAGACCTCTGTGGAGGAAAAAAAAAACACCAAACCAACCCCTCCCTCCAAAACAGAACTCTGATTTATCATTGGTTTTCTGTGTGACTTTTGATAAACCATATTTAAAGCTTTCAGGACTAAATGAAAGATCATAAACAACACCATGGCAGCCATATTTCTTGAACTTATGCTTTGAAATGGGGGAGTTGCAAAGAGGGTCCGCAGGTAGCAGCTGCCCACGCTCCTAACAACTGTAGGAATTGTTGAAAGCACTAACTACAACTGCAATTCTGATACCACTGAAAATAATGAAAACTTCCCATGCACTTCGGCAAGACCAAAACTTCCCCCAGTGCATTGAAAATATGTGTAACATAAAAGATTGAATCAAAGCTTTCGTAAATAGAAGCCTTGTACATTAAATCACTACCTAGTCACAAGAGCTCCTGAAGACTGTTCTCTTAATGAGGCAGGATAGTAAGGGTTTGGAAAACTAGCCTCAAGCTCATGTGTTTTTTATTCAAATTTTTTGAGCCATTTGAAAACACTGGGCAAGATTTAAAAAAATGTTTTGAAAAATGTGCTTTGCAATGGCAGTCAAGTCCATAAGCAATATTGAAAATTCTATCTATTCAACCTTATTTTCCTCTGATATCTTAATAAACAATAGCAGGAGAATTGTCCTGTAGGAATACAGGTGATCTCCATTAACAACTGTCTTGGTATAATGTTTGCCAAGTTCAGCAGGAGACACTTCACAAGCTCCTGATACAATGTTAATTGTGAAGTATATACTCAGATTCTAACTAATGCAGCTCTCGGAAAGGATCAGCTTTCATTTCATTTGAGAGCTATTGTAAAACTATTTCCAAATACCTCCATAGGTAAAGTCAGCCCTTTTCTCCTTCTTAAACTGCTTTGATGACGACACCTGATTTTTCAGTAGGCTTTTATGGATACAGGCCCAATTCAGTCACTTATGGGGCAGAGATCCTTTGCAGTCCGTCTGAAATGATGTGTTGCTTGTTAGAGCTGATAGGCTAATAGCAGTTAAAAATACAGACTTATTAAAAATACTAAAATTATACAGTATAAATGTATAATAATTTCTAGATGATTTCCAAGAATGCATTTTGACTAATTGCATCATTATAAACATAGTTCATGTGCAATTAATCCGTAAGAAATCGTATTATTATAGCATGTTTCTCACTACGAAGTGCTGTGCTGAAATGATTTTCCTTCTGTAATGGACAGTCAGATCCATGAGTTTTTGTTATCGCTGCTGGCAAACCTGAGATGCAGAGGCCAGAATTAGAGCCGTTTGAAATAACTATAAATGAAGTAATAAGTAATTCTTCATGGTTTATATTATATTAGTTTTCTATGTAATTGAAGCTCAGTTACATGGATATACCATATGTGGATGTAAAAATAAATAGAACATACAGTTAATAAGTATTTAATGGGTACATTATGATAATTTCAGAAGCAAGATTTTCAGAGGAGGATAAACCTGTTATTAGACCAAATTGTATAGGTAATGGATTGTACAAGTTATATGCTAGCACTGAAACACTTTCACAGGCTATTGCTGGTATTTCACTCACTGAACGTATTTGTGATGGGCTCCCTGACCAGAAGCAGCCAGCTTTAAATAACTCACTAATGGAGTAGTGGATGAAAAAAAGACTCGTTCTGAGCACGAGACAATTTTCTCCTACTTTTAAGGGATAAGGAAAGAAATGGGAAAGGATCCAGAGAAAAGCAAGAGGCTGAAGGTAGGCAGAAGAGTGAAGAAGGTGTCTGCTATTGTGATTCTGGAGACATACCTGCTTGTGGCAGTTTTGTGGCTCAGCACTCTATGTCTGAAAATCTCCAAGTTTTCTTGTAAAAGAAGGTGATACGTGGAGTCTCTCACAAAGGAATAGTTCTTGTGCCTACTGGCTACTTCAAAACTTACTGGGATTTTGAGCATTAATAAGGCAGATGTTAATAGAATATAGAGTTATTACAGTCAGCATAAATGTTGGAACCTGACCCAAACTTATTTGAAATCAGTGTTAGTCTTTCCATTGGTTTCAAAGGTTTCCTATTCGTTGAATCATCACAGAGACTGCAGATTAGATTTTTATTTGCCAGTACTAAGTCTACTTCTTTGTTTAAAATGAGACATTTTTCTTTTCTAAATGTAACACACTCATTAAATATGCTTGCTCTGTGGTTGTGTTCTTAGCTAATTTGTGTAGCAATAGGATTTTATTTTCTAATGAGGCAACTACCTAAAAGCCTTCGGTAGAAATGAAAATAATGGGTAGTTTTTATCACTTTGCACATCTCCTTTCTATATTTTATATTAAATACTCCCTAGCTCTAAGAATGCTGAAATATTATTCTTTATTCTAAAGCCACAGCTGTCTGACTAGCTATAGAAGTTTCTGCTTTCTTCAGTGATGCTTATAAGCTTATACTGGCTAAGAAGGTTACTGCAAAAGTAAATCTAATTTATATAATTTCCCAAGGATTTGATGTGTTAGTGTGACACATCCTGGAAGTAAGATAATGAAAAGAAACCCCAACGGTTCAGAAGCACTGGATCTTTTCTTTTGTTCCAAACACAGAAAAAATAGGAATCTCTTAAGATATTTCTGCAAAAGTATGACATTCATAGGTACAAGGTAATTTAAAACAAAATAGCATCCCTGAGGTTTTTAATCTTTTAATTGCTTGTACTTCATGTTAGAGCATTTATTTGTATGTCCATTCATTGTATGTGAATTTTGGTAAGGGTGCTTCCGTTGCAGACAACAGTAGACAGGAATCTAGGCATATATTTTCAAGGAAGTAATTAAAAGAGCTTATTAAAGGATGCAATTATGTGAGCACAGATAAATAGACCTATTTCTGTAAGAGCTATTTAAGTATTACTTGTAAAATTGTAAAGTGTTTCTTGCTCTGTTATTTTCATTAACTGAGGCAATTGTTTTTCTATGATATATACTAAAACCTGAGAATTATTTTTCTGATTTTTTAAATAGAATTCTTTTGAACCAGTTTATTTGGAAAATTTAAGTTCCTCAGTTTCAGGAATGAAAACCAAATTCTGGTTATTATCACAGGCATAATTGTTCTCCCTGTGGAAATCTATAGATACCATCATGAAGTGGAATCTTTTTGTGTTTAACAATGCAATGGCAAACAAAAAGCTAGTCACCACCCCTCTAGGTTTACAGTCAAAATACACTGAGACACTTAGAACTAGAACTAATTTATATTGTAGTGAGATATTTCTTTTGAAACCGAAAAATATATCAGGAAGCAAGAGGAGACTTGGGAAGAGATGTTACTGGGAAGCCTATTCCTACTAAGTTACTTAGCTTTCACTAGTATGATAATGATGCCAGTTCTAAACATTACTGCATTTTCCAGCCTGGAGAAAACTTCAATGCATAAAATGTACTATAGTGTAAGAAAAGCCAGACTTTTATATATCAAATGCCCCAAAAGCACAAAAAACATTTGTTCTTTTTGTTGAAAAATCTTTACCTCCTAGGGCTGAACTCTGGTAGTTCTGTCTTCATGGACTGTAGTGGGACCATTCAAAAATATTTTTTTCCCTGCTTTTTTGTATTTAATTCTCACTTTGGCTTTGCATCAATGTATTTTTTAATTATACCTTTCTTTTGGCTTTCAGTAAGATAAAAGTAAAAGTAAAATTAAATGAAAATCAAAACTAAGTAAACAAAGGAGAAGAAAGGCCTGTGACTTAAACAGAATGACTTCATCACTAATTATGTTCACTTCCTATGCTGAGATATGTTGAATGTTTTGTCAGAGGTCCTTAATTCAGGTTTTAACTCAAAGGACCTTAAGTAGTTTTTAGTACCCTGAAGCTAAATCACATCCAGTGCTCTTAACCTCTTTAGCTTCCGAATACAAGTTGTTCTGCCATGAATGACAGGCCACTTTATTTTAAACCTTTTATAACTTTGAAGATGTTTGTCTTTAATCTTCCAAATATTTTTATCTGCTTATTTTCTTAGGCTAGAGGACTGTTCTTTGAAGCTTCCGTATTACAGGAAAACAGAAACAGCATTTTCCAAAATGTAGTAAGTGTAAAGATTTTGTTACATTTGGAAACTGCCAAAATATTCAAACAGAGGCAAAATACACTGTTTGGCTTTTGCCTGTGACTGAAATGAAAAAGTGTCCCTCAGCAACTGAATAAGGGGGAAGCACAGGGAAAAAATCTGATGTCTGTGTTAATATCTGATACAAGAGTTTAGTGAGGATTTTACACTCGTAATTGCTTCTAGAGTTTGCTTAACTCAAAGAGTGCTTGTGATTTCATCTGTTACTGGCCATGTTTTTTTGAGTGCACCCATGTGGTACTCAATGGAGTACATTTTTGTGGAGTTCAATGGGACTAAAAGCCACTTGGAATTTTGCAGAAATAAGGATTCTTCAGCTGTGTTAAGACCTTATTTAACAAACTACTGAGCTCTTGAGAGGTACTGCATGAGCACAGTTTCCATAAAAGTGTCAGAACAGGTATTCAGGACCTCCAGAATTAGGAGATTATGGTGGTTCTTACAACCTTGGCAATGGAGTTATTGCTGTGCTCTCTAAAATACAGAACACCTGAGAAGCATGGTAATCTGAAGAAAGACTCTAAATTCATTGCGGAGGATGTCAATTCTTTGTTGTACTAGGGAAGTATTTTGTCAAATTGAAGCAAATGGTTTTAAAAACTAAGATTCCGTTAACAGGACCAAGCAAAAGATAACACACTTAAGGAAAAATAGTCGACTGCATCACTACATGAAGGTAAACAAATGGGCTAAGTGGCTAATCTTTAGAGAAGAAAGGAATTAATCAAAAGATGTTTGTGAGTCAGCCATGTCATTCTATTCTGAACAGTAACCTGTAAGATACATAAAATACCTTTTCTGTTCAAGAGCTCTGATGAGCTGAAGTAACATGTTCAGTTTCTGTCATAAAACTTCAAGAAAAACATAGGTCATTTGGAGAGGTTCTGAAGGTCACCAGCAGAATGACAAAAGGCTTAGGAAACAGGATGCCCAAAGATGGATGGAAAGACTTGGGGTTATTTAGTCTAAACTTAAGGGTATGTTTTTCTCATGTGGAGTCATGTGCTATATGAAAAACAGAAACAAAGAAGAAATAATTGTTTCTGTGTGTGCATGGTACATAGGAGAAGTAATGAGACGAAATTCTGAAGTGAACTTTTCTTATTAGACAATAGGACAGACTTTCTGACAAAAAAAAATATTGAGGCATGGAATAATTTTTCTGAAATCCGCATTATTGAATGGATTTTTTTTGGACCAAGTTAAAAAAAATATTTAGTTTAAGTAGCTGATCTGTCTCAGAGTAGATGGATGGACAAGAGACCTTCTCAAGGTCATTTCAACTCTCCTTTTCTATGGTTCTATAAAATTTGGTATAAAACTTTTACTTACTTTAATTTTATTCACTTCTTAAAGCTATGATATTCTCAGATGGCATTATTCTAAGCTGTTTACGTGAACCCAAAGCAATCACTAGCTGAGGATGGAAGTCTGTTCATAGGCAGACTATGAAATAAATGTTTACAATTTGTTGCTTTTTTGTGGCTTACTATATGTTAATTGTATTTGATTGGATGTGGTTGATATATGCTTAAAAGCTGTCATTTAGTTTTATTTTACACAATCTTGCATGATTGTTCATTGCCACATTTTCATGCTGCGTGAGTTCTTTGTTCTTTTTTTTGTATATTGACAGTGTCATTCAGTTTTGTGGTTTGTGTGTTTTAATGATATTGGTTTAATTGTCTTTTAGATAACTCATAAAAATCTAAGTAGTGCTAAGTGGTTTAAAAAATAAATTTAAAAAATTATTTAATAAATTGATTAGTGGCAAAAAGGAATAAACATCGGAAACAGTGTTTTCTGATATATCATAATTACATATGTGTTCAACTGAATTGGCTAATACTAGATACTCAATCAAGCATCTAATTATTTTGAAAAATTGCAGTTGGAAGCTACATTTGCACTGAGTATGAACAAGAGTTCCCAATACTGATTTCTGCACCTTTAAGAAAGCAGTCAAGCATGAAGGAGCATAATAGCACATCAAATTTTGAGCTTGCAACACTTGCTAATACAAATATTCTTTCCATTGAGGAGAAGGTCAATTTATTTGCATATGATTATTAATATTGATATAATTTATAGCTGTAGAGATGATGTCCAACATGGCATTTTCTACGAAAACAGGGCGTTTTTCCAAGAATACATGTTAGGAAGAGTCACATAGATCATGTTTGTCTCAATCTTGGTGAATATGGGTATTTTTTTGCTAGTTTCATGTGAATCTTTTGTATGATTCTGTTCACAGGACAATACTACAATTGATGAAATACTATGTATCGGAATATGTCTTCTCAAATGTGAACCTGTCTCTGAAGCATTTACAACAGTGAGAGTGCAGGAGTTTTAGCTTCTCTGTGGCTTAGACAAGTAGATTCTTCTAAACAAAGTCCATTTCTTTTTAAGAGTAGGCACTACTGAAGAGGCCAGCAATATTACCAAAAAGATAATTGCCAAAAACAGCTGTGGTGTGGTGGGCCAGGCTGGCAGCCAAGCGCCCACCCAGGTCCTCTTTCACTCTCCCCACTCTCAGCATGACAGGGGAGAAAATAGATCAGGAACGAGACAGCTCATGGGTTGAGATAAAGGCAAGGAGGTCACTGTGGCAGGCGGAATAGACTTGACTTGAGGAAATTAATTTATTGCAAATTAATATAAATATTTAATTAATCTTTCGAGTGTTAAGAAACAAAAACCGAATAAAGAAAAAAGCATTAAGATATTTAGGGGAAAAAAAACCCACTCCTTTTTCCAAACTTGACTTCACATCAGACACCTCTCCTGCCACCTTGTTATGGTCATAGATTGCACCCAGTGAGACAAGGAACAGCACTAGTGGAGGAGCAGTGATCCTTGCAGTCAGGACATAATGGTTCCTTTTGTTACTCCTTCTTTACTCTTTTCCTCTTCTCTGGCATGGGTCTTCCACAGGCTCTGTCCCTTCAGGAATATCTGCTCTGCCATGGAGCACTTCCTGCCCCTCTTGCTATTTCCCTCTGATTCCTTCCTCCTATCTCTATTCCCTCTTTCTCTCCACGTTCCCTTCTCCAGAGTTTTCTGTCCTTTAACTTACATAAAAGTGAGGCAACATGGACTTCATTAATGAACTCGGCTTTGACCTCAATGGGTTGGGCGTCATCTGGAACTGACTGTGTCCAGTAGAGGACAGTCCCTGATATTCTTCCACAGAGGCCACCCCTGCAACTTCCCACTACCAAAACCTTACCACATCAACACAGAAACTTTTATCCACATTTCTTTTTCAGAGAGAAGATCCATATCCCATCATCACTCTTTAAGAACTGAATAGAATCATCAGAAATTTGAAGTTCTGCATGCTCTCATCAACTTTCATCCTTCCCAGAAGGGAAAGATGCCACCCTGCCTCATGTCTTTAATTTAAACATATTAAGTGTGTTTATACATAAACATATATGTTTATATAAACATACATACATAAACATATATGTTTATATAAACATACATACATACATAAACATATATGTTTATATAAGCATATAAAGTGTGTATTTTATAGCTGTTAGTCTGACTTACGTGATATTCAACAGGTATTGCTATGCACTGACAAAGAGAATTTATCATTTTTATTGACATCCAGTTCTAAATTTCTCTCAAGGTGGGCAAATTTTATTCTTATTTGTTAGGTTTATTACTGTAGCAAGTAGGAATCTTATCAGAAGATAACACCACATTGTCCTGAAGAGAACCACAGCTGATGACAGTTAGCTCTTTCAACTAGCAGAAGACAAGAGAAGGCTGGCGAGGTAATAAGGTCAGCCTGATGAGAGGTAGTTTTAGCACAGCAGCAAATTAAGCATTGCCAAGGTCAGCGGTCCAATTTCTTAGTGAGTCGTATGTCCATTTTCCTGTTGGTCTGACAGAAGCTAGTCTCCACATGTGAGAAACAGTCAAGAGGGAAAAAAAGCCATAAGGCGTGAACTGTGGTGGACAAGAGTTTTTAGAAGGATCATAATGAACAGTGTAGGTCATTACTTTCACTGGAGAAATATGCAATAATCATTCCAGAGTATTCTGATATCCCACAGCTAGTATATTTGGCTAAATGATAGTAGAAATCACAAGCAGAGATTTTTTTTTAAAAAGGCAAAAAAGGACTGCAGTAGTGATTAAAGATAATTGTACTTCTCTTAAACTCTGAAAATAGCGTTACTACCTATGAACTCTGCCTCTTTTCTCATCTACCCTTCTTCACAGTACTTTCATTAAACTCTTGGGATTAGAAGAAGAAAACAAGGAGCTGAGAGTTGATGTATGCTGTGGGTCAGTGCCTCTGGCCCCTGTGGAGAGGGCTTTGTATATAGTATTTTTAGGACTGTGGTACTGCAGTTTGGCACATCTCACAAGTGGGAAGATGCAGAGGTGACAATCTTGAAGTTCATAAGCAAGATAATAATAAGAAATTAATTAATTGGTATTCTGTTTACTAGAATAATCTCACTCTAAACTTGATAATCACTGGAATGTAGAGTGATTTCCCACACAATGTGCTTGCAGAACACAGTATCACACACTGCTCAAAATATTAAAAATCTTTCTTATTTTGACGTCGGGAATCAGATAGTTCTGGAAATGTTTACCGGGTGGTACAGGTAAAATGGAAGTTTTATCAGTACCTCCTCAAATGGTAATATGCAACAGAACACAGCTTCCACTAATATCAACAGGTATCGCATGTAACCATCTGAGAATTGATCTGGACTCTCTGTGTGAAGTGACGTTCCAGAAATTAATCGATATTTATGAAAAGTCATGAACAATTCTTATACAAATTATTTAACTGTCACAGGTATATCTACATAAAAAAACAGAGAAAGGTGGTATGAAGAACTGAAATGGAAAACAAAATAGAAAAGGAACAGGACAAGAAAAAAAGAAGGCTAAAAAAATAGTAAAAGATACATTTAACATCTTACTATCTGTCCAGACATCTATAACTTACTGTAAATGTATGCCATCTCGCTTAGGGCATAAACTAGACTGATTAAGAACTCCAAGAAGGGGCAGACTTAGACTTGGGTTTTAGGGATATTGATAACTAAGGAGAAGTATGCCTACTATAAACTTCAAAATTTTATAAAGGTTTTATAAAAGCCAAAGAATATCAGCTATTGGTGGGTCTTGTGAAACATCAGAGCTCATCAGGTGGGGCTGACATAATGCTTTTCCTTTAAATCAATGCAGTAATAATTGCACTCTTTCTTAATACTGCTGAAAATTGTTCACAATTTTGTACAAAAAGGGGAAACATCATCAGAAAGTTAGAATCAGTAACTGTCATTGGGTGTTCTAACTGTAAGAACAGAAAAACAGTCAAGAAAAATAAAGATTAACTGCACCTGCTAGCTTCTCAAAGCGCTGGTGTCCTATGCACTCTTATGCATCTGTTATGTAAAAATAAGTTAACATTTACCCTAAATTGAGCCTTTCTCTGAGAACTTCGCGTGCTGCACACCCTTTTCCTTTCCTAAACAGGTTGAATTTTCTGCACAAGCTTTCTACAAGATCTCAGACTCTCACTAAGGATGAGTGGCTGGCTCCAGAGTCTGTAACATAGATCATCTTTGCAGTGAGACTGTCTGTTATTATTTTGCTCACCCTCTGGGCCCACACTTTTGTGGTCAGTTCAGTTTGTCCTCCCACCTCTGGGATGGTTGGTTCCCCCTCTTGGGTGGTTTTCCCCCTTCTGAAATCCATCTTACTTTCTTGATACAGGTATTATATATCCATATATGTAATCCTTTGTAAGTAGATGAACACGAATATTATACTGATGTTTGCTGCACTAGTGATGTTTCTAGTAAACCTGTAATAGTACCTACCTACTCAGTTGTTGCCATTATTGGTTGTTGCTATCATATTGATTGTTGCTATACAATTAATTGTTTCTACACTATCGATTGCTGCTATTTATTGACTGCTACTGTAATTGATTGGTCCCATACCATTGATTGATATTGTAATACTGATTGATGATAAAAATTTGTAATAGCTTGATATCTATATTTATTTATTTTTTTTTTATTAATCATAGGTATACTGGCTAGTGGTGATTTTTGTGGTACTTGTGGTAATCCATTTATAAAGTAGAGAAATTTAAAGGATAAAGCCTCCATGTCCTTGTCTATTAGGGAATCCTAAGAACTGGTGGTCATGATCTCTACACACCGATAGACTGAGTAACCTGTTAGGTTGTGACTAGATGACTGGCTTGAAGAAAGAGAGGAGAGCGGTTATCTCCACTTTAGTAAGGGTATTGACTCTGTTTCTTACAAGAGCTTGTCCTTGAGGAAGTACAGGCTAGATAAGTGGATAGTGAAGGAGACTAAAGACTGGTTGAAGAGCTGAGCTCAAAGGGTTGCAATCATCAGGTCAAAGTCCTGCGGGAGGACAGTTGTCTGTGGTGTGCCCCAGGAGTTGATACTGGGGCCAATACCTCTTCGTTAATGACCTGGACAATGGGACAAAGCGCACCCTCAATAAGTTTGAATATGATGAAAAACAGAGAGGAGTGGCCAATGGTTGTGCTACCTACCTTTCAGAGAGACTTTGACAGCCTAGAGAAGCGGGCTGACAAGAACCCAGGAGATGAGCTATTTTAGAGTGAATTCATGAAAGGAGCCTCAGCTGTGATCTCTGAAAGAGTCTGTGGAAGAGCCTGTCTCTCACCACTGGCGGAGAAGGGAGGAACCTGAATAGTTTAGGCTCTTGTGCCTGAAGTTACACTTTGTGAATGTGCACCCTTTAAGCAGACATGCTTGTAGAGCAGTAGCACATAAAATCAATCTGACAGGAAGGGTAGTTTCTATCATGTGACAGCTGGTTCTCAAGAAGTGGAATACAGAGCTGAAATGACATGAGTTTCCTCACCATTGTCACTGTTTCACTCCTGAGTAGCACTACCCGGTGCTTGTCCAACCAATGTCCTGACAGCTTGTCGAAAGGCTCCATGGAAATAGCTTTCACATGAATTACTGCATCAAACAAGCTGTCTTTACATTCCAGTTCAGGCTTGACAAATTTGTCAGTTTCTCCAATCTTTTCACAGTTCATGAAGTCAACATTTCAGTGAAGCAACCAATTCTGAGAGACCTGCAAGGAAACCCCGGGTGAGTGCTTCAAGTATGACTAATTTAGAACCAGTGTAAGATATTTTTAAATCTCAGCAAAAGAAAGTAGCTCAGAAGGTAGCAGGAGGGCTTCCTTAAAAGTTATCTAACATCTGAGTGTTTACCATGTAGCAAAGGTTTATTTCAGAAAATTCTCACTTGTCTAGGGAATCTCAGTGCTCTCCTTGAGGAAGTATATGGTCCATATTTGTAAGCTCTTACGGTGTGTGCTATGAAAATTGTGAGGATACAACCTTTAAGCACTTGGACAAGCAAAAAACCCCACTTATTTTGCCGTCTGGATAAACAATTTGAGTCCTGCATTCCTCAAATATTGTCAGCCTTTTGAAGTTGTGTTTGCAAAGAAGTTTTCCTCCTAATAGTTTTTCTAATTCTATTTCCATGTTGCAGAAAGAAGCAGGGTATTAAGCTGTTGCAATACATATCGCAATAAAACGAGGAAAGGTAGGTCTTAATAGTTCTCTCTCCTGCTTCTTTTCCACGCATGTGATCTGTGTTATTTTAGTGAAATTTATTTTTGCCATGTTTTAATGCATGCCACAAGTTAAAAGAAGCAAAACTATTTAAATTGCTAGGGGAAAAGACAGTGAAGAGGAAAAATACAAAGGCAAACATGAAAAACAGTCATGACTGTATGGAGTTCTAAGCTGGAATTAGGTTTCATTCATATCATTGTACTTTATCAAATGGTAAAGCCTATTCACAGTAGCATTGCATGATGTGATGTAGAATTTTTGTGGGATTCAATTTTTTTACTGTTTTCTATACTGATTTAATCTCTTGCATGAAGTGGAGAGGTTAGTTCCATTTTTTGAAAACTGCGTTGGCTTTTTCTGAATAACAATAGCAGGTTCTAAACAAAGACAAAGCAGATTCGTTGCTTAGCAGAGCAATATATATGGTGCTGCTTTAGAGGACAAGAAGTGGTCTTTCAGTGCTGGCCAAAGCAGCAGGGCTCTTTCAGTTGTTGGCAGAAGTATGAGCTCAAGATTACTTGAATGTGTGAGCAGAGATGTGCAATTGATATTCACAAAATCACAAGAGTCCCTGGAGGATTTATGGCATAAGAAGGACTAGAAATGTGACTTTCAATCTTTTATACAATTGCTTGTGCCTCACAGTCTCCACACTAACCAGCGTGCTTGGCTCTGCTGTGGCAGTTATGTGTCAGAGAGCCCAGGGTAATAACGAAACCCTTTTGTTCTTGCTACATGCGTGCAAACATTACTTGAGGTAGTTTGATTTGTGCTACCACACCTGACATTTTCTCTGTCAGCAGCGAGAACTACCAAATCTGACAAATTGAACCACTGTTGCTCAAAACACTTTTCATGAAATCAATTTGACTGTTTCACCTGACAGGTTTGTGAATTCCCCAAACCTGACATTCCGTCCACAAGATGAAAAAATAGTTTGAAATAGGAGGATGGCTTTTTACTTTCTTTGCATCCAAGACATTTTTCCCAGCCTACAATTTGTGAAGCAGTTTCTTCACGAAGCCTTCAACAATTTCTTGTGCCTTAAGACAGTGCTTACCCTGCTAATAATCTGGAAACAGCTAGAGGAGATGATCATGGCTGGGTTTGGCCAACAGGATCCATAGTGTTCTCCTTTCTGTTTTCTGTTACCAAGAGGAAATGTTTGGTAGTCTCCTGCAATAAGTCTCCACAGCGTGAAGTCATGATCTGTGCACTCAAAATACCTTCCAGAGGCTGCGCGTAATAGAACAGGTCAGCTGCAATTAGCCAGTGCAGTTACATAGTTCAGAGCAGTTTGAGTTTGGTTGGAGGTGCATGGGAACAGTTTTATTTGTGTAGTCCAGCTGTGCTCCTTGCATACATTTTTTTGCTCTCATTACACCAACAGAGTCTACCTAGACAGGAGAAATACCCTGTTACTGCATGTTATTGTAGATTATACTTATTGTGAAGCCTGATAATAGCTGCTGGTTATCAGCTCCATATACTCCAGCCTTGTCTATAGAACCATAGAATGTATTGGGTTGGAAGGCACCTCTAAAGGCCATCTAGTCCAACCCCCCTACAATAAGCAGGGACATTTCTAACTGTGTCAGGCTGCTCAGAGCCCCATCAAGTCTGACCTTGAATGTCTCCATGAATGGGGCCTCCACCACCTCTTTGGGCAACATGTTCCAGTGCTCAACCACCCTCATGTTAAAGAACTTCTTCCTAATGTCTAACCTAAATCTACCCTTTTCTAGCTTAAAACCATTACCCCTTGTCCTGTCGCTACAAACCCTTGAGAACAGATCTCCCTCTGCCTTCTTACAGGCACTTTTCAGGTACTGGAAAGTCACTATAAGGTCCCCCGGGAGCCTTCTCTTCTCCAGGCTGAACAATCCCAACTCTCTCAGCCTGTCTTCATAGGAGAGGTGCTCCAGCCCTCTGATCATTTTCGTGGCTCTCCTCTGGACATGCTGCAACAGGTCAATGTCCTTCTTATGTTGGGGGCTCCTCTACTGAATGATGAAAGGTTCAGCAGAACCAGCTTGAGAGTGCCTTGTGATCATGACACTGAGTTAGAGGATTTTCTTGAAGAATGGCAGAGCTATAAACAATGTCAGAAAATACGTGACAAAAGGAACATGTACCCTTTAGTCATGTTGTGTTTTGCCTCCATGCTGTGCTCTGTGGGTTGTTTCAGTGAAAATGCAGAAAGTTCCCTTGCCCGGGGACTGTTAGCTGTAACCTGGGGCAGAAGAACAGTGTGTGAGATTAGCAGTGAGTAAGTAAACGTAGCATCAGATTAATCCAATGTAAGGAAATGATGTAAAATTGAATCAGTATGAACAGACATACTGTTTGAGACTGTAATGTACGTAGGAAGCCACAGGAGCTGTTGTCACGTTATATGGCTGTTACAGTATTTATTTTTTATATGTTTATGTATATCTAAAACTTTAGATAGATTGACAGATAGATATTTCATGCAATCCTAATACTAGACACAAACTAATAGCTCTTTATGTGATGTCTAGTGCTGTTTCTGAGTGTTGGAACACAACTGCCTATGCTAGTAAGCTTTCAGCTTTTTACCTAGTGTTGTTGGAGTGATTTTTCCATGTGCCACAGATAACTTAGACAAAGAATTCCTGGGTGCAGTGCTGGAGTTGGAAAGTTCCAATGAGGGCTGCAAATAGATGGTTTGCATGCCACCACTCAATTTCCCAGGATTGCAGTGATTGCTAGCATAGAAACAGGCTTTTCTGTGCCAGCTGGTTTCAAAACCCAGGAATACTGTCAGTAGATGTAATTTACTAACATAATTCTCAGGTGTCTGATCTTTCTTTTCTCTTCATTTTTTTATTTCATCTCCATAAAACTCCCTCTGATCTCTTACAATGCAGAATTACTGAGACTGCATTCAGAAAAAGTAAGTTGGTTCTTTCATACTTAGGAAACTGGCTGAAAGTTTGATTAATAAGATTAATAGCGTAAGATTTCTATTGCTTCAAATTATCATAAGTGTTATCTTAGCTGTTCAAACTTTTCTCTGCAACTACCTAGGTCTAGGAATTTAATATTTTTGCCCCTCATAAATCACCAGAATCTGTTCACTGAAGCTTTGGAAAAAAATTGTCAGTAGACTTTCCTGTAAAAGAAATGTGCAACAAAACATCATAAAATGCAAGAAGTGCATAAAATTAACAGCAGGAGTGCCTAAAGGCATACAGTAATTAATGTTCTACATTATTTTAAACTTTCTGTTGTCATAGATGCACGCATTTAGTATTACTGACATAACTAATCCTTGTAAAATCAGTAGCACATCTCACAATGGCCGATATTAAAGACAAACATTGGTAATTGCAACAGCATCACATATAGGTAAAATAAAACTTTTTTTTTTTTTTTTTTAAATTCCACAGTCAGATGGAGCAGACCTAGTAAAAAATTCGGAAATTTTCATTACCACAAAATAAACAAATCCCAAAAGGTCAGCTTTCTTGAAAGGAAGTAGCAGTTTTGGCTTCTGTTTTCCAGTGAAAGTTCATATAAGAAAGAAAAAAGTATCCCCTCAGAATTTTACCTCAGGTGTTTTAAATGTAATTTACAGATTCTCATGCTGCAAAACAGTGATTTCCCTCAAGGGAAAATATCAGGACTTTATTAAGGAGCACAGGTAAGCTATTACAAGCCCTTCTGGCTAACCTGTTTTTTTTTTACCAGGTTTCCTGACAGAAAAATAATTGGCAGGTGTTCAGAGACGTATGGATCCAGCGCATGACATCCAAGGTTAAACTGGCAATTGAAATAGAAGAACCTATCCTTTCTTTGTGGGAAGTTTACTTTTTAAAAATTCTGTATAGATGTATTAAATAACACTCAGATACAAAGCTAAGACCAATGAGTAACTATTTGAGCCCAGTAGTTCTGCTGAACTATGCTCAAAGCCAGATTTCTGTTTCTGTGATCCTGGTAAGCCAAGAGCCAGTTCAGCTTTTCTTACAAATGAGAGTAGATTGAGGTTATCCAAATTTACACAGCAAATCCACTGCTACAGCACTCAAATGGTTTCGCCAATACTAAGGCCTCTCTAAGTGACCTTTCACCATTTTAGTACTGTTGTAGCCACAGTAGTATAAAGATAAAAGAAATATAAGATAAATAGAAAGTGGCAATAGTCAGATAGTTGAAAAAACTGGCAGAGCTGGAGGAAAGAGGATTATTTTTAATGTTTTTCCATTTTTGGGCAAGTATTAGCATGCTACAGACTGGTGAAAAGTTGCAGCAAGGGATAGACAATCAAGCAAAACTGACCAACAAAAGAGTCTCATCATATAGATTGAACTGTCTCGAATTTTTGTAGATTCCCTCTACCACAATTATTTGGAACACTTCAGTGCTGTATGGATGTCAAGTGAAGCTGTTAATTCTGATCAGACCATTTATTCAACTGGTTTGATGAACACCTTTGAGAGAGGCTCTGTTATATTTCTGAGAAAACTGCTAATTTGATGATCCATCCTTGCCTGCAGGATGGGACCTTGTTTACTTATAAATTGTGTAATGGTCTTTCCTCTTCCATTCACAGATTCAGTGAAGAATAAGAATTCATCAATTTTTGTTGATAAACTAAATAACTTGGTAATGCCAGTGATAAAACTAACCATTTCTTTTTAAGATCTGTCAGGAATGGTTGATTGTAAGACCTACTAGTGTTGACAATTGCACATCCTGACTACAAGTATGCAGATAAATAGCTTGGAGTAGCCTTCAAAAAAGCCAGTGATAACAAAAACACCAGTTACATCAGGTGCCAAGCTTAGTCATTTATTAACTGTATTATAGAACAGAAAGCAAGAAGCTAGAATCAGAAAGGAAGAACATCTCTTTTAATCTATAATTCCAGGTTTTTATTCATTTTACATATAACTAACACTACTAATGAGTGAAACAGGCAGGATGGATGATGCTGTTGCATCAGGAGGGAAATGTGAAATATATGGTATGTGTACTTTCTGCCTTCCCAGGAACCAGTTGGCATCATAATCCAAGCACTATTTTTTACAATACCAGGATCAATACTGAAAATAGGAGAAGTAATAAGCAACTTTAATTCTTCCCATAAAGTCAGAACACCGTCTACCAAATAATAAATAGGCTCAACTGTTGCTCTATTTTCTGGAATGCTACTTATCCACAAGGACCTATTTAATTATTTCTTTGGTTTTATGGGTCTGTCTACAGTCATTTACTTTTCCTTCACAGTCGGTTACCCAAGGTAATTCTAACTCTAATGAGACTGGGATGTTTTGCTACAGAAGTAGGAGAAAAGCTTAGAGGCCCTGCTGAGAGCATTTTCCTCTTGCTAACAGTAAAAACCTCTTCTACTGAGGCTCCTGAATCCCTTTGTGAAATAGCCGTAGTGCCCTGACAAGACTTACCTGCTACCCCCACTCACCCACTCTGTTCATGGCCAGAAGCCCGATTTCAGCTGAAGCCCGGGCCCTTAGCCTTTGCCTCATCTGCCTCTCTGCAGCCCTGTCGACTGCCATTCCTGAGCTGTTGATTAATTTCCTGGGCTGATATTAGACATAACTCCTTACCTCAGCTTTGTCTGGACTGTGGGTGCGACCCATTGTGATGAGCATCCCTGATGTGCGCACCCTGCTCAGATACTGTGGGTCTGTGCTCTGCTGGTGAGGATATGGTGATGCCTGTGCTGTGAGTAACCTCAATGGTGGTTTGTCCTCCCTGTGGAGCAGCCTGCCACTTGCTGCTCCTCAGCAATAGTTTTGGCAAGGAATGGGGCTTAGTCTTGGGGATCTTTGTCAATTCAGTGGCTGTTCCAATTTTGCAAAGCTAAATTAAACAAGTTGTGCAGCCTACAGGACCCTGAAAGATCTGCTCATGCCCCAAGAGCATCTGGGTTCCCAGTGCACAGTTCAGCCACATCATAAGACCTGAGATATCTGGACTGGAACACCTCTCAAATCCCCCTTCTGTCATTTCAAGATGAGAACCCTGCTGAATTCTGTACCAGTGACTTATTAATCTTGTGGTTTATCATTACAAAATTACTTATCTTAACCACCAAAAGCCTCCAAAAAGACATCTGTGTCAAATTAGCACCCACTAATAACTGTAATAAATACCTCTTGTTTCAATGGGAATGTAAACTAAAGTTTTTTGTCCTTTTGAAGACTTCATCTGTACTAGTAGCCATGTAATCTGTTAGTTTAAATGATCAGCTAGATGATAATGGTAGCACAGGGGGGGCTGAAACAGAGTTTTCAGAATAATCTGCCCTGGATCTGAAGAACCTTAATTTGGCTGAGGTAAGTGGAAGGGTGAATGTGTATCCTTTAACCAAACTATGTGTAGATTTTCTGTAGCATGACAAACAAAAAAATTTGCTCAGCATAAAAGCTAAGCATAGAATCATCCTTCAACAGATCTATTTTTAAAAGATAAACAGACAAAGCTAATGGAAAGAGCAAGCAGACTTTAAGACAGATGTTATATTGCATTTCTTTGTTGAAAGGTGAGAGCAAATATGTAAATCTTGCACGTTGTCCTTTTGCTTTGATTATATTTTTGTGTTTCAGCCCATTTTGGTTTAAATGCTTCACCATTACTTCCACCTCGATATCATTCTTGTTTGCTGTTGTCTTAAATATCCTCCTTTGAGAGAATAAACGGATAAATTCTAAAGAGAATCAGTGATCATAGCCAGGCTATATGGGAGAATGATTAATCAAAACTAATAATTACATTTTGAGAGAAGTAGCTCTTCTCAGACTAGTGGCTGGAAATGTTGCATGGTACTAATGTTGTTTGATTGTTGCTTTGTTTCTTAATTACCCCTGAAAAAATAGGCAAATCTTTCATGTTGTCAAGAAGTTCTCTCATAATAAGCATATTGCGCATAAGGGCCCACTCCACACAAAGCGTGAGAATACAAAATTACCATTTTAAACTCCATTCTTTAACCATTTTATTATAGTCTCTGCCTATTACCCTGTAAAATACTGCCGCTCCTGTTTGGAAATGTAGTGGTAACATATAGGAAGAAAATATGTTAAAGCTTCCATCGTGTGGCTTATGAGGGTTAGCTAAAGCTTTAAATGTTATTTAAACATATATTTTTATGTCTTCATTTGATTTTTATTGTTATATTTTAGAACATTACCAATAATGCTGTCAGACAGTTTTATATGAATAAATGACATAGATCTGAGTTTTTTCCTTCTTTTTGTTCCTGAGCCTCTTCTGTGAGTTTCAGCCATCAGCCTAAAATTTTCAACCCAGATTTTCTGAGGGAACATGTTAAAAGAAGGCTGTGTTAGATTATTGGGGGTTTTGTTGAAAGAAATAGAAATTCTGACTCTGACCCCTATAACATTGACTGAAAACATCTCAAAAAATCAAATCACTGCAGTCTATTCTTTTCTTCTTGGTTGTTGGGATGGAAAGGGTAATAATGCTCCAACCTTGGAAATTAGCTCTGTGCCAGGGATCAGCATGAGTGGGCTGCTCTGCAAAAGTCACTGTCTGATCATGCAGGGATGGGGTTAAGGAAGCGAAGGCTGACCTGGCATTGAATCTGCCAGGGGATATGAAGGATAAAAAGAAAGGATTATGCAACAGCAAAAGGAATACTAGGGAAAACCTGGCCCCAGTGCTGAACAGCTAAGAGGAACTGCTGACAAAGGGCATGGAAAAGACCAAGATACTCAGTGCCTCTTTTGCTTTCATAGATTAGCTAACAAAATATGGTTTACATAAATGGACAGTGAGGTGGATTAAAAACTAGCTGAACAGCCAGGCCCAGAGGGTTATGATCAGTGGCACAAAGTTCATTTGGAGGAAAGTCACGTGATGTGCCTCAGAGGTTGATACTGGGGCCAATGTATTTAACCTCTTCATTAGTGACTGGGATGATGGGACAGAGTTAGCAAGTTTCAATATGAAGTTGTGCCAGGGGAGGTTTAGGTTGGATAACAGAAAAAATGTCTTCATTGGAAGGGTTGTCAAGCATTGGAACAGGCTGCCCAGGAAGTGGTGCAGTCACCATCCCTGGCGGTATTTAGAAGACATGTAGATGTGGCCCTTAGTGACATGGTTTAGTGATGACCTGACAGTGCTGGGTTAACAGGGGACCTGATGATCTTACAGGTCTCTTCCAACCAGAATGATTCTATGATTCTGTGGCGGTTTAATTTCCCAAAGATTAGAAGATGAAAAACAATGCCTCATTTCTGAGTGGTAAATTCTCAATTCTAGGAGGTGGAATCTGGGGTCTAACAGATACTCCTCATAGACAATATACCTGAAAGGACCAAGGCCATGTATTCCATTTGCTACTATCTTCAATGCAAGATCAATTAGAGCTAAAACGTTTCTGACAGTGACTTGATGGGCAACTTAAAAACTTCTAGTGACAAAGAGCTTACACTGGTCTTACTTCATCCTCTTTATTGTTATGAAGTGTTTCCTTACTGACTACTCTAAACGTGTCTCGTTGCAACGGAAGTCCATTATTCCTATCCACTAGAAATGGAAAACAAATTACTTCCTTTCTCTTCTCAACAGTGTTTTATGTATTTAACGACTACAAGTATGTCTGTTCTTTTTTTTAGTTAATTTTAATCTAAGCAATCCTATATTCCTTAGACTTATTGCACATGTGACATGTTTCTAGATATTCTCATTCTTCTCTCATCTCTTTGTCTGGTCTGCATCTTTTTTTTGAAGTGCAGTGCTCAAACCAGAACATCACACTATGGCTGAATTCTTTTCATGACTGAAAAAACTGGAAGGATTAATTCACATATTTTGGAAGCTATACTCCTGTTTACTTGAAAAAGGGGTGCTAGAAATTGACAGTAAAATAGCAGAAGCTTTTAAAAAATACATTTGTACTAATGGAATTGCACAAAATCAGTCACTCAGCATGAAGAGGTGTTCACGTGGTGAAAGCGTGTGCTTCCTAAAATAGGTATGTTTTCTATTTCTTGCTTTCTCAAACACATATGTATGCACATACTACTCATTTCTGTTCCATTTGGAGTTAGAATTCATCACATTCTATTTAGGTACATTTATAATATAGATATCTCTAGGAGGTATCCCATTACCATTGAAGGAAAAGACAAAAAATTATTATCTGATTTATTTTGATACTTTCTCCAACACACCACAATATAGAATTCCCATTTTTTCACCACTGATTATAAAGTGAGTCTAAATTACTAGCTTACATATAAACAGTGAAGGAGTTTGTACATGGTCAGATGCATCCCATCTCTTATGTGTCTGATTACTTCCAGTACACCAGTAACTAACAATAGTACTTGTCCATAAAGGTCAAGGTAATCAGTAAGCTTCTTTTCCCTAAAGGCAGTGTTTATTTGACTTGCAGGCCATTTAGTAGTTATGCTGCTGTGCTGTTACTGGATGCTAGTTATTTTGAATAGCTTGTGTAAGCTAGTATTATTGCTGCTGTCCCAGGCCTCTTTCTCACCTCTAGAATTCAAAAGATTTTTATCTACTACTAGTTTCCTATTGACACTGTATATTTCATGTATCCAAAAGGAAGTAGGTCAAATTCTCTTTGCATCCATGTATTGCACAACATCATTCAGTCTTAAGACTTCTCCATAAAATGTAAATAAGCAGTCCTAAGAAGATGAAACAGTGTTCTGCTTTAAATCCTTTTCCCTTGCTGTTAGAAATGTCTAGATAATTAGTGAAATATGTCTTTGAGCTTAGATTAGTTATTTCATGCTTCTTCATTGGACAAAAAAAATATGTTTTGAAATGATACACAGCTTTTCTGTTCACATTTCTGTCTCTGTCACTGCAATTCCAAAATAAAGAGGCTTTTAATTGATAGCTTGCATCCTCTCACCCTCAGTCTAGCTGTTTCTGGTTTGCCAGCTTGTTGCCTTTCTCAGTAATTTTGTCATTATCTTTCCTACCAAGTCTGTTAACAAGCAACAGACTCTAAACAGCACAAAGTCAGAGGGGTTAATGTTCTGTCTTGCATTCAGTAACAACTTGTACCATACCATCTAGTACAACTGAAAGGTGTAAAAACTGAAATATAAAGCATTAGCTGTCAATAAAGTACTGCCACCTTATACTTACTATATACTCTTACTCTTTGTAAGAGCCCAAGTTTCTAAAAAATCACTGTGTGAAGGGTTTTTTTCAAACATAATATCAGTTCTATCTATTTAATTTAGTCCTCTTCAGTAACTACTGTATTTCATCATTTAACTCGGAAATTGGATGCCTTAGGGCTTGACTTTATCATGCACTAATAAAATGAAGAGAAACAGACCTTTAAAAATAATTGCGAAAATAGAATCTGTCAGCAGGCATTAGACTCAGCTGTGGCATTGGCTTGAAAAGGTTATTTTGTTTTAGAATACATTAAACATTTATTAGCTTCACCTCAGGTAAACATGCAGTTGTTTACAAATTTGCAAATTTGTATAGACACACTTGTAAATGAATTTAGAAAGGAGCAGCACATTCATAAATGTGTATCTTCCTTATCTATGGTTTGAAAAGTAAATAATCAAAGTGTTCCATTAGCTATTGGCCAAAGGTAGAAAGGTAGGGCATCTGGGGAGCAGGACTTATTTCCTTAATCTGTCTACTAAAATGTGATACTACTGATTTGATTTGTGTTTTCTTCCTTCTGCCTCAAACTCTTTCTCTCCGCAAGCAGTGCAGATTGCCTTAGGGGAACAGTATATGAAAGGAAAATGAATTCTGGCTTCCTTCATACTTACCAGTAAGAGAAGATGACCTAAACTCATAAGAAATGCCTCTGCTGCAATCAACAGAGATTTGTGAAACTGAAGATCTCAACTAACTCCCTTTTTAAAATCTTGCTGAGGCTGCGTAACATTCAGAGGGTATTCTTTGGCACCTAGGATAGATTTTTGTTAAACAGAACTCATCACTTAATTTAGTGTCAACATTTTGAACTTCAGAGTTCTTTGGGTCTGTGAAATTAGCCTCCTACAGAAGCAGTCCAATCTGGGGAAACAGAGATCTTCCGAGCATAGCAGGTGCACAAAAAAGTGAATAAGAAAGAATTGAATGTTGAAATGGAGTATAAGAAATCTGAGTTCCAGCCTGAGTTCTCAGGACTACTGCAATCTTCTGCATAATGTAAATGAATGCATAGTCACTGGATCTGAAACAGCTTCAGTATTTAAAGTTGTTTCTGAACCTTGAAACAAGTTTCTCCATACTGTTTTCCAGTGCTTGACTCAGTTTCATCTGCTCTATCACTTCTCCCTGTAACATTATTTACTTAGTGTTTCCTCAGCACTTTTATTTCTAGCTCTCTTCAATAATAGATGTCTTTCAGAAACTATGTTTTATTATTTTTGCCTGTCTACTGCTTGTAAAGTATGTTTTTTAACTCCAGTGGCAGTAATTCAGATTTTTCTACTTTTTTTTTCCTTGCAACAGTACAAAAGCTATCTGAGCTTTTTACTGTCACCAAATTTTCCAAGTACATTAGGTTTTATTTTAACAGTTATTGGCTTCTTAGCACTTTTTCCTATAAATCTCTTCATTTTCCTCCTCTTGTGATTCTTCTCTTTCCTGTGCATTTGATTGTCTGATTTTCCTTTTAATTTGTACTGAAATCCGGTGTGGACACTACATGATTTTTTTAAATTGTCTTTAGTAACAACAACTGAAAGTTTACCTTACCTGTGTATTTTTCTATCTACTTACATGGATTTAAGCAGTTGAGAGAATTAATCCTTAAATAAGTTCTTCCAGTGCTAAGAGATCCCCAGGTTTTCACATGATTGAACCACATTGTCTTTTGCATTGTCTTCACTTCTCTAGAAAAAAATCTCCTTGGCCTGCACTTCTGTAAGCCTCTTCTGCAGATCTGAGTAATCCTCCATGCACCCTTCCCATGGGATACTGGCAGTCATCCTCTTAAGTGTAAAGGACAGTTGGAAAACCTGTTGCAGTTACCTTTCTCTTCAGCCCCTTCATCTACAATGCGTATCCTCGGTCATGGCAAGCAACAAATACTTTTCAGAATCATTAAAGTGACAGGCTGAAAATTATTTCTGAATATGAAGTTTCACACAGGTGGATTATACTTCTGGCAAATGCCAGTGTTCTTCCTGTTCTTCTCCTGTCCAGATTTCTTTTTGTTTACAGATCTCCAACACTAAATCCTTTCAGTCCTTATACCTTATTGAGTGATTTTTTTCTACCTTTTTTTTTTCTTTACCTTTTCCATAGATTAGTGTGACTGTCATTTAAGATTGACAAGCTGACACATCAGCTGTGGTGAAATGCAAGAGGTTTCATACATGTTCTCAGCTTTAAAGACATAGTCCCCCTCTGCAAAATTCCTAAGCTTCAAGCTGCAACAAGTCACTAATGCTGTTATCTGCGACCGAACAAATCACCAGGAAACAGATGAGAAGCATTGTGGTCCCTGAGGAACAAAGCCCAGGGTCTTGTTGTTACTGACAGTCATTTTATTTAGGCACTTTAATGTCTCTATGGAATGCCCAGATTAATATGAATAATAAAATAATTTAAAATATTAATAATATTTTGCATCCACTTCTGCATTAGTATCTTCAAAGTAGTGTTTTGTTCTTTCACTATCTTTCAGATATTCTTTATTTAAAGTTTAGAGGAATTTCTTGAAACCAAATAGAAAAGCTGGTTTTTAATATATTTCTCTGTTTTAACATTAAGGCCCACCGTGAAAATTTCTCAGTGTTCCCCAGAGGTCTTAGCTTTACCTTTTCTTTAGGTTCTGTTACAATGATTAGTTTCTCTGTTTGCTGCAAAAGAGAAGCATGCTTCTGTCCTTTAAATTATAATCTGTATTAAACTCATTGGTGCTTGCATTACACGAGTACAAATAAACAATGCAACTTTGTAGAAAATACTGGTGCCACAACATTAAAATAAGTAGAGTCTCCTCTGCAAACACAGTTAAAAATGGTGGCATTGTTCTAATTGCAGGACACTTTAGCCATTGAAAAGACTTACAAAGTGTGCTTATCCGCCACTGTAGAACAGGACTGCTACTGGCATGTCTTTCTCTTCATAGTTGTTAAAATATAGGTATTCCATATCCATCAAAACCGTATTAAGACCTCTCATTCCTCAGCAGGGATAAGTTGAAGTTGATACCTGTTTGTTCATGTCAGTTGTATCCCTTTTCAAACTGTTGTGAATATGACCTATGATAGGATTTTTAGTCAAACTCTGCAGGATTTTAGTTTATAAAATGATTTACCTTATGCACACATAATTTGAGCAAATTAATGTTTTTGAAAGTATACTTTGAGGAAAGCCTATTAATATAAGCGTTCACACTGTGCTCATTGCTGTGGTACGTCTGCTCCACACATAACAAGCAGGAATTAAAAGAAAAATGAAAGAACTGATTGAAGAAGCTTTTTTTCTACTTCAACAGTGTGCGTGTAAGTCTTTATACTATCTGGTTTACTCCCACTATCCCAAATCAACTGAAAAACATTTACTATGTGTGATTTTTCTATGAAAGGGAATAACATATGAAATATGATACATGCCAGTTCTGCACTATATAGTGTTATACCCCTTTGACACACCTCAGACAAACTAAATGGAGATTGCACTTTTGTAGCTCAGGGCAGATACAACTTCAGAAGACAGAAGGCACCTCTTGATAGTGCGAGGCTTGAAATATGCATAAGTATTCTTATGAGAGTCTTCAATCTTCTGGAGTTAACATAGTAAGTGTTTTAGTAGGTACATGAGGTTAAAAGAGTGAAAAAAGAATTTCCTGCCTTGGTGTAGTCTCTCACAGCAGTAAGCCTTTTACACATAGCGTGCAAGTAGGCACAGAAGGGTACAATGACACTCTAACCTGTGGGTTCTTTGCAGTTCCAAAACATTAAAGAACACCCTTTCTTTGCAAAACCTTATCCCAAGCATTCAAGCATTTCAAAGGTTCAGTTCTTGGTCCTCTTCTCCCTTATTTTTGCTATAGCTATGACTCTCTGATGCACTAAAATCTGAACTGGGGATTTCCAGATGTGTGATCATGAATCAATACAACTCTGTCCTAACTGTCTGCTGTAACAACTCTAAATACTATGTAGGTAGGCACAGAAAGCTATACCTCACATACATTATCCTGTGGGTAACAAGAAAACAGAAAAATAAATTGTTCATAGCATCTTTGCAGAACTGTGTGGACTGTTGCATTCATGCCATAACATGACAATCATTTCACATTTCTTAGCTAAGAAGCAGGTTTATGACATGGCTGTCACGTACAAAGAAGTACTGTATCTGCTGCCTTCCTTTTTGGCAGCAAATCTCAGTGACAGCGCAAATGATTTGACAGAGAGACTAGCATAAAAATAGCATCATGATCTCTCTGGGATGGTTTTGGAAAACACTGTCTGAGACAATTTTAAAAAATCTTTTGGCTTGCAAATTACATCTTTAATCTTCCAGTATAAATGTAAATATGTCTCAGATAGTGTTAGTCCCATTTAAGAGGATATTCTGTATAAAACCAGGTTAGAGAAAATGTAAGAAGCTTGTTCCATGTTTGGCAGTAAGAACAAAGTACCTTGAACTACCATTACACACATTTCATAGAGTAATGCATGACACTTGAAAAAGATATCTCTGGATTTTCTTAACAGCTAGAAATTACTGTATGTTACTTAAGTATTTAATGGCAGAATAAATTAATTTTCTTTAATAGACAGTCACTAGATTTATGTTATACTTTGTACTTCTACAAATAATGCAGTGAACTAAAGGGAAATGAAGAGTTTAATTTTGCCTGGCTTGCATTTCTGGAAGCAAGTATTTTAGCCTTTTTCTGTAATGACTGTACAAGAGGAAGTACAAGAAGGTAATTAAGGTCCACTTTTAACCACAAAATATGTCAGCTGCCCTCCTTCAAGAATCCAGATGTTGTTTAGTAGAATTCCTCACTGTATAGGTTACACTTTAAGAATCCAGAGCAGTACATTTTTATCAATTTGCTATAGCCACAAAGCAATGGCTATTGTTGATGGAGGACTATATGCTTCCAAAATGGATGCTAGCATGAAAGTAGGTGGCTTGCTACTTCCTTGACAATTAGGGACAACTTTAATTAAAAAGATGTTATTTGTTAGTAACACAGATTTGTGCATGTGAATTTCATGGATAACCATTTTCTATTAGCCTGGAAAATGGTATGAAGCTAACTTTGTTGACACTTTAATAGGATACATCTCACCTAACTTTAGCTGTGTGAAAATTACATGTTTAGCCTGAAGTAGTTATCCAAATGGCTCTTCAGTTAGCGGAGATATTTTAAAAGTGTGGGTCATTACAGCCAGAAATAGATTTCTAGTCAGAATGGGATTAATTTCTCTCTGGGTGTGCTTATTTCTCTCCACAGGTTAGAGAACAATGACAAACCCAAACTAGGCACATATTTAAGTGAAATAAATCCTACCACTAAATGAACAAAACTCACAGTTGTTTAAACTAAAGGAGGGGATGAAATTTTAACTTAACTGACCTTCCAAAATTACTTTTGAATATATATTGTCCTGAGATATTTGTTCACCACAACCATTTATTTAAATTATTTAATGAGTATGGATTTATTGTCTACTGAAAATGAAGTTCTGTCCTGTGTTAAATAGAAAGTAGGATCTGCAACTGGGCTAAACTGAAACTACTTAATGATGGAGGAGATTCAGTACTTCTGCACTAGCACATGCTGAGTAGCATGCTCCCATTACTACAGTCAGGTGATTAAATCCAGTCCCATTACCTTCAAAGTAGGTAATGTCTTGGCCATGGAGGCCAAACTATTCTGGTCTAGTCATCCATTAGACTATTCCATTATTCTCACTTTCTACCACAGTAGAAAAAGTTCCATCAAAATATACCCTAAATGATGCCAAATTATGTCAGTCAGTCCTTTCCCTGTGAGAAGCAGAAGCTGAAAGAATCATAAAATGGTTTGGGTTGGAAAAGACCTTAAAGATCATCTAGTCCCACTCCCCACTGCCATGGGCAGTGACACCTTCCACTAGACCGGGTTGCTCAAAGCCCCATCCAACCTAGAGAGAGAGTGGCAATGCTTTGAAACAGATGAGAACTGGGAAGAAATCTTGGCTAATGATACATCACTTTGTTTAAGGTCTCTTGATCCTTTCTCTCCATTGTATCCAGAAGGACATGAAGACTGAAGGATTCAATTTTCTCTCCATGATTCCTGATCCTGCTCTGTACAGACTTTGTGTAACATAATGTAACCTTAGGCCTGAAATGATCTGTGCTAGCTGATAATAGGCCTTAAGAGATTGTTAACCACTCAGAAACTGCATTAACATCATAGCTTTCCAACATCTCTCCACATAAAGCAGGAAACGTGCAGAAAAATAAAGTAAGAGATGGCTATCTAGTCATGTATCTGCTTGATACTGAGAAAATAGATGGAGCAGAACAAACAATATGGTCTTTTATGTCCACATCTGTTGCAATTTTCCTTAAACTGAAACACTTTAAAATGCATTTATAATACACACTTGCTCCTGTATTGGTTCTTTTATTCAAAATAGCAACATGAAGTAGGAATGGCTGATAACACTCATGATATACCATAGAACATTAGGAGTTGTTGCCTCATTCAGATAATAAGGGATATTTTTTTTTTTAATCTTATTACAAATGTTATATTCAGTCATGAAGTTGCCTTTTCCTCTAACTGAAAATAAATTGACTTTGTCAGATGGAGGAAAGGATAAAACAAAGAGACAGCAACAAGGCATTTACTCCTGTTAGTACCTCAAATCCAAAAAAAGAGCGCTTACTGGCCCCTGGCTCCTTGCTCTAATTCTTGTTCTCCCACAGTGAAACAGTACAAGTAATTTTTATGTTGTCCTCCAAATGTGTATTATGATGAAAATTAAATGACTCATCACTCAGATGACTCTTTCTTAAAAAAAAAATACTTAACCTAGATTTAACACTCAGGGTTTACTGATTGCACTACAGGTCATGAAGGGGTGCTGCTTGGAGGCACCGATCCATCCACATGTGTAGTACCAGCTCTGCAGGATTGCTCTAATTCTATCTAGGTTTTCTTTTGGGTGGGTTTGCTTGTTTGTTTGTTTTGTGGGTTTTCTTCTGTTGTTTTGTTTTGGGGTTTTGTGTGTGGTTTTGGTTTTGTTGCTTTTTTCTTTCTTCAGTAGACCATATTTATATAGGCTCTTCTGCCTCTACCTGATATGTCAAAATCCAGACATTATGTACTAATTGCTGTGATTATGACATTAAAAATCAAACTTCTGACTCTTCAGCTGCAGTGGGGCCAGGTCAGCAATCTCTAGTGGATTAAGGATACATAAAAGTTTTGAATATGGTGTCATATTTCTCCATAAGTGTCACAGTCATTCCTCATAATTAAATCCATTGGGTATTCCTTTGTAAGAAATATGCTTTACTTGCAGTTGATTTTTATACATTTTTGGAACAAAAAGTAACATCATTGGTTGATTTCCTTGACTGGCAGAGGAGGAGCTTTAAAAATAAAATGTGGTGTTAATACCACCCCTTCCCTCCCCTTCCTGATATTTTAAGTGGAATTTCTTGATTCTCATTCCAACGCTGCCCCATAGGGATGTTTGCACATAATAATGAGTTACAAGTGTACTGTAGATAAATCTTGGAAGAGAAACAAAACAGACTATACATGAAAAAGAGAAAACTCTCCTAGAAATGCAAGATTACAAAGTGGGCTGGTTTTGCTATTATTTCAAACCAATGTATTTGAAGAAATAGGCTGAAATAAAAATAGAGGAGAGAAAATGTAGAGACACAAAAATATGCATGGATATCCTATAAATGAGATTTTTATTGAAGAGAGAACTTTCATATCTGTTTATTTATGTTTGAAATGGTGCCAAAAATGAATGAACAGAGGAAAGAACTTCAAGAGAGATCAGAGCTAAGAGCAGTGTTGCTGGAACTGATCCAGACTCTGGCCTGCAGCTTTCTTCTTTTGACCCACTTTCTTTTATACAACAACTATACAGTAATTTTGTTCCTACTTCAACTTCCATAGTAAGACTGGGAATGTAAAAGCAGGCTGAAGTCAGTGAAATAATGAGAGAAACATTTGAAATCCTTCAACATAAGAACATAAGAGATAACAGGGAGAGTTCAGGCTAGCTTCTTGAAGGACTCTTTTGTCATGGACTTCAATAAGCACTGAGAGCATTTTCTTAAACATTTCCAGAGAAACAGTAAGTACATTACATAAGTATATCTCTACTGAAGAAAGATGCTCTTCTCAATTGTTACACCATGTCCTGCTACATGTTGGAATTTTGTGGCAATGTGCTTACTCTTTGATTTCAATGTCAGTGGAGTTATTCTGAGGGTTCCTCCTGGGTAGCAGAGCGGCATTTGACCCCTTACTGTCATTCTTCTTTTGGCTGTCAGCTCTCCCAGCAGCATGCCACGTGAGTTGCAAATGGAGTCTGGCTAATAACTGTCCTAACAAGTTAATCAGTGGATGGTAATGTGGAAATGTATTTCCTCTGTCTTGTTTCATATTCTAGTGGAGGGAAAAAAAGGAAAAAAAGAAAAAAGCATGTACTGCTTGCATTACTGAAATAACAGGCATGGAATGGAATTCTATAAGTAACTATGGTTCTGTTCTTTTCTTCTAGTTATTAGAATTGAAATATATATGTCTGTATATATATACACATATATTACATACTGAGGAGAGTCAGAAAGAACTTAGAGAAAGGTCAGTGTAATTCAATTCCATTAAGTTAAATTTTAAAAAGAACAGAACTGAACAAACATACACACACACACACTGCTGAATGTCATCCTATTCTGCATGGAGCTATGTGGTTACACTATATCATCTGACCTCCATATTTCTCCTTCTCCCAGCAAGTCCACCCTTGATGGGGCACACACAGAGAAATACACAGAAAGGTGATCAGCTTCATATTTTATTCTGTTTACACAGTTCCACACGATTTCACTGTTAGCTGTGTTAACCCCTTACCAACTCATTATACAAAAAGGAAAAAAGTAAGGAAAGGTGGTGAGGAGGTGGGGAAGGTTTCGTGAATGGGCTACTATATGGCTACACTGGCATATTGGCACTGGGCTCCCCATCACTGCATTAAGGCCCAGCACTTGACCAGTTAGCAAAAACAATCCCTTATCCTCAATATCCTAATTTATTTGGCAAAGTGAGTTCAGTAAAGGAATTCTATCAGTTGTAGAATAGCATATTTTGTGAGGAGTTCCAGCTGGACTGAAGTACTGTAGCATGGATTCAATGTCTACCAGAGAAATAGCAAAGTGAAGCACCTAACAGGGTTAGGAAGGGGAATAGGGTTACTGAACTAAAAGGAGTTGCATTTTTTAGAATAAAGGGTAATTTAAATCGTGATTATGTTGCAGGTAGCATCCATTGTGGCACAAAGATAACAATACTCAGAAACATACCTACTTCTTGCTTACCTTTGTCATTTGTTTCCACTTCTGGCTTCCTTCTTTGTATCTTTTTTTTTTTTTCTTCAGATTCATTTAGATGGACATAGCGTGCTGTAGTCCTAACAATGATGAAATTACAGATACCTGACAACCATAATTGTTAAGGGCTTATTTTATAGCTCTCCAACACTTCCTGCATCTTTTTTTCTACCAGTTTACTACTCTTAAGCAAAACAAATGAATTTTTCTCACTGAAGACCTTTTTCCTTGGAAGAGGAAAATTTGAAAGTGGAGCTTTTGTAAAAAATTATTTCTTTAATGTATCTGTCCGATGATATATTTTAATCAAATGTATTGTTCCCATTTACAACATTCATATTAATGTTTTTGGAAGTATTTCTTTTTATTTGAGAGACTGAGGTTTCCAGCTCAGCACAATTTAGTACCCCCACCACCCCCCCCCCAATTCCCTGGCTTGTCTCCATCAAAATGAAAGGATTTTCTGAAAACCAGTACCAACTGGGTAGGAAATACACCAAGACACGAAAGCTAATTGCAAAATGACCTGACCATACAAAGAGAGTAAAAGTTGTATGAGACGCACTTCCAAAAACTATAAACGAGTTAATTCTAGGGCAAGAAAGTTAAGAATCACACAGCTTGTCAGAGCCCATCCCTGTACCCAGGGGAGGTGCCCAATGCATGGGGCTGGGGCTGCCTCTTGCTGGTCCCTGGGTTTGCCCTGCTCCTGGCTGGGAGCAGACAGGGCAGGACCCCATAGACAGAGCCTGTCCTACTGCCAAATGGACCCTGCTTGCCAGGTCCTGCCCTGCTCACCCCCGGGGACAGCAAGTGAGAATACAATTGAGCATTATATACTCCTGTAGATTCTATTTTTCTTTTTAACAAAGCAAAAAGCTCACACATTGTTATGATGCACCAGAATGATCCAAATGAGCTTGACATGCCACTGGGCATGTCACTTGACAAACTGCAGGCACCTGTGATGGTGCAGAGTGGGAGGATGCAGGGAGGGAGTCAGAAAATACAAGGAGATTAAACAAAAATAATCCAGTCCAAGGATAAGCGTAGGGAAAATAACATTTTATAGTCTGGGAAAGAGAAGGCTCAAGAGGAACATGATCACAGTCTATAAACACCATCAAGGTTACAATAAAAATGAATGAAGGGAATTACACTGTCTCAGAAGATGGCATAACAAGAAGTGATGGCCTGATGATAGGAAAGGAAAAGCTGAAGTTAGACATTAAGAAAAAGTCTTTAACAGCTAGAACAATTGGACAGCGTGGAAAATCACTGGAGGGTGGCAGTCAAGTTACCAACATGATGGGATGCATTCCAGAAAAAAGATTACTTTTAATGCTTCTGATAAAGAAATGCAGCAGAAAGTGAGGTGACAGACCAGAAAACAAATTCAGTTTTTTGTAACTGAATTTGTGAGATTATGATTTTTTTTATAGATACGGCTCTGTATATTTGGAAGAAATAGACATGGGCATTGACTTTGAAAAGGAAATATTCTCTTTTTATTTGCTATTGATTGAAATAAACTTTCATTTAAGACAAAAAAAGTGATTTTATTTTTTAAAAAATTTTTTTGGGAAAATACCTTTATATTACAATTTATTGTTCTTAAATTTTGGAGATAAATAGCTAGTTTCTTTAATAAGACATGGACTATGCTATTAAATGGGAACAAAAGACAGATGTGCTAATAAATGCCTACATTCTGTTTCTGCAGATGTGAGACATAAAAATACAGATCATAATCATCTAGAGTAAACCACAGCACTGCAAGTTACGGGAACGAACTGATTTTTTAATAAAGAAAAGTTGACAGCTATTCATGATCCTGGAGATATATCATATAAATCTCCTGTTGGTGAATCTGGAAAGACATAAAATGAAATCGTGTATGCTTCTCAGAAATAGCAGCTGAGGACTTGATGGATCAGGGGAAAAAAAGACTGGAAAAATTTTTTACAGAGCACCTGAAGATTCCCACACCATGGTGGTATCTATAGCTGTCACAATGACAATATTGCCAAAATTGCACCTTGGTGTCTTAGCTTCTTTCCATGGAGGTAGTTCTACGGATACACAGCACTATTTTCTTTTTATGATAATGCACCTGATTCTGATAGACCCTACAATTTATTTAATTTTTTTGTTTGTTTGTTTTTCTCATTCCTTCCACTCTTTCTCCTGCAGCCCAGTAGAAATCCTGGAAATTATTCATAACCATTTCAGTGACCTATGAGATCTAGCATTAGAGTAGTGGTAAAGCTTTAGAAACAAAATCTAATCTTGGATTTCTTTGTACTTCCTTTGAGGTAATTAAGGCTTTCTTTTTGGAGTCCCAGCTGCAGAGATGTTTCAGTATGCAAAATTTTAAAAAAATACTACAAATGCCTGAATCCAGTTGTCAAGAAGCAAACTACAGTGATTTTTAAATGCTTCTACAGTCCATATGTAAAATTCATACAGAATACATGTTTTCTGTCAAAAACCTATTTTGATTTTGTTAACAGACTGGTATTATAAGGAACTGAAGTTGTATTCTAAGGATGACTGAATGCTCTGTGGGGAAGGTAATGGTTCTGGAGTGTTAGGATGTGTTTGGAGTTGGCCAGATATATTTTACAGTGGTGGCTCAATTGACTGATCTAGATGTAAAGAAAAATAAATCAACATAACAATAACTGCTTTCTTTTTGTTTTCTAGCTCTATTCAGAGAAAATGTACTACAGGATTTTTAAACTGAAGATATTATTAGAAACCCTGTACTACAATTCTTGGGATGGCTGAAGGGCTGTTTTTTAAATCAATGATCTCAGAGGGCTTTTCAAGCAGTAATTAGGTATCACAAATCCATGGAGATATAGGTAAGTAGAGTTTATTCACTCGCCACTGGAATACAACCATATTCAGCTAAAAACGTACAGCAGCTAAAAACAGACAGTAGAGTGACATGCAATTTTGCTCTGAATTAATACAAAGTAGCAGTCACCAGGGGGACTAGACAGTATGAAAACTGAAATCAGACTACTATTAAATGAATAATGGCATCTGTTTGAAGCATTTGGGTAGACAGTCTGTAAGCACCAGTAGATTCCAGCTACCTACACATCAGGAAACTGCAAACCCCCTTTCCTATTCCAGTTCAACTACATTTCCCTTTTCTTTCCCAGTTCCCTTTTTATCTCATGTGCTTGGTTTTTAATTTTGAGAATAAATAATGGGTGTTGAAAACAAGCAGTATTTCTTCAGTATTCAGCCTTTCTGAAATTCTGTCATTTAATGGTGACCCTAATTAACTTGTGACATTTTAAAGGATAACTGTACAATCTGGTAAGCATGCAATATCAAACAATAAAACTAGCAGAAGGGCTCATAGAAAAGACTGCTTTAAAACTGCTCCTGAGAGCAATAAACACGATTAGTGTTCTGCAAGGGAATTTGAAATGAATGGAAGAAGATCAGCACAAGATTTGGTGCACCAAAGAATGAAGACTGGAAGCATTTCATATGAAAAGAAGTTTGGCAATGCCTGGATGAAAATGTTAAACAAGAGTAAGCTGGGATATTGATGAATCGTGTGGGAAGGACGGGGGACACCAGAGACGCTTAGAAGGGAAGGCTGCTATGCTACCTGTCAGGCCACTTGTGGTTGAGAAGTCTGTTTATAGAAAATACCTTAGGAGCAGAACTTAGTCCTTTTACTTTTTCATTCATGAGAAACATAGGAAATTGCAAGCCAGATTCAGACAGTGGGTGGTGGCAGTGGAAGCTATCCGGTGGGTGCCAGAAGGCAAAGAGGTACTACAAAGAAGGACACTGCCCATACTGCTAGGAGAAAAACTGGCCCAGAGCTTCTTAGGATATTTCATACTGTTTGGGAGGCCAGCCTAGCAGAGGACGAAAGATGCCCTTGTTCAATGCATCTCTCAAGCTGCCTCTGCTTCTCAGGGCTAGAACAGAAAGCTACTATCTGGCCAGAATTCTTGCAAGAAGGACACTGGAGCTTGCTTCTCCTGAAGTGCAAATCCTGTATTTGTAGTTTGTATGGTGAGTAGGTTGCTGTAATGTCTTCACTGTGGCAAACTGCTTCATCTTGTTTTTATAGAGAGACAGACCATGTTTCAGTCAATAGTTTCATCCCTCTCTTTGACTGTGTCTCAAGACCTTCCTGATGCTTGTAGACTGTGGAGATGAGGCTCTGAGCATACTAAAAGGATTTCAAACACCTATATTAAAACTTGCACAAACTTCAGTGTAAATACATTTTGCATTATTACTTCCAAAAATATAACTTTACTCAAAGTCTAAAACCAAAACATGGGTACAGATAATAAAAGGGACTTAAAAGAAGGGGAAGTCGTCAAAGTTGCTGGATAATACTTCCAGCTGAGTAAATGACAAATAATTTTGCTGCCTTTACTCCATTTTCTTAATCATCCTTGTACTGAAAGGCATTTATCTGAGAAACAGTAGCTTGTTTGGGTTCATTATCAGGAGGATTTTCGTGTAAAATAGCCTTCTCAAATATGCATTGATAATCTGAGGAGGAAAAAAAGAAAGTAACTGAACCAAGGTAACCACTAGGAAGCCAGCAGGTCTAAGCCCACTTTTTAACTCACAAAACTAGTAAAAACTTTATGTGAAGTTAGTGTAGGCTAACATACAGAAGAAACTAGTGGTCTTTTCATTGAGTAATAATAGCCATGGTTCATGTTTTTTCTTATCAGGCACTGCAGAAGACAGTGCTACTTTTAATGGAGTATTATAGTTGAAAGTTTGGTGGTGAAGGAAAAATAAGATCCTGTATGGTTCCCTAAATTTAAAGTTAGTACAACAAGAAAGTATATTATAACTTTGCCATCGGTTCTACAATGAAATATGTAAGCTGCGATAGTTTCACTGCAGGATTAACAACTTCAGTTATGGATTTTTTTCTTTAATGAAATCTTTTTCCAACAAATTCAATCAGTAACCTGGCTTAGCTCAAATATTTGCCATGGAGCATGTTATACTTACTGTAAATTTGCTTTTTCTTGTGTCTGAGGGAGCTGCAAAATGTGTTTAAAGTTTATATAAGTTCATTTTAATTTCACCTGTAGACAAATTGTCTGGGCATTCTCTACTAGTACAGAGTAATGATAATTGGGCTTCTGATATTGCCTCATGGTACCTAGGTCTCCTGTCCTGCCTGGCTGTGTTCAGCATATATTACAGTGCACAGAAGTGTGCACATCTTGATAGGAGCCAGTAGACACCTGGTGCTCAGTAGTGGCTTTCTCTCTTTTTTGCTGTGGTTATCATAGTCATAAACCAGAAATAATGCATGGGGAGGTTTCCAGACAGAAGTAGTATTGATGCACTGGACACACAATTTTACCTTTTCTGACCTGCATTGTGATTGCTGTTTCTGGTGAAAATGTGGACTATGAATAAAATCAGTGCCTGAGGTTTTGCAAACACAGCAACAATATATAAAATGGAATCATGGGGATCAGTGCTAGTCTCCTTATCTGACTAACTGTATTTTCTTACTAATCAAAATACAAAGTAGAACTTTGCATGGAGACAGAGTGAGTAGAGGAAGTTAAGTCCTCTTCTACTCTCTGCTGTGTAGCTAATACAGCAGTAGCAGAAGTTAACCCTACATTGCTAGCCAAAGTTAACACAGCACCTTTATCTAAATTAATTCATATTCTAGTACTGTATATTACTCATCACACTTAAAAAGGAGAACATTCATTACTGATCAGTGGAGTGATCCATAAAAAAAAAAAATCCAGAGGCTTCTGTTTGGTAGTTGCAATGCACGGCATCAAGGTCAACCCTAACTTCCTAGACTACTGTTAGAGAAAATAAAATTTATGTATGGAACATCCCAGCATTCCACGGTGTTCCTGAGCCTAATACTGCATGGGAGCTTAGAAGGTTGTGCAGGGCTCTATGTCTGCAGGTCTGTCTTCTGCTGAGCATATTTTACAAATCCCGGGTAAAGTCACTCTTTTTAACAAAATACCAGCACTTTGTTTTCAACTATAACTCTAATATGTACATTTATGTATTATTTATTGTATTCTGAATTCTTTGAGGGATGTGTCACTGTCAAAAATAGAACAAATCTGTGGGCCGGCCCTGAGTTCCTGCTAGACAGCACAAGATAATGCTACAGCTGGCCAGCTTGTTGATGGGATGCAGTTTATCTTCTTCAGTTTAGTTTCTTTATTTTCTGGTATGGAATTCCTCTGTGTGAATGTTTTTTTTGTTTCCTTGCCAAGTCTATTGCCAGTTACAATTACACATTTACCAATAAATTAATATTTTCACTTGGCATCATCCTTATGTTTATTTTGTTTAGATACACAACATTTTATTTGCAGCATCTGTGTAGTTCTAATCAGTTTATCTTCAATATATGGCCCCTCTTGCAGAGGAATAGGAAGATAATGGAAAGCTAAAATGCATTAAATTATGTTAAATGTATATTTTAATATGCATAATTAAAAGTAGGGTTAATCCTTTATAAGGCTTTGCTATTTAATAACAATGGTAACCCTCTCCCTCTTATTCCCTGATCTTTGTTAGTTTTTTTCAAACAGTTTGAATCTCCTAAGAATACACAGAAAAGAACATTAGAACAATGTAGTCTTGGCTGTTCTTTTGTAGTTCTTTTTCTCCCTAATTTTCCTTCTATTTCTTATTTTCTAGGTTATAGTGGTTTCTTTTGCAGGTCCTAGGTGGGATGTTACATCAAAGATACCATTATTTCATCACCTTCAATATATAATTGCTTGTTATGCTATGAAATAAGTCCCTGAAGCTTCTATGATTAATTTGTCCTTATTATGCTGCTTCAGTAATAGAAATGAAATAAATAATATGGAAAAGAAATGTTGAATTTCAGTAGATGGCCCTGTTATATTGTTTCTGAAGCATTCAAGAGAGTATGTGTGATTCCAGATGTTGCTCTTTAATGACTATGCAGGACAACAGTTTATTTCTCTTTTTGGCTGGAATGAACTTCTCAGAGCAGGTTTTACATATTGTATGATTTGTCTGAGAGGCTTGCATCTACTGCACAAATTATTCCCTTTATACTTTTTCCATCCTTTTTGCCTTTTTTTGTCCTCTTCCAGCTTTGCTCCTGAATGTTGAGAGCTCTAAACATCCTCTTGACAGCACCTCAGAAATGAAGGTGGGACGTGGTGATAGAAAACTTCAGAGAAGTGTAAAATGCAACCAAATCAGTCCTTCTCTAGGAATTCATACTGATTTAACCAAAGATACACAAATCAAAAGTTGTCTGTTACTGTAGGAAGCCATGTTACTGCAGCTCTAGAAAATATGGCAGTTTCTTAAACTCCTGATTTTTATTCCTTCATGCCACAGTTTTTTTCTGTATGCAGAGGACAACAACATACCTGCTTTTAAGTCTCTAAGTAGCCAAAGTTACACCTAAGTGCCACAGAAGAGTCTAGGAAGGCCTGTTATGTGGGAATCTTTAAGAACTGATCCTGGTTGCCAATTTAGCCTGTTTATTCTATAAGGCAGCTTGCTCTGCATTGGTACAGCAGGCTTGTGGAAGTACCTGTAGAGTTCTGGAAGGATTGTATGCCATGTTGTGTGTATTATTTTCATTCATTATTCCTGTTGATCATATCTGAGGGATACATAATTCCATCTGCTTAATACTTAGGTATAATGGGCCAATAGTTCCCAGGTTCTGGCTGGTGCACAGCACTGGAGCAGAGCTTCATCTTCACAAGACTGCCATGGGAGAGGTCTCCTCTATCCTGGCACAACATCAGCTCGGCCCTGTCACCTTAACTGCTGGAATCATTAGTGGTAAAGGATTAGGGAACTATATTATGGGAAAATGAAGAGAATAAATGTTTCCAAAATAATTTGAAAATTTAGAAGCAAAGATGATTTAGAACTGATATGAGGTGTTAAGACACAGCATAGTGTTTTATGGAGCTAATGTGCAGAAAAAGAAAGATTTATTTAATACATTTAGAGCTTACTGTTCCTTCTGTCCCTGAAAATATTTTTATATGTGGTCAAAAAGAGATTTAATGAAATGTGTTTTATGACAAAATTTTGTATCTTTATCTTTTATTCTTTATGTTGTAGCAACATCACTTTCTCTGAAACTAGGGTCCTCATGCATTTGGCATTTTTAGATATGCTGTAAGATGTCATCTTTCCTGATTTTTAGCTATGTGAATAGCTAAACTCCCTGACTCTTCTGACTGTATATGCAGCCATATGATTGAAATTTTATGGGAGATTAATTTATTGTGATCCATTATTTGAATTATAATTAATATAAAGCAGCCCACTCTAGACCCATGTGGCTCCAGAGTAGAAGGCACCATTCAAGCCATGATGCAAGAGAGAATGCCTATGCCCAGGACACTGTAAACAGGCTAGAGGACAGCAACCCTACAGAAGGGAAGCTTCAAGTAAGGAATGATGGGCAGTTTCAGAGGGTCTGCCAAATATTCTCGTTACTGAATCAGGCTGACCTTTCTGATATGCTTCCTGAAGATTTTGTTTTCCATTGAAGTAGTGTTCTAACAGGGTTTTTTAAGCAGAATTCTCTTTAGAGAAGGAAGTTATGTTATCATCATCTTTCAGGGGAGAAACTGAAGAAAGGAAAATTAAATATATGCCTGTGATCACCCTACAGAGACAAGACTGGAATCTCCTTTTCCTGAATGTGATCTTTTTTACACTCTGTACATACTCTGGGCCCAAGTTTTTATTAGAACAATATGTCTTTTCTTCATTACAACAGTATTTTCCAAATGATTACTTACTTCACTGATACTCAGTTTTCAGAATTTCATAACAAACCAAAACAATGTTCGTTTGGAAAAGAACACACCCAATATCTGACATAGATACCCCTACATAATATCCCTTTTCTTTAAATACACTTGTTTTGCCTGAAAGACTTTAAATAAATAAAATAATGTTTATATTTTTCTCTCCATCTTCAGTGTACACAGGAATAACTAAGTTATTTTACTCAAATTCATTTTCATGAAGCTTACTGGTGGGTGGAAAGGGAAGAAAATTTTAAGTAGAAAGACTGAGAGGAATAGATAGCTAGCTACTAAAAAATGCTACAATGAATAATTTGCAACTTTAATAGTGTTTTTTCTTCTTTGCAGTAGACAGTACAGCTGGGAATGGATTTAAGCCCAGCCCCGGATGAGGATAACAGATGAGAATAGATGGGGACTTCTGAAGGCAGCCACAATCCCAAACCAAATTGAGGTCAGAGTTTCATTGCTTCTGATTTCTTCAATATTCTCAGTAAAACTCAGACTGATGAGAGCTTCTTCAGTCTTCAGAGAGATTTTCATGAATATTATATGTAGTCAGGAAAGCTCTGTACAGATAATAATAGTGACAAGGATGTAATTTGATTATTGATAATTCAAAAGAGCCCGTATTTTTGGGCAATATACTACAATCACTCTCTTCAGGTTTGAGGAATAACATGTCACATTTTACATGCAACATTCTGGGCCAAGCCATGAGCAGATAACCTCTGCAGAAAGAGCATGGGGGCTTCATATGTTTCAGTTCTTTGGATGAACTTGTTACAAACTGTGTAAAAGGAGAGCACTTCTCGGCAGTGCACTTTTTACTAAATCTAATGCAGTTTCGGCAAGAGTACTTTAAATAACTTTCATTACCAGCATATGGGTCTGCAAATACAATAATGCAGAAGTTGGAAATGGTGAGATATTTTAACTGCAGCACCAACTGAAAGACTTTACTACTTGGATTTTTAAAAAATTTTCCTCTGAATTCCAGCTTAGTTTAATTTATGGACCAGTTTATTGGCAATAAAGTAATATGACTAAATATGATTTTAGAGGTGTCACTAGGAAGTGACTGATTTTTTAAAGTAAATCTACTAAGTACAGCTTCAGAAAGTTAAGAAAAATATAAACAAGAAAATCTGATGGATTATATACATTACCTTTTTCCCCGTTTGTTTTTCTAATATTATTGCAGGGTGAATATTCAATAATTATTTCACTGAAACACAATTTTCATACTATTTGTCAGACTGTGCAATTAATTACTAATGATGAAATGGCTATAAACCAAAAGGCATTCATATTTCATTGCTTGTTTTTGCATTTCCCTGCAAGAGGAAATAGCCCAGATATTCCATTTCAAGCTTTAAAATATTTAACCTGTCATTCGGAAGTTATTATCCAGGATCAGTGTTTCAGAGGTCTCTGAAGAACTGATACCTCAATCAGATCTCTCTCCATTTTCAGGTGATCTCTTTTCACACTAAGCTGATTGAAAAAAAGGAAGTTATTTTAGTCACCCTTTCATTTATTCTTTATGTGAAGACTTTTCAGTACAGCAAGCCTTCAACTAGTTAATGCAAAGAAGTCTTACTATTCTGTTTATAAATATGCTAAAGAGGGATGATGAATCTCCTAAGTTGCCTTCTCCTCAGATCTGTGATGCTGTAACACTAAGCAGACATGCTGTCAGTGGCAGACTGTGGGAGAAGAACCTGGGGATCCAGCTTACTTTTCCCTCAACACTCTCCCTTTAAAAAAGCAAGACAAGTGAAGCTAAGCACCTTAGTAATAAAATCAAGGGTGAGACAAGTGCTAAAAATGATAACGCACAGGATGCCATCTTCATTCTTTGTCACTGACTATCTTTTTAAAATTCTGAGCTACTGGGGAGGCAGGCAAAAAAAATACTTGTGTTTATTTGTTTTTTTCCAAAAAATGAACTAAATTTTCAGTGCCCCCCTCTTTCTTTTTTTTTTCTAAAAAACCACAAGCAGGAGCCTGACCTGACACAGTGAGGTACCATGTTATCTTTTGTGGTTATATTGCTGTCAGCATATACATTTACTTCGCTTCTTCAGGATTGTTCTAATATATCTCCCTTATATTTTAATTTGATAACCAGTAACAGTCCTGACGAAGGGTTAGAAATCAAGGTTAACAAGTAACAAATTACTCTAAAATAAAAATGTCACAAAGTCTCTGTGGAATTCAGCTGCAGACATTGGTTATTCAGGATCAATTTTTCATTAAATTCTACAAATGATTTTAAGCCTTTCTTCTACATCTGTGAAGGAACTCTTCTTTATCAGCTGCCAGAAGATGGAGCTCTTTTAATAAACCATGATGCTGGCTTTTGAACAAATGCAGAAAAAGTCGCATAGAAAAGCTTTAGAAAAATGTTAAGAATTATTTCCATTTGTTTTTTACCGAGGCTTATTAAATACATGTTAAAGCAGGTAAAGATTATAGTCTGCTGCTGTAAATATGAAAACCAGCTTAATATATTGAGTATATTTTCAGATTTTGTTAGTTTTAATCTTATATTTTAAACTCCCTTCTTCCTCCATCATCTAAATTTTCCAAACATTCCTGAACAGGCCAGAACTTGCCCTTTAGTCAGGACATTTGGAGCTGCAAGAGTGCAAAGTAAAGTTAAAAAAATACTCTAAATCAATTTTCTGTGCTTCTGATTTCAGTGGTGTAAGGCTGGGGTGAAAGGCAGTGTAGCTGGGCTCTGCAGAGCTGCATGGCTGTCAGACTGAATGTGTTTCACTGACGTCTCTGACAACTGCTAAGCAGGTGGGCTTCACTTCTCCTGACATAAGCCACCTCAGACAGGCAATGGTGGTGAGATAAATATTCCTGTGAAGGTATCCCTTTGTCTCTCCCGCTGTATTGACCACAGAGGAGAGACAGATAATGAAGTTAGACTGGACATCTAACTTTGAGACAGGTAAAGTTAGGCAGAATGAGTCCAGAAATCTTATTAACAGCATTTGTGAAGAAAAGATCAAATCTCTATGCATAGCCTTGATTCACACTTCTTTAGCATAAACTGCAATCACAACAAAGTAAGAGCATGAAGTTCTTGCATGAATGAAGATATTTTAGGGAGACTGCTATGTATCTTGGAAAGCATTTGAAAAAAAAAAATTTATATCTAATGCCATATCTTAGTTTTCCATTTAAAACTTTCCATGAGTGTCAAGCCTTGGAGGAATCATAAAGTACAGATTATGTTACTTCATATCATTTATCATAATGTTATTGAGAATGAATGCATCATAAAGAATTCTCACATTGACACAGCACTTGAAGGAATTTAGACCTCCAAAGGTGGCTTGGTATTACAGGATTGGTTTTTTCATCTATTTTAAGAAAACTTCTTTTGTCTATATGAAAATTAATCAGCTTGTGTGATCAGCCTGTCAATAGTTCTCACTGAATTTGTCAATCATCCTGGATTGCATTGAACGTCACTTTGGGCCTGAATTTCAAAATTGAAGCTGTGTGTGTGTTTGTGTGGGTGTTTTTACTACTCCTCTGATGCAGAGAAATGTTTACTTTAATGGAGATTAATAAAATAATAAGTGCTTTAGCCTTCTAGCCTGTTGTCAGTCACAATAAAGCAATTTTACTCTGTGGATTATTCACTTTGCAAAGCCTTTGGCAGTGGTAGACAATAGCAGTTTTGTCCTACAACCTCTCCTCTTTGTATTATGCTTCCATGGATGTACTTAAAAGTTTTCACAGCTGTACTATACGTTAGGGGTACAGACTGGAGATTCACATATGCTACTTTGGCACTTTGCTTCCTCTCAAGCCACTGAACAGAGAAAAGTATCTCCTAACATTAAAAGCTGGGCATGTTCAGAGAGGAAGTTAGAGCACTGAATGAAGAGCTTAACTGGTGTTTGCTCTGTATTGATTTTATAGACAGTTATGCACCTCAGTTCAAGCCAAAGTTCTGATAGCCCTCCTGCACCCACGTGTATTTTCCAAGTGCACCTTCTATCATACCCCCTGAAACTGTATTGTGGTTATAGGTTTCAGCTTTACTCCGCTTTGAATCACCCTGAATTTAGAAAGAAGTTACACAAGGTATAATTTAAATTTTCTTTCTTTTTAGGGTTATTTTTACGGTCAGTTTCCAAAAATTCCATTAGCTTGGGGTCTTTCTGTAGGTTTCTCTGAGTAACAATGAAAGGATCACATCTACTGCAAAGGAGAATACTTACTTGACAGTAAATGGGCCTAATGGGCACATGCCAGAGTAGTCAGCAGGAATGCAAGTGCTGTCCATCCATAAATGATGGTGCATAATGATGATAGAGGGAGCGTGTATATTATTATTTGAGGCTTTTATTACTTATGGCATTCATATTTGTGCTGACACATCCTCTTGCAGTGTCTTAAACAATGTTATATCAATCTCCTTGCAACTGCACAACCATATAATTTATGCTGCTGGATAGTTAAATTTTCCTGTAATTTTCTGAAGAGCCTTCTCAGAGGAGGTTGAAGTTATGATTTCTGGTGTTTTAAGCCCTAATGCAAGCACAGTGTAGAACCTTACATTTTCACTACTCACTTTCTTCCCTTTGTCCAAACTAGAAATATCTTGCTGAGTGATTAGCAGGTAGAGGGATTTTTGGCAGAGTTTGCAGTACTGAGCCTTGTAATTACAAGGGTTGTAGCATTCTTCTCACGCATCTCTCCCACTTCATGAATGCTACTATTAACTCTTATAAAAACTCATATAAAGCCCACCCTTGCACTCATTGTGTCTGCTACATTTCACTAGTTTGTTCTTCATTTCCTTTGCTTATTTGAAGCAGTGTTAAGCAGTTGAAACCTAGTCAAACCCAGAGGGAATTTAAAAGCAGCTCTTGGTACTGGACCTATCAGTGACAGTTCTGCATGAGAACTGATGCCTTTTCATCAATGTAGTACTTTTTCTGTCTTACTGGTTATGTGAAAGACCATATATAAGAGAAATAAAGACAACATGCCATAAAATAAACAAGCAATAGGGCTAGGAGGAGAATAGAGAAACAACACATTGTTTTTCTAAGGTCTTCTTTACATATACCCATTGTACAACTATGACCGTAGTGGCAAAAATTGTGTAACTCACCGTAAAAGGCAGCAAGAGGAGGAATTCTTTTACAAGAATGCTTTTCTTCTGGTATAGCTGTTCACAAAGCAGAAGTTGTGCTCATTTCGGTGACATATATATAGTTTCATCCTCAACCAAAATAGTACAATGGTAACAAATCTGCAGGTTAATTAGGACTAGTATTTTTCTGTTACAACAGTGTCCAGTATTACTTTTAAAATAATCAGTGAAAGTGTTTAGGGGGAAAGTATTAAAGTTGGTGGTGATCTTTAAAGCTTTGTTGAAAATATAAGCAAAACCAAAATGGATAACATTGTTGCAGAGTATGGTGGATCCTGTGACAGAGGTAGTTAGAGAAAAAATATTTCTCATGATACTAAGCAAGAAAATCTGTTAGAATGTGGAATGCTGATTTCTCTCAAATGTTTGCCTCTGACACAGTCTGGAAGATAGTTTTATCTTGGCAGATCTCCTTTTACTCTGTTAAAGCAAGGCTTCAAACCAAGAAAACTAGTGGAACACTAGTTATTGCTACAAAAACTAGTGTAGGAAGTACCTAGCTAGATAGGCATATAGCTGTTAAACAATAGAATGAATGTAGGAAGACAGAAGCCCTTTTGGGAAGGAATGGTGCAACAAGGCATTGATTGCAGATTCTTTTACTATTGTTCAAGGCATTTATAGTGTATTTACACTTCTACAACACATCTTCTGCTAACTTGTAGAAGGGATATGCACTGTGTTGCTTTACAACTTGTGGTAACCTACAAAAGGCAAGAGCTAAACTGCCATAAGCCTGGAAGGATAACCTAAAAAAGGCTCCATATCTTTGGGAGTTGACTTACATTTTCATTACAAGATTTCAAGACCATTCCAGGTGGAGGCTCTTTGACATTTCATTTAAGTAGACTTACAATTTTACATCCTCTAATTTAGTATCCTAAGCATGCAATATACTTATTTTATTTAATTCCTAAAAAAATAACTCCCAAAAGATTTGGAAACTCAGAAGTGGATTGATTTTCAAGGTTCATTTGTCACTATGAGCAGAGATTAGAGCTCAAAGAAGAGTGACTCATGATGTCTGTGCTCATTGCAGCATGACTGACAGTTTGCAAGTAAAGAAAGACATAGTTCTCTTTTCCTCTGAGAAGTCAGCAGAGAATAGGCCATTTTATTCAGCTGAACTAGGGCTGTATTTTAGAGAAGGTTGCATCCATTTTTCCAGTATTGGTGGGCACTAATAGAGTGTGTACACCCCAAACAACGCTTTCCCTAGTGTAAGAGCATTTTGCACTGATGGCTGTCCTGAGTGCACTCTTTCGCCTAACTTTGGGCCTGACACTTAGGGCAATGCAAAAACTCTTCCCAACTTTGGTGGAACTTGGATCTGGTATTTGGATCTGCATTGCTAGGTTTTTTTTAAAAAGTGGCTTTTTGGGTTCTTAGTAACAAATCTATAGATGGGTATTGACACTGCTCATTTAATCTCCTCTTTTCAAAGAGCTTCCCTTTGAAATGCCTAGTTTCCAATAATCCACCTGTTACAGATCTCAGACTCATATTGTGAGGTGCCATTAGATTTAGTTGCTTAAGCTTTGAAGTGGAAAACTTCAGCAGTCTAGAAAAGAATTTTAAAAAATCTTCTGGTTGCCTTCAGCACAAGACTGAGTCCACTATCCTCCTGCAGAAGAGGGAAACATATTTTCTTTATCTTGTTTTTACCCCTTTTACTACATGATTAAAGACAAACAGACATTATATTTTTTCAAATCTTATCGTTGTATTGATTTTACTAGACTGTGAACTATTACAGAAAAACAAACAAACAAACCAACCAAAACTTTTCTATTTCTAAGATTGTGGTGCAGTTCATTGCAATCTCATTAAACGAAAATTTCACTGGACTTACCATGCACTTTAGTTGGTTACCTTGAGATCATATTTAGGCCTAAGTAGCATGACTCTTCCTTTCCAGTTCAGTACACTCTTTTATTTATGTATTTATTCAGTGTTTCATGTTATTGGGACGTCAGCTAATGACGAGCCTTATAGCTGCCAGAGAGAAGCTAGATATTCCAGCAGATTCAAACAATTCAGGAGGTAACACCAATTTTACAGTGTAATTCTACATTGATTAATTGGATTGATTTTCCTAAATCTGGTCTTCGACCATGGAAAATCTTTCTATTGTGGAAGATGTGCAGGGGGCTAATACTGCAGTACTGGAACAAGCCTACTTTATTCCTACTCACGGAGCGAAGGATATTCCTTCTTTTTGGAGGATACATAGTAAAAGGGTAGTGAGGCATTCAAGGAGGCAGAATTGCTTTGAAAACCTGAGTTTCATGTAGCTGCAAGTCACAGAAGAAAGTGGTGCTTGAATACTGTGACTGATGCAGAATCTTTAGCACAAAAGGGCATATATAGTTTAGCAGTGACAACAGTACTGGCAGAAGAAAGAAATGCACTTCAAAGGATGAAGGAACAGAGGGAGGGAGGTGTTTTAAAAACAAACCAGGGAGCTCTTTCTGGCAACGGTGTCTTACAGGATTCAAATGCAGAAGGCCAGACTCTTCTATTGATTGCTGACTGATCTGTATTTTTCCTCCTGTCAAGGTTAGCCTACACTCAGCTTTTAAATCTAAGATCTGCCATTAACTTTAAAGGAGTAGATGCTTGGATGATTCCTCTCAAAGAATTTCTTTTCAAGGAAAAAAAAAAAAAGTAACACACATAGAGAACAAAACCTTAATGCATTAATGCCTTTTCTTGTCTCTGAAGGTGTAGAACAGGCAATTTAAGTACCTAGAATCTCCTTCTAGCCACATGGCAGTCACCTCCCTGTAAATATCCTCAACAGTAAGATGGTCTGAACATGCTCTAGGAGAGCTTCCCTATAGCCGCTTTGAGCTGTGATTTGGGGGATGCAGAAGGATCTCTGTTGCAAATAATCACCACCATGGGAGGAATTTTAATGATCAGTCAGCAGTCACAAATGAACAAGTCTCTGTATTGAGCAAAAGCAGAAAGCATCACTAGTCTGTCATACTAAAAAGAGGTTGAACTCCTTATGGCCCAAGGGAATCACAGCATCTGCCATGACTCTCACAGTCATCCTTTCTTGCTTAGTTAAAACTGCACTAGTCCTTACGTGTCGCTCATCAGCCAGGGAAACCTTCAAGAAGCATAGTCTGCATGTTTATTATATCCCGTTGGTTATTAATAAGAGAAAAAGAAGAAAGAAAAGAAAAGTTGCTCTACTTCCCTTGTAGAATGTAATTGCTCTCCTTGCTGGAATGGGAATAATAAAACCAGAAACATTTAAATCAATGTAGGATATGCTGAATATGTTGCATATTCATCTTGAACTCATCCATGAGGTAGCAATAGAAGCTGAGATTCTGCCCTGAATTCTATTTCGTTCTTCCTCCATAAGGATCAGTTTGCTGGACCAGAGCCAGCAGGTTTCTAGACTAATCACTGAATATACTTTGAACAGTCCTGTTCACTTTGAGGATGGTACTTCCAGAAATGAAGAATTGACCCTACAGACATAATTAAAAAAAAAAAAAAGGTTAGCCGCAACTGGAATTTCTCATCCATTTTAGCATATTACTTTTATATGACATTGAGAATCTGGACATTTATGCTCCACCTTGCTAAAATAAGATCTTTTATGAAACATACCACAGTGAGGTGATGCTGGGAAACAACATTTCAGCAAAGACAAAGTGTCTAAGATTACATTTTTCCAGCTATTAATTAAATTTAAGCACTTAAATTGAAAGATCCCTGCCAATCTTACTGAACATAGTAATAACAAAGTAATATTTGTCTTGAGAAAGCTGTTGTTTTCAACAGCTGTGTACTCACATTAGCATTGCCATTCTCTGTTACAAAACAAAGCCACATGCAGCTGTATGTGTGTATGACTCTGCGTGATTAATATATACCATTTTGTGGTAAGTACTTATTTTGTAACATGTAGTTATTATGTAGCAGCTATTAAAAGTCAGTGTACACTGGGCTATAAGTTATACAGATATAAGACAGTAATTATTTTTATTTTCTAAGTATAGGGAATTATTGCCATGCCTCAAATGTCTATTAATAAAACTTCAGTGTTATAACTGTATAAATATAATCTTTGAAAAGTTATGTTGGTAATGGTAAGGACAGTTCCAGAAGCAAAATCTTAAGCTCTCTTGGGTTATTCTGTGCAAATTTGAAATAGCTGTACTAGTTCATTACAAAGGAACTCGATCATTTAAATATGGTCTTTTATAAAACACAACATAAAAAAAGGAAAATTTCCAGACTTATAAAAGAAATTTGCTGTGACATTTAAGCATGAAGTAAATACAAGTTATGTGTTTGGGGCTTTTTCTTTTGTCTGTAAGACTATATTCAGCCCAAAAGCTAGATTAAGTGATTTTTTTAAAAGGACACTATGAAAATGCACGAACAGACTGAATTTTCTCAATTTTTCATAAGAATTCCCAGGTTTTTGTTAGTGCTAGTACTGAAAAATGACCTAGAAATTGATAATAGGTCTTTCAAAATTACTCATTGGTTTAAGCTTTAATTGCTAAGATCACTGACTGTTTTGCCATGATCTAGTGGGAGCCAGTGAGGAGCTCTCATGAACATTGGCCAGGGGACCTCCATAACCCGGAAACTAGATTTGATTATCTGTGTTTGCCTACGGGTTTGCTGACGTTTCCTTATTCTGTGGTGCTGAGACACAACTCTTTCATTTCACCCAAAAGACTGTGAGAGTGCAAAGACCCACCAAAATTGTTGCTAGTTCACGCAACTTAGTTTTGATGTAGCGAAACATAGGAGTAAAAGGAAAAACTTTCAGCATATGTATGAAAAGACATAGAAAGCATCAACATCAGTGGGACTTTCAAGGACATTTAGCCCTTAAGGGAGAAGCCAGTTTTAGAAAATGGATGCATAAAATGCTGAGATATTCAAATTATTGGGATTATTGCCATCCTGTTTTGAGGTAGAACAGAACTAATT
>VZZY01022627.1:0-17099 GCA_013400335.1 Eurystomus gularis
AGACTGAGCTGAAAAGTGAAATCCCTGAACAGAAATAGTCGTGTTCTAGCTCAAAGCAGGACATATATAGAAAAGCAGGAAGGATAAACACATAGGGTAAGCCAACAACACTTACTCATTCTGTGACTCTAATAGATGTTTCTGCACACAAGAAAAAACAAACAAACAAACAAACAAACAGGTTTTTGTCTTCTACTTGATTAAATTTATCTGTCTGTTTTGGTCAGATTCTGAAGTTATATTGTAGCACTGAGGCAATCCTTTAATATCCTCCGTTGTTAACTGCTCATAGTTATTCTGCCATTGGTGCCTCTGTGTTTGAATAGCTCTGTGACCCATATAACTGAGGTTAAAATCTTTGGGTTTATCTCTGATTGAATGATGAATACTAGGAAACTACTCACCTGTCCAGCAGTGTCTAAAATGTCCAAATAGGCTGGTTCATCATCAATTCGGACTTGAGTTTTATAGGCATCCTCTGAAAAATACAATGCAGTATGACTAAGCATAGGCGTGGCTCAGAGCGTGGAAGATGAAATACTTTCCTAGTTTGGAAAAGGCTTTCATAAAGCTCTCTGGTCCGACATAAGTTTGGTTTCTTTCAAGTTAAAAAGATGCTTTTTGAAATCCTACTATCATTGCAAAGTATTAGGAAAAAGGGAGTGATCCATTTTTTTCTATTATACTACATAAAAATATTAAAGAAGCAAATTTTCCTCTTTTTAAAAGGATAGGACAGACCATAGGTGTTGCTTAAGTCAAAAAGCTTTAGGGGTGTTGTGCTGGTGCTGTGCACCACGGTGGTTTCGACTTACCACAATCACACTTCCACAGAGCTTTCCCAGCAAACAGTTTCACGCTAAAGACTGGCTAAATTACTGGCATAATCTCCCCATGGCTGAAGGGGGCTTCTGGTTCAGATATGTCAGAGCAATTAATTAGACATCTGTATATCTCCAGAGAGGATGCAAATGGATTTTTAAAAATAAATTCTGTAATCAGTGTCCTCACACTCATCACAATTGGGGGTGGAGGAGGAAAAAGTTGTGCTTGGTGGACCATTCCTTTAGCTCATGATTTTGCCAATCTAAATTTAGAAGGAGAAAACAGAAGAGGTGAACTACTTTGCATGTAAGTTGTTTTCCTCACATTTCAATTTTATTCCCCCCTCAGCATTTGGTACCTTTTTCCTAAGGTTAAACAAAGCTTAGATACCAGAACATGTTTATACTTGAAATAGTCCTGGAAATAGTCCATGTTACTTAATTAAACAATAATGCATAGCGGCCTGAGTGGTTTTGGTGACTGATACTACACTTTGGCTGCGCATTCAGGCGTGAAGACAAGACAAGTGCATTTAAGGCATCTGAGAAATGTCATTAATCATTGTGACCATATGGCTGGCCCTGTCCCTTTAGACTCAATCCTGCAAACCCTGGCTGCCAGAGACCCTCAGGACTAGGCTCCCAATACCTATTGAGATAAGATTGGGATTATAATATATGTTTATATTTCAGGTAGCTGGAATTCTTATGACATTCCAATTTCTGCCATAATCTATATATATTGCATCATATGAGATTTTTATCAAAGGATGTAAAAACTTGCTTTCTCCATAGACAAGAGAAAAACCAAAGCATTCAGATATGAAGGATTCTGGATGGCCTTAACTCAGCCCACTCCTGTGCAGTCAGTGGCAAGCTACCTTTAATGGCACAATCACATGAGTAATTTCCATGACTTCTCCTGCTTCTTTCAGGCCTTGGTTCAGCAAATTACTTAGGCACATGTCTTGCTTTAAACACATACCTAATCCTGCTGATATAAGGATGACCCAGAGGCTTAATTAATTGTATGATACATTGCCATGCTGAGAAAGCCAGAGCACTCCAACCTGTGTATGCCTCAGTCAATAGATCTCTTTCTAGGGATTGGTGCATAAGAAACCCTATGCCAAAGAAGGACCATACAGTGTGAACTAGCCCACTTGCAGTTTAACTAATCTGTTATAGCATGACAATGATATACGCAGTAAAATTTTAAAATTTTTAATCTTTTTTGTTAACTAAAAATGGAAACCAAAAAATGAAAATACACAAAATCGAATACGGTATTTCCTTCATATGAATTCTATTAATACTATAAAGTATTATTAATATTTTCCCATGCAAGTGAGTGCCCATTTGCATTACATTCTTGCATACATAATTAACATATGACTTGCATAAATTTAGCTTGCACTCTTGGCTCTGCAGCTGGATACTCTAAAGCCAGTATGCTGTGGTCCAATTTCTCTGTTAGACCACTGTGAGTTTTAATACAGTAGCTTTAAAACAGTTAATGAAGAGAGATGTTTGCATGCTTAAATTCAACTTTGATAAAAATGAAGCTGGACCCTGGGTAAATCCTGTCTTATTTGCTAAGGTAATGAATTAGGAATTCAGTGTTCCGTATAACTAAAAGACCCACTGAACTCTGGACACAAGTCATAGTTTTCAGTAAGTAAATGTAAGACATTTACACCTAATGCACTGCTGAGCTACTCCAGGTGTACCCCACTATCATGCCACTGTAATCAGTAAAGTCTGAACTTGTTAAAAATTGTAGAGAGGCTATGTTTATAAATGTTTTACTTTGCAAAGATAACAATGGACATGCAATTCCATTGTGTTATTTTCATTTGCTTTATTTTATCCACCTAGTGACCTCAAAACATTCCACAAAAATGGTACAGTGATTCTGACACATTCTTACTTTTAATATATGCTAATGCCTTCTTGGTGGTGGTGGAACATACTCTGTTGAGTATTGACCAAGCACATGAATCTAAATGGTTTTCTAGGCAATTGTATTTGGAAGATGCTTTTTACTTATAGGATTTAACTTTGCCCCAAGAAATATCATGATGAAATAGGAAGGAGAGATGATTTTCATCTGCAATGTCCTCTCTCTGCATATGTGAATATAGCAGGACACTACAGATAATTTAGAAAAGCCTAAAAATATCCTCAACTGGAATGTGATAAGTATGGGTATTCTCTATCTGTATTGGAATGGAAAATAGATGGAAGATTTAACATCTACTTTTCTTTTGGCAATCATTTAAGAAGTCCTAAAGCCCACACTTATGAAGGGGATTGCTGTCCTGAGCCAACATCCTCATAGCAGAGATCAGATCACAGCTCACACTTATGACCTATCAGCTTTTTAATGCTCAAATACAACCAATCTTTTGAGAGACATTATCTTTCTATTTATCCTGTATATTCACTGATCTCCTTGGGCTACTAAGACAATGAATTTTTCCAGTGCCAGAGGCAGAAGGAAGATGTGTAATTTGAAAACCATGTTTCCCATCTCATTTCCTGTGGACCAAGAAGACAAGCTAAGAGTGGAAGAGTTGTTTTCTTTAGTTCTGGTTTACAGTTAATACTTTTAACCTGGGATTTCATCTCAGGAAGTAATGGGAATAGAGCTGGTTGAGTGATTACATAGACAAACATCTTTACTTTACTCAGTTGGACTGTAGGGCAGAGGAATAAATCTGGAAAGAAGCAACATCCTGGAGATCAAGAGTTGGATATGTCTCTATGTTGCACCCAATTAAGATATTTTAGGTTTATTAGTATAACGCTAAGCAGAAACCCTGGTGTCTTCACATGCTTTCTAAAGGATTTCAGTAAGGACCACTATGTGGCTAGTCTTTTTAGTCCATGCAACATAGCACACATTATGGTCACATTAAGGAAACAGAAGTCCTGAGGTCTGAGAGGAACATGCTGTTTATGTGTGGACTGAGAAGAACAGAAGTGAAGATGTTCCACTGAAATAGCATCTGAGTGTATATAAAACAAAACAGGAAAGTCTTAGAATCATAGAATTGTCAGGGTTGGAAGGCACCTTAAAGATCATCTGGTTCCCACCCCCCTGCCATGGGCAGGGACACTCCCCACTAGATCAGGTTGCTCAGCACCTGGTTGCTCAGCCTGGTCTTAAAAACTTCCAGGGATGGGGCTTCCACCACCTCTCTGGGCAACCTGCTCCAGTGTCTCACCACCCTCACAATTAAGAACCTCTTCTTAATGTCTAATCTGAAGCTACCCACCTCTAGTATTGATTCATTACCCCTCGTCCTACTACTACCTAACATCCTAAAAAGTCCCTCACCCGCTTTCTTGTAGGCCCCCTTAAGATACGGGAAGGCCACAATAAGGTCTCCTCGAAGCCTTCTCTTCTCCAGACTGAATAACCCCAGCTCTCTCAGTCTGTCTTCATAGGGGAGGGGCTCCTGCCTTCTGATCATCCTCGTTGCCCTTCTTTGGACACATTCCAGCATGTCCATATCTTTCTTGTAATAGGGGCTCCAGAACTGGACACAGTACTCCAGGTGGGGTCTCATGAGAGTGGAGTAGAGGGAGAGAATCACCTCCCTCGACCTGCTGGCCGTGCTTCTCTTGACACAGCCCAGGATACGATTGGCTTTCTGGGCTGCAGGTGTACACTGACAGCTCATGTTGAGCTTCTCGTCCACCAGTACCCCCAGGTCCTTTTCTTCAGGGCTGCTCTCAAGCCAGTCACTGCCCAGCCTGTATCTTCATCAAGAGCACTAGCAAACTCATTCTCTAATCTCCTCTCCTTAAAAATTATTCACATTATTACAAATGCTGTCTAGGATTCACAGTGTTTGAGTACATTACATTTTCTTTCACCTAATTAATTTATAATACTAATAGAATGTTCCCTTTAAAGTTAATTGGGAGCTGCTAAGCCACATGTATCTGGACTTTACATCCTACAGATCTAAGAAGTCTTTTTTATTAAAAGTCCAAACTCTAGTTGCCATTTCAGTATAGCATTAAGATAACATACCAAAAAGAGACAAGAATAATGATCAGACACCAGACAATAAATTAGACAACTACATTTCTTATATTAAGTTCACTATTAGTCTTTGTCTGCGAGAGTAACTGCAAGGTCTCAGCTTTTGGTTTAGGTAAAATGAAGCAGAAAGATAAGGTATTATAAGAAAAAAACTATGGATGGAGTTTACTGATGTTGCTGAGTGATATAATCAGGATTCAAACACAGACTGTAGGAATAAGCATTTTGTAGGGTTCCAAAGATAAAAATGAAAAATAAAAAATTCTCCTGCATCCTTACAATCAGTATAATACATGAATATATAAATACTAACCAGATAGTTAAAATATCTTGTAAAACTTTTTTTTTTTTTTTCCATACTGTATCTGGACTTATATAGGAGTTTTAGTTCCTACAAACATAAAAAAAAAAAAAAAGAGAAAAAAGGTAAAAATTTCAGCTTAAGAATTATACTATTCGGCTTGAATTATTACTGACTGTTTACTGTTTTCCAGGGTGGGGAAAAAAAACCCCCAAAAAACATAGAGCTCCAACTCTTTTCTGAAGGGCACCTATTTTTTTTTATAATTCTTTCCTCCTTTACTGAATATCTCATATAAAGTAACAAAAAATGTTTCTTCCAATTGCATTTTAAAACTTTTTTTTCTTAATTTCTTGATTGCTTTTGTAGTACTATGAAAGAAAAGAAAAAATCTTCTTTAAGCCTTTTGTTATCTAATCTTTTTTTTGTTAAATTAATACATCCTTATTCTTCAGCTTTCTTTTTTTATAGGACATCATTCTGGAGAGAGAAATGCAATAATTAATGCAAGACTGTGTTGCAATCAGTTGTCTTAGCACTGGAGAAGCTAGATTCATAAAAAATATATCAAAGCACTTTTTCAGCTATGAGCAGGTAACCGCTTTATGACAAATAGATTTGGATGGTGTGCAATTTAAATGGGAGTTGGAATAGGTTTTTATCTGCATTTCAGACATGTTCCTGTTCCTGAAATATAGGTCAGCTGCTTCTTTCTTCCATTTGTTAATTCTGCTTATATTCCTTCTAAATAAATAGTCTCTCTTCTTCTCTCTCTTATATACTATCACTGCAGTTAAAACCTATATGATTCTCACATATATAGATGAGCCAAAAGTTATTTTATCCAGTTAAGGAGGTGCCAAACCAGCAAAAAGGAAGTCCAAGCTCAATGACCCACACCTGGAGTTTGGCCTCTTGTTCTCCATGTGTGCCAAAGAGACAGCAGGAGACCCAGCTCTTGGTGTGCTTAGTTTATCTGTTACACACACATTTTAATCCAGAGACACCCCTAAATGTAAGATGATCACGAGTCTTTGGCTGGATAGGTGCTGTTTCTATTATAACAAGGTATTTTTAAATAAAAGAGAGCAGAAGAACAAGGACTTAAACCAATGTACAACTACTACACATAAATTCCTCCTATTTGAGATAAAACTATGCATGTCTTAGGAACTGCTCATCAAAATACATTCGTCTTACAATTTCCCTTAGCATATAATTATTTTCCTGGAGTAGGAGTGTTTTATAATTTGGGTGAACATTGCTATCAGCATTTTGCAGACAAGGACACCAAGTCACAGAGGTTGCCTTCCTATGAGCTATGCACATGTGATAAGCAATGAATGGCTTAGAATAGTAGAAGTGACAGAGCTGATTGCCTTGTATTCTGTGAATACCACATGGATATCAGTATCCTTTAAAATAAGGCAAGTAGGAAATGTAGTACTAGACTAGTATAAGATACTTAAAGATCCCATTTCCTCTTTTGCCTAGTGTTATGCAATTCTACATTATACCAGCAATTAAGAACATTTCAGATGTTCTATTTCAGATTATTCTTTCCAGTGCTGCTGCTCTTTACTTCTGTAAATTATGCTGTCATTTGTTTAGCTTTGTCAGGTCTTTGTTGGATCTTTTAGGTTTTGCTCAGTTTTATGTTAACAGCACCAGCTGCCTGCTACCACCTACACAAGGGTGGTAACAGACAAGATCATTCCAGGCTGAAGAATCTTGATGATGGTTTGCAGAACTGAGAAAAAAAATGATTGCTGCCTTTCCAAACCCATAGCTAGAAACTCTTCCTTCAGTAACCACACACTTTGAACATTTCTGTTGTTTTTATGAAAGAGAAGCAGGTAGGTAATCCAGCATTTCATGCAGATAGTACCTTTCTGCTAGCCTTATTCTCACAAAAAGACTATAGTGTAAGCCTTTAGAAAATTAGAATAATCTGAGAAAAAACAAAACATCAGTCATGTTAAGTGGTTATTGCAAAAGAAATTCATACATTTATTCATTATACATTCAGTTGCACAATGAGAAACACAGCACTTTCTACCGTTCAGTTTTCATTTTAGCATTCAAATTACCATAAACATATTTTCAGGTAAGATATTAAACTAAGGTCTTGGCCACATATGTCTTCAGAAAAGATTCTGGAATGTTGCTTTCAAATGGCCTTGCTAAGTTCAAATGCATATTACTGCTGTACATTCCAACTCTCCTTATTAATTCCAATTGAATATGCAATTCTTCATTGCCTTTATTCAGCCTTTGTTCAGCTTTAATGACATGTTCTTAACTAACTACTGTGTTCTGTTTTAGAGGTTCCTGTATCCTTAGTGGCATGTAAAACCAAGTTCTGGGTGTTCTTAAGATAATTCACAATTTCAAGGAGTAAAGATGTAAATAGAAATACGAGGTACTTCTGTTCTCTAAGTCTGAAAACAAAAGAGAACTCAAAATTTTTACTCTGTTTTGTTCCCCTGAAATAAGCACTGCTAGTATCTTCAGTGGAAAGCAAAATCATAACTAGACTATGGCCATATCTTCAAATACACCTCTGTACATAATCCTGTTACCATAAACGAAAACTAGTGCCTAAATACCTGGAGGAGGACGAGGTCTAAATTACCTGTTGAGCATCCAGCATAATAAAGATTGGAGTTTAGGGCCAGGAGTTTAAGTATTTTTTTATTCATAGTTTTAAACTGAGCTATCTTCACTGTTATACTCTTATACTTTAACTCTTATACTCTTTAACTTGAGCTCTGGCTGCCGTTGTACCATATTCTGTCTGCATCTGGTTACAGTAATGAAACTAAAAGCTTCTTCAGCCGAATGGGCATTCTGTTTGGTTCTCACCTCACCACAGTTCTCCTCTTTTAATGCCATTATGTGTCTGTCTTAAAACAGCTGCTCTCAAATTAAGTTTCTCCCTTTTGTTGATCTGAGTAATGTTTCAGATATGTGGGCAAGACTGACAAGACACAGCTGCTGAAGAAGCCTGATTGATTTTCAGCACTGGGTACTTACACGGCAACATCCTTGGCGACCTGAAATGCACTCAATGCCTTCCAAATTGGGAAATGGGTTATCCATTGCACTTTCTGTCTTCTTTCTTTTACTTTTTTTTTTTTCAGTTGTACCTCTAGATACGTACAAGCACCTCTTCTTCAATGTCAGCTTGCAGTTTCATTACTGTGCTACCCTTTCATTCTCCGCTGAAAAGCAGGGGAAGCAGAAGCAACTTAATCTCACTTAGTCTGTGGTAGGCACAAAAAAGAAGCTTTACCTGTGCTTTAAAAGGTTTTGTGTGAACAGAAATCTGAGTGAATTGAACTTCAAATCAGATAAAACTGGTTTGCTTTGTCCCTTTGGCTCCTCATTATCATGATATTTATTAGCAAAACTGTAGGAAAAGGAGACAATGGCCTGGATGACTTCAAAGAAGAACCAAAATTAAAAGTGATTCTGTTGCACAGTGTTGCATGGGATAGGTTTTAATCTACATATACTCCTCAAGGAGGAGACAAATCACCGTGCACAACAGAAAATTCAAGGTAAGATATCCACTTTCAGGCACAGAAGGTCAAAAGTTGAAGACCTGAGCACCTTGGAAGGCAAACTCATTGCTACTTTCTCTGGTTGTACAGCACCTTGCACAGAGTCAGGTCTCTGTCATCAGCTTTTATATGATGCAATAAGATTATAACGTGAACACAAGACCTTCAGTGTGCACTCATGGTAGCAAATGCTCCACAGAAATCAGTCAAAGACACCCATCATTTATAACAATCCTGACTACAAGAAACACCTTGTCCACTGTGGGAGTCCACAGCTGGTCTGAGGACTCAGGGATGGACCTTAGCCTTGAGCAAGATAATGATGTTTCCCTGAAAGAGCCCGGGAAGCCCTGAGGCTGGAGAGTCCCAGGGAGTGAAGGAGATAAGACGCCTAATGAGCAAATTCCACAGAACAGCAACCTGGCAAGAAGTCAGCGGTCACAGTAGGAGGAAGAAGAAGAACACCAACCAATCAGCATGTGTAGGGAGAACGGACTGAGGTATCCTACAATAACGAGAGCTTGAAGAATATGTGCTACCAATTAGAAATTGTTGCTAGGTAAATGATGTGCACAATGTAACCAATAGCGGAATAGCTTGTACTGCGTGCTATGCCAAAGAGATTATAAAAGAGCGATGTTTTACTAAATAAATGGCTTTCACTTGATCATATTGATCGTGGCGTGATTGACCCGAGCTCCTGCAGTCCACTACTAGTTGCCCTCCATACAGTGAATGCTTTTGCACTGGTGACTTGGATGCAGACTCAATATCCTGATGCAACAAGTCAACAGAGCCTTCTACACTGAGTAATGATATTTATCCATTTCCTTGAGGTGCTTCATCATGGAGAGATTAGACAGTCACACATATATGGCATCTGAGTTTGGGTTTATGTGTTTGTTCATTAGTATGTATGTATCTATGTATACAAATACAGAGAGATACATAAGTCTCAGAGTACGTTAATGTGCTAGAACAGAGTATCATAGATTAATGCCTATGTGGAGCACCAGCAATGTGTAAAACTACTTACCTAGTCCTGAAAAAATTCAGAACCAGGAGCTGATTGAAAGTTAAACACACAAAAAATCCAATACAAATGTCTTCTGCTATGGAAACTTAGATTATTTTATACTACTACTCCCCATATTCATTTTTTTACTATTTGCAACATTTTATTTTCTAGTTGTAGATATGCATTTTTCCCCATAAAATGCAGTTACTAATAAAAGCAAAATGCATGTTCACAAGAACCCATGGAAAACAGAATCATTAAGAGTTCTAACCAACTAATCAAGTTCTACCTACAACACATAGACCAAGGTGAAATCTAGAAAACAATACAACCTTCTTCCTTCTTCCCCATAGACATATCGATGGAGAAGCTGATTGCATTCTTACTTAATAACAAATGTTGTTGAAATGTGAAATTAAGATTCCCCTGAATATAGTACAGGTCACCTCCTGTAAATGTTGGGCTTTTCCAGAGAGGCTGGGATACAGTAGGATTTGAATAAAAGACTAACAAATAATTTGGCCCAGTGCAGTAAGTATCAGTCATGACACAAATGCTGTTACCAACAAAACCATCATTTATTATTTTAATCTGCAAACGTGCACAGATGTGAGTAAATTTGTGTAAACAATTATACAAGATATAACTTGCTGCCCAGAAAACTAACCCAGCTCTTCTCCAGACCTTGTACTGCAGTCCTTCAAACAGGCTAAATTTCGCTTATAAAAGTGTTCCACCCATGTGTGTAAGACTGTTTAACTGAGAAATATTTTTCTCAAGAGAAAATACAGTTTCTTACAAATGTTAGCATTTTTTTAAAATCAAGGCTAAAGATAAATCAGGCAAACTTTTGCTGTAGCACTTACTTTCCTGTTAGACACTACTTTCAATATAGATAATGCTACTAATATTTAATAAATGGGTATCATTTCTTCCCCTGCTACCAGAAAAATGTCATTTACTTCAAAGATGCATATGAACAAAGTGAACAAAGTAGTCCTGTTTAATCAAAACATGATAATTAATAGGATTCCAAGTACCCTTATAGTGGGGAACAAGAATAGCAGGTAGCAATTTCACTACTCTTTCAAGTCTGTGATTGTGCTACTGAGTGGGAGGATCTGACAGCTATGAACTTACTTCTTGTTATTTCAGGGGGGAGTAATTAACAAGTTGACTACATATGTGTGGCTATTAACACAGATGGTACCTTGGATTTAGTAAGGTGTAGATGGCTGCCGGCTTCCATGAAAGAAAGGTTAATGGAGACATTTGTCCTGTGATGAAGAATTTTGAATTGAACATGATAAATCATCCACCCCTAGGAAACCACAGCATAAATGACTCTTCTAATTTTAAAAATCATTTAAGGAATATTTTTACAAATCACAATATACAGGGAAAGGGTAAACAAGTCTTCCACTGGTGGTCCAATTTACAGGTTGCAAGTTTCACTTCAGCTCCTTCTAATTTCATGATCCTAATTGTACTTATCATCACTGTATGTGAGTTGTGATATCTACAATAGAACCACTGGACTGAAGCCACAGAATGACTTACATGTTCACTCCAACTTCAGTCATCTGACTTCCAAGACCTTTGAATATTCCCAGGACCTTTAAATTTCCACAGCTGCCACATAACATGACATTTCTCCCTTCTGTAGTCCTAAGAACCTATGTTCTTAGGAGTCCACAGCTGGTCTGAGGACTCAGGGATGGACCTTAGCCTTGAGCAAGATAATGATGTTTCCCTGAAAGAGCCCGGGAAGCCCTGAGGCTGGAGAGTCCCAGGGAGTGAAGGAGATAAGACGCCTAATGAGCAAATTCCACAGAACAGCAACCTGGCAAGAAGTCAGCGGTCACAGTAGGAGGAAGAAGAAGAACACCAACCAATCAGCATGTGTAGGGAGAACAGACTGAGGTATCCTACAATAACGAGAGCTTGAAGAATATGTGCTACCAATTAGAAATTGTTGCTAGGTAAATGATGTGCACAATGTAACCAATAGCGGAATAGCTTGTACTGCGTGCTATGCCAAAGAGATTATAAAAGAGCGATGTTTTACTAAATAAACGGCTTTCACTTGATCACATTGATTATGGCGTGATTGACCCGAGCTCCTGCAAACCTAGGCTTTCTTTACAGTATTTCACACTTGAGAGCATTATTAATCTGACTAATTTGAGGTGCAGGTGTTAGGGCAAGATAAATCATGCTCTAGAACTTCAGTATATTTATGTTACGGATTAGAAACCACAATTCACTTGTGCCTTCACTGTGGTTCAAAGCTCTGGATAAACTTATAAAGTCTCCTGCCCTAATGTCACCAGCCAAATGGACACTTTGATCGCACTTAAATCCAGACAGGATCTATAGACTAGGAGTTGAATTCCCCAGATTAAATCAGTGGCTCAGTCAAACAAAGGCATATATATGAAACTCTATTAAAACCTGCAATAGCTAAGAACGAGGTTAACAAACGATGGTTTCTATTCTTGGCTGATGATTTCTAGGTTCTGACAATGATAAATATCATTATGAAAGAATTCTAATAAAATAGTTTCATTATTATCACTATTACTAATATTACTATTATATAAATACATCATAAAAATGCTTTTATATTGACACAGTTATTAATACAGGCTTTATTTCCTTCTTAAATTTTAATCTGGCTAATCAGTGCTTAAGAATAGCAACCACAAATTTAGGTTACCACTTCCATACAATTTTTGGTTACTTTTCTTTTCTGTATGTTTAGCAGACATATAATTAAACTCAGGAGTTTTCTAGGAGGAATAGAAGGGTTATTTTTTGTGCTTTGACCCTCCATTGACACAAAACAATTCTAGCTTTGTGTATTTTGTCAGCTTCCAGTTGCTTGCACCTCAAGGGCCCTTCTGAGCTGGAAGCATAATCCCTCCAGTAGTTTACCCAGATGGTTTTTGAATCCATCTAAGTTTCTTGCAAAGGTAACTACCACTAGTCTCTGATAACAGAGTTCAGCTTGGGAAGGTATCTTGGTTCGCTGGCTGGTGTCTGAGAGTGACTCTGCATGGGATGGTTGACTTGTTTTTCACATCTTGCATGTCTCAGAAATAAAAGGATCTCTTTTCTCCTCTTTCATTCCCACTTATACTCCCATTTCCCTGTATTCTATACTATCTGTTTTGTACTTTTTGAGCTTGCAGAATTTTTTTTACGGAAGTAATTAAACTCACTAGCCTTGTAGACAACTATTCTGTGTTGGGGTGGCTTAGTTTTCTTCTGTACTACTGTTGAATCAGTTTAAGACATTGTCTGACGAATGCCAGAGACCAACCGGACCAGGAGAAGGGCGGAGATGGAGAGCGAGACTTCCTCCTTTTCCACACAAATGAGTTGTTGGATTTGCCTCATCTTATTTCACAAAACTACAGTAACCTGCATCATTCTTTGTTCATGACTCAAGGTAAAGAAATCAGATACCCCTACCCTAGATTTTCTCTCTGCACAATTTCCTTCCCTGACACCTCACAACATGCTGCAGAGGCTCCTAACTGCACCTACTGTCTGGTAGCCCTGTGGCTGAAGTGGCTGAAATCTGCTTGCATAGCTGCTGCATTAAGTTTTCTAAGGGCATGAGTGATAGACACAGACAACCGCATTTCGAAGACTAAACTGCAAGCCTAAATGCTCTTCAAGGTGTTCTGATTAACCTCCAACCCTTAAGCAGGTGTTTGGTGAAATGATAAGGGAGAAAATGATAACTGCAGGAACAGCTCTCTGGGCCTCCTGCTCCTTAGAAAGACACAGACTGCATTTGCTTGCCTGCCATTGTTTATGTCAGAGATATTAGCAAAGGAAAATTACTAGATTAAGCACTGTTTCCCAATTCTCTGAAAATGCTAAGTGACAGTGAGCTGTCACCTGCTGTAAACAGTGCTAAAATAATTGCACGATGAGTTGCATTTGTAAGAAAATATGAATGTGACAAAGCAGTAGCAGACATTAAGTGTGTGTCCAGAATTTTAGAGGTGATTTATCTTCAATGTGGACAGGGAAATGTAATCAGTTATTTCTTACATGAAGTCTGCAAACTGTTTAGGACTGAATAATTGGCTTACCAAAGCAAAATCCCAAGGAAGAAGGTTTAATAGCAGAGCTAGACATCATGTACCTGAGTGAAAGAGCATATTTAGAATGGGGGCAGATTATTTCATTAAGGAGGAAAATACTGCAGTTCTCAACAGAGGAAGGGGTACAGAATCAAAGCTCCTCTTGAGCTCAGAGTGCATATAAGATAGAGGATATTGTTCAGCCTGAAATGTTGAGAGATGATCCAAGTATCATTAATCTGCTCTTCCAAGGGAAATTAACACCTTTAAAAAAAGTATTTCTAAGATAATTTAGATTTTTTATATATAATCAAATTGTTCCCGTCACAGGGAGAAAGTTCTGCTGTGATCTCCCAGTCTCCATTTTCCATGGCTTCAAATAATTTCTATTTCCGTTCATGGCAGGATATATAAACAACTCCAAGCAGAAGGTATTTTGTTGTCTCATTGAAATCTAAACTAACCGAGCATCTTAGGGACTTTATGCATTCTTAATTTCTTAATACTACTCCTTCCTCTTCTATTCATGGGTTTTCTTTAATCTTACAGTAGGAGTACCTATGCTACCAGACACATGCCAATGTTTTCCCTTCTTTTGCCACCTTAAAAAAGATTCTGCATGGCAAGTCTCACTCTGCATTTTCCTCCCTTCACCAGAGGACATCTAACCAGACACTCTGAGAGATATAGTGATGATCTGTGTGAAGGCCCTTTTTCTGACAAGCTGTCAGGGAAGGCACTGCAATTCAACTTCAGGCAGCTACAAAATTTCTCTCTATATGTAAGGTAGGTGTCTAAAATCCACTTACACTTAGTGGAAGCATAGATGCCATTCAGTTATCATACTCTTGGTATTTTATATGTTCTTAGGAATCTTGCTTGGCTTTCATTTACTGCATTAGAGGGGTTTTGTGCTCCATAGGTCCTATGTCACATGCACAGATAGCCAGATGATGAGGACACAAGACCTGCAGGAGATCTACAGCCTTCTGGATCAGGATCCTGAACCAAAGCAGGATATTGTAGGGCTCACTAAGCCTGTAATAAGGGAAGTGAGCAAAGACCTAAATCTCCACTCCTAAATCTCCCTGAATCCCACATAACTGGAATCTAGATACACAGCTCATGTGCAGACATTTTAATTTAGATGTCTGAATGTGAGGCTTAGTCCTAACATAGTAGACATAATCTCTGTTTGCTCTTCTTCATGTACATAAGTCAAAATGCTTTACAGTGAAAGTGAGTATTAACCTCTTAATGTGACATATGATGCAGGTAATACCAACAGAGAGAAAAATGAAAACTAATAATAAAACGCAGGATTAAGAATACAGTTCAAATGCATATACCAGTATTCTTACATATTCTTAATTTCTCATTTTAAATGATGATGAATATGGAACACAAACATAGGCAATTTAGCTATGTCTACACAATCAATCTGAATAACCTTGGAGACAGTCTTTGGAGACAAATTGTTCTAGTTCCAGATCACTTTATACAAGTCGTTTATTCAGTCTCACATGAGGCTAATAAATATATGGAGAATGATGAATGAAAGGCAGTCTTGATTATTAAGCTATGGATCATAAGATTTTTTTTTTATAAAATAATAATTTTGGAGTTAAAATCCAGTTGTGATTTTTTCAGTCCAATTCAAATATTTTATCTTCTATGGAAAAATGATAATGAAAATGAAATTAGGGATGAAGTATACACATATACATGTTTTAGATGAGAGTATAAATTATCTAGAAACATTTTATACCCTAATAATGAATTTGAAGAGTACTTTTGTGTCAAGATGCCCCTCTCCTGATCTATTAGATGTGTCCCATCTTTGTCTTCTTTCACTCTGTCATTACTGATGAGTTTGTATTTTGCTTGCTTTATCCTTTTTCATTATTTTACCTTGAAAACAGATATAATATTATTTATAATATAGACTTTTTTTGGTACACATCCTATAGCCTTAGAAGATTTTTAGTCACATTTTATCTTTTTTCTCAAATTCACCCACACATTTCCTCTGTCTTATTAAAGATGAGATTAAATGTGTTTTATTTGATGCATTGGTGAATGTATTACTTCGTTAGGAAACCTCATGGAAATTCATGTGCTTGATGCTAAAGTGCCTCCCATCCCACACCCATTTCAATTAAAGTTTGACATTGACACAGCCTTAATGCCCTCAACTGCTCATTTGACACAATCTCATGCAGTGATATCTCACCAAAACAGGAAGCTGCTTTCGCATCTCGTTTGCATTATGTATTCATTTTAAGATTAGTCACATGGTTAATGAGCATCTTGGAGGCTGTCCAGTTTACTGCACTGTGTCATGCTTCCTCTTCTGCCACTCTACTTCCATTAACTCTCAGTGATATTGCCAAAGCCTGTACAGAGTGTAAATTGCTCTTATCCATTTGTTCCAGAAAACGATCACATCAACTGCCACTTGGAAATTGTTCCCATTGTTGACTGCAATTAAACATTAAATGTGCACTGAAATAATGTCATTTTCTTGAAGTGCTAACTCTGAAATTTTGCCACATACAGTCTAATACTAAAATAATTTTGTCCTTCCCCTCCTCATTTACTTACAAAAATAATATGCCTCAAAATTCTGACCTGCAATGGTTGTAGTAAGCCTAAAATACTGTCATTATTTGCACTTTNNNCTGTCATTATTTGCACTTTATCTTGAAGTGGCATTAAACTCCAAGTGACAGCATTAATATCAGCACTTCAGGTAGCATTTAACTATTTAATCGATGTTTACTCTCTATTTTAAACAAATACTGACACATCTATTTGTGTATTTATGTGTACACACATTTATTTATATCACTATATAATGTCTGCAGTTAGAGTTTCTCAGGATATTATCAGCTTTTCCAAACTATGACAACCAGCTAAAATAAAAGACAGTTTCATACATCAGAAGGGACCGTTTATTGTGATCATTTATTTTGACACCATATGTTTGAGCCACACTGTACAGAAGGCTTCTCTGAATAAATTCCCATTAGAACAAAAATGTACCACTTACTTACCAAAAAAAAAAAACAACCTCAGAAAACCCCAAGAGAATAAAAAGCAGCCTCTTCCCTCAAAGAAATCCACACTAGTCCTTTGAAAAGTCTTGGACTTAAAAAATTGTTGGACTATCCATCACAAATTATTCAAAACTATAGTTATTTTGTCTATAAATTATAAACATAGAAAGAAAA